>JARHVA010001359.1:2280000-2712500 GCA_037957365.1 Torreya grandis
GCCATTAAAATTTTCAATAAATTTTTTATAAAATTCTGTTTATGTCATGTATAAAAAATGTTTTGCATGTGGATCACAATTTTTTGAGCCCTTTATTATTTTAACATATTTTACATTAGATGAGACCCCTGTGTTATCATGCCAAAAATTTTCAATAAATTGTTTTGATCCTTCAACTAATACCTTATCTTTTCATGGGAGTCTACCACTAAATGCCCAACAATCTGTGAGTGAAGGGTTATCAAGCCTTGTTCTTCTTTTTATGGAATTTATTAGAGAATTTCTATTTAAATAGAAAGATTTAATTTTTCACTAAGAATTTTAACTTAGATATTGACTTACTAACTATAAATTTCATTATTACTCGTCTTGCCACATTACTATCTTTATTCTGACTTTTATTGCCTATTACCTTAAATGCATTAAATAGATTCTTTATTATTGCACTATTTTTTCCTTCCATGTTTAATGTTCTTCGCCCCAAATTATGCATCATAGGGAAAATTTTGATTAATTGAACAAATAATTGACATTGTTTTATATGGATTTTATTCTTAAATGCATAGTTCCATACACATTGAGCATGACGTTGAACTATTCTTTTTGACATTTTATCTTCTATAGGTTCTATTATTTTTTCATCTATTTCAACCAAATACTTTGGTGTTCATCTTAGCCTTGGAGGTGTGGGTGCAGGAGCTATATTTTGTATTAAATTACATGGTGTTAATATCAACCATATTAGGGACATTAGAGGGTCGACTATCTAAATTAGGGGTTATAGGCGAATTAAATTCCTCTTCATTAGGATACACATGATTGGGGGTCATTATTTGATGTTGATTATCATCATATTCAAAAATTTCATTATGAATAGATGTTTCATTATATATTTTTTGTCTATATGTTTCATCATTCATTATAAATTCAATATTTACATTCTCTACATTTTAACTTTTATCTTGCAACAAAGATTGACTCAGTTCTCTTATCTCATTTGAAGACATATGTAAACTAAATTATATAGAATTGGGCATGCTATTCTCATTATAATTATTACCTAGTGTAAAAGAATAACCTTCACCTTGTTTAGAAGCTCTTATGGATGCTCTCCTATCTGCTTGTCTTTTTCTTTCTTTTTCTCTTTGCTCAATTTCCTCATTTGTTAGCTCTTTTATTGGTCTTTTGTGATGACTTCCCGAACCCATTATTTATCTTTGCCAAAATTCTTAAACTCATTATTTATCTTTACCAAAATAAGAGAATTGTAGATTTAAACTTGAATAATTCTTAGTGATTCAAACAAAATAGATGAACAATTCATGAAATTCACATAGTTGCAACAGAAAACCAGTTTGTATTTGCAAAAAATAAAATAAAACTCTCATTTGGAAAATGCAACAAGAATTCATGAATCACAAAGGGTACACATAATTTAGACACAGATTTAATAGACAAATGTATTTATTTTTCCATTGTAGTTGTGAAAATGACATACACCCTTTATAAAGGGCGTACGCCTTTCTTATATTTACAAATATTGTTTTCCCACTTTCCCTCCAATTTTGCCTTGGTTTTAGGCCTGGGGGGTCCCAAACTTGGCTAAATTCTATCATGGACCAGCCAAAGAAATTTACAAGAAATTTAAGTTTTTTTTTTCCTTTTTATCGACATATCTGATGAGGTAGCTTTTATTATTTAAAAAAAAAAAAATGGTTTTGTAGAGCAGAAAGCACAGTTTTCAAATATATATATATTTTTAATTTTAGAATCTTATTTATTGTTATTATTTAATTTCTACATAACAAAACTCCTTATATATATAATTACCATCACAAATTTCCTTATAAATTTTTGAATATTAATTAGATGCTTATAAAACTTATATCTCAATAATCTACACATTGTTAACTATGTTTAAAAAAAAAAAATATTTTTCATGAAATTATGGTAAAAAAGTTGTGTTCGTACACTTGTAGTTTCAATTTTCTAGCTATCTTGACTTGTAAAATTATTAAAAAATTATATACATAATAAAAAATTAATAAAAAATATTCTCAACAATATTCGACATTTCACCTATTTATGAAATTTCATATAAAAATTCAATCATTTACTCAAATAATGTGTGTTCATACACATGCACTCTCCTTATCTTTAAAAAAAATGAACTACCTATTATCATAAATGCAACTATTTTATGCACTTTTATCATCTGGGTATTGGAAAAAATTATATATTTAGAAACTACATTCAAAATTCCATAATTCATGTTTTTATGTCATTGTCAAATTCCTTTTCGAAGTGTCTCTAACATTCTCTCCAAGTTCAACTATTGCTATTTTTAGAAAAAAGGTGTCACTTTATACCCCCATTTTTGTCCCCCATTATCTTGCATCTACCGTTTTACCTCATTTGAAAAGGAGTTACCTTGCTGATTTTGGTCAATTTTTGCTTCCATTTGGTATAATCAAGGGGTTCCTACTGTGAATGAATATTAAGAGTTTTGTGGCATAACCTAAACTCTTTTTTGAATTATTTTAGGACCATAAGAAATTGGTATTATTATGCTTCCCAAGGAGTCTTACCAACCTTGTTTATGTTGTAAATCTTTTAATTAAAGCAAAGTTGTTGAAAACATCTTATATTACAATTAGTGTTTGTTTATGTAAGATTAACATGGTTATGCCAAAAATAAACACCACCCATGAATAATGTGATTGTTAGATCTTATTTACATCGATGAATTTTGATTTGTTCAACTTTAGGTGTTTGTTTTGGATGGATACCATATACCATTTGTACTTTTAGATATTTATTAGAATGATTTTGCAAAGGTTTGTTTTGATTCTGGTAATCACCAAGTTGTGGAATTAAATATTTGGGAGGATCATCAAATGTAAGATAATGGTTATCAATAATGTTCTTGCTTGCACAACACACTCCATTTTTTTAAAATTAAAAATGGGGACCCTCTTTTTGGTTTGGATTCTAGTATTATACCTTCCAATAGAGGGAGGGATTAACAACCCCTACCTAATTGTTGCCTATGTCAATAAATTGATCCACATGTTCTAGCACTAAAAAAATGGCTTGAACTAATGTATTCTATGTTTTTGAAAAGTTACCTAGTTGTTTTCTAGGTTATCAGACTGGAATTTTTTTATCTGAGTCTTCTAATGGTTTTATCTTAGCTAGGAAGACATAGTTATCCTGTGAACATTCTAGGACATTTCGATGAATTGCCTAAGAACCCTCAAAAGTTTTATGCAAAGTCTATCCATAGTGGGAGTTTAACTATTGAGGAACACATCTAGAATTTTAGAGAAGCCCTTATCAAAAAACATATTCAACATGAGAATGTGGCATGTCACCTATTCACCTTTTATTTATATCAAAATGCTTATTCTTGGTACCTTTGTCTACTAGAAGGGTGCATCACAACATGTGCCATCTTTGAGAACCTATTTCTTAACCATTTTAGTGTGCCCATTGACCCTTATGTATTATTCTACCAATTTTTCATAGTATATAAAAGGCCTAATGATCCAACTAGTGTATTCAACCATAGATTCCATCAACTATACACTAGGTAGAGGGATCTTTTCCTAGAAAGAAAGGACACAATAATCATGTTATATATTCAAACCTTGGATCTCCTAACTACCATGTTTATTAAGATGAAGCCCTCTGCTCTTGCCTCATTAGCATAAACATACCAAAAGGATGTTAATGTAGAGCAATAATTAATGACTCTAGGTATCTATGCCCAAAATCCTTTTGGTAACATGCCTACAATTTAGCCCATAGACTGATATGTGCCTTACCATGAAGAATTTCCCCAAGCCTTCATCTAGCTAAACTTTCTAGTGATAAATGAGAGTCCTACTTGTTTATTTAATATATATAACTTAGTTAATTTTATGTACAATTAATGAGATACTTATAATTTTAGTGATTATGTATATTTTGATTCTATTACTAATCAAGTACTATTTGTTGCAAAAGATAATGAGGAGGTAATGCACAATCCAAGTTATAAATATGCATACCCTAATGACCCATTTAGAGTATGTAAATATAGTTTCACAACTAATGCATAGATGATCATGCATGCTGAGGATATCCCATCCCATAATCTTGATCCATTTTTTGAAGGCTACAATAGTAATGATGATGAATCTAAACATGAGGAAGTAATAATTGTAAGAGGTGGCTTGGTGGTTGAAAATAAATTTGATAAATAATTATCCACACAAAATGAACAAATGGACATCTCTTGTGATCACCCAGAAGAACAATCAGAGGAGTTAGAGCTATTGGATGATGAAGATGCATATTATGCACTTGGAACATTCTTGCCCTCAGTTTTTATGCTTGAATTTAATAGATTGATCCAAGATGGTCAACATTGCTATGGATATAATGAAACTTTCCCTACATCATCAAAAGGGAACAAAGTAGAAGAAGTAAACCAATAAGAAGTAGGCCATCCATTCAATGAGAATGAGCCAAAATAATTAAAAATTGATGATTTCTCTCTTTATTTCAGCCTCACCTCTAGAGCAGTTGATAACACTCAAATACTTCCCTTAGTAATAGAGACAATCAAAATTGGAAGTCATGAACTTAGTGGCCTTAATAAATAAGTCATGCTAATGGAGATTAAATATAATGATGAACTTATTCATCCCAAATCTTCACATACTTTGAATACTAATGACAAATTCAGAAGTTATTTGATATGGGAAGAATCTAAAACACTCCCACACCTTTAGATGTTGAGGAAAACAATGAAGATGCTACATAGGCATCCATTTGTATAAAAAATCAGCCACTAAGTGACTCATCTACTGGATGCCATCAAGAATATCTTCCAATCAATTTGGTATGTATGAATACCCAATCATATCCTTCACTTTAATATAATGTTTTGGCTGAGGTATTTCTAAACCTGTCCATAATGATTTCTAAAATCTAGGTGCAAACATGATACATAATTATACAGTCTTAGTTTTTTTAAATTGCATGAACTAAACATTGATAAATATTTATGGGATAGTGTTTTCAATTATAGAGGACAATGTAGACACAAGTAGATGTCTCCTATACCCTTCTCAAAATATTGAAGAATCAAATGTCTGATTAGTTTAAGCATGCATTTGCTTGAACATTTCTTGTGTTTAATTTTTCTTTCTCCTTTCCTATCTTATTTTATTTTTATTTCCTTTGTTTTAATGAATTTTAGCTTATATTACAAGAGAAGGAGGAAGAAAGAAATTAGATATGGGTAGGGTTGAAAAACCTAGTTGGATGCACGTGCATTGAATCAGATGATTGTAGAGAGCTACTCTTTGGCTTGGGAGGAATGACCTATAAATAAGACAATACTAAAGCAAATGGTTTGGTTAGATAGATGGTTGGGTGGATTGCTTAGCAAGCTAGATCCAACAAGCCCGAGCTTCTTTGGAGGATGTTATTGAGTACTTACATCAATAACCAAAAGGTACTAAAATTGAATACAATAAATGCTTGATAAATAAATAGACTAAAATGGAGAATATAATAATAAACAAGTCAATACTAATACTAAATAGTTTGTGTGTGGTTCAAAAAATAAGTTAGGGGTTTATGAATAGACAGACGATAAGAAAGTTGGATTTAGTTAAGGATAAGTGTGTGAAAATAGCTTGCTATTATTTTATACCATAGTGACCATCAGTGGTTGAGGTGACCATCAACAGTTGAGGTAACCGTCGATGGTTGGACAGACCATCAACAGTCAAGATGACCATTAGAAGTTATTATGTGTTGGTATGGGTGATAAAAGATCAAATTAATAGGATCATAAAAGGTAATTCTAGGAGATTGGTTTATGCTAGGCTGCTTGTGAAATGGAAACAAAGTAATTAAAAGATTGAAAATAAATACTTAGCTTACCATAAGTTGGTCAGATGAATGGTTGAGGTGTTTAGCTCATTGATAGAGTTTGGAATGATTTTGATAGAGTAATGGTACTTGGATATTGATTGAGGGGTGGTGGTAAGTCAGCTCTCTGACATGATGACTAGATCATTGGATTGCTAGAAGAAGTGACATACAAAGAAAATCTATATGCAAAAGCTCTTGAAGTCATGGATGGATCCTTTTTCACCTCCTACTCCTCTCTTTTAATAGGCAAGGAAGGAGAGGTACAATAAGATATTAACAAGGGGTTTAACTTATTGTCTAAATATAACTCATGCATGCATTGGCTCACACATGAATTAGATAAGCTAATTTTAAAAAATCAAGTCAGGGTGAAGGGTCAGTTAAGTTAGTTTAGGTGGACCCTAACCATCAGTGGTCAGGGTGACCGTTAATGGTTAGGGTGATCATCAGTGGTCAAGGGTGAAAGTAATGTTGGGTTAAAAGGATGGGTTAAGTCATTATGTCAAACTAACTAGCATTAGGCCTGGTTAGGTTTGACTTATGGTTGAGGGTCCAATGGGTGGGCCCAAGGGGGTCCTAAGGTGGTCTTGGGGGTTTGTGACATTCATAACCATCGTGTATAGATTTTTAGTGTCTACATTTTGCCCCTTTTTGTTATATAACTTGTATCAACGAATTATAAAATAAAAATGGATTTTGGGTCAAAGGTTCAGTTGCTTTGAGTATGGGAGGAGGTGTTTTCCCTCAAACCAGGAGTTAATGAGGTGAAATAAAATTGGGTATGGGTTTGATAAGTGTTTAAGGTGATGACAAAAAGGTGATCATCAGAGGTTGGGAAATATAGCATAAACATGCATATAAATTGCAATAAAAGTGTAATAGCCAAGATTGCATATTGACTAGGTTACCATAGTTGGTAAAAAGTAAGGTCAGTGCTAAAAGGACAAGTGATAAGTGGACCACATGATCGTATTTAGGCATGGCAATTGGGAACACTCATAAATGCAAGTCTCTTATGCAAAGTATGTGTTTTCTTGGGTATCTAAGGTAGGAAGTATTCCTGATAAAAATATAAATAGGTTAGGTGTAGTTGTGGGTATTTGAGGTAGGAAATGCTCTTGAGAAGACACCAATCTAGTAGGTGTGCACAAGTTAAATAAAGGTTAACATGGTAATTATTGCCATTATGATAAAAAAGACCAGGAAAAATTCATCACAAAATGTGCATTAGGTTGGGATGAAATTGGACCAATGGTGAGGTGGTTAGGGTGGGCGAAGAAGGTAACTCCATGGGTGGGTGGTAGGTTTTGTTTTAAAATGTTTGGGTGGAAAGGTAATAGGCAAAATTCCAAGATCTTGACTATCAATGATTAGGGGTCCTATAAGAGACTGTCGATGGTCACCTTGACCATTAATGATCAAGATATAAACCCTAAAAGTTTAGAGACCAAAAGTGCTGATGGGAGTCACTTTTATTCATTTTTTTTCTTTTGACTTTGGTGTATGGTCATTTATTCTCTTTATATTTTTGACCATCGATGTTCAACCAAGTAGCAAATTATTTTAATAAATAGTTTAAGTTGTAGGTTTTAATCTTTATAAAGTTAGTTAAATGAGATGTTAAGGGTAAAACCTTAGGCAATAGCTTTAAGGTTGGAGTGATGGATGAGGTCAAGGAGGTACTAGATAAGGGGTAAGTGACAATCAGTTGATGATGAAGGTCTAAGGTGATAGGTGATAGTTTAAGTGTTAAGGGTAGATAAGATAAGTTAATAGGTGAAGTTTGTAGGTAAAATAGTATAGAGGACTAAGTTATCTTCTATCAAACACTTACAGGCATGGGAGTAGATCCAAATACAAGATTAGGTGCCTTGGATCTTCATTGAGATTCACCGAGGGATGACTATCGATGATTGGGTGCATATGGAGGAGGTTGGTCTTAGAGTGATGTTGCACTATTAACACATGCCATGAGATATAGCAATGATTATGGCCCTCATCGTGAGATGGGATCCATCCATAAACACCTTCCTTCTACCTATTAGTGAGATGATAATCCTACTAGAGGACATGCAGAGGATTACACAACTACCTATTTGGGGGGAGCTAATTTATCACATCGAGCAAGAGGAGAGAGATGAGCTCTTGGAGCTGTTATATGGACATGACCATGATCTCATCATATGGAATGCAAGATGATTTAGATATACTTTGCTTTATTAGAGGGTGAGGGGTGAGAGGAGACTATTGATGATGATGATCATAATATCCTACTTTGCCATTCCTGATACAAGTAGTGAGAGGTTTCTCTATTTAATACTGGGGGTACTAGTTGAGATGCTACTAGGTCACATAATGTTTGGATGGGTGCCTATGCTTTTAGTGTAAATATACATGGAGTTATGGGGATTCAAATATCATAAAAGATATGACATCAACATTGGGTTTGTGTTTCAATACTAGGCATATGAGCACATCTATGTTCTATGATCGATGGGACTACCATGGGAGGGATATGCCCAGATGGACCCCATAATTAGATTCATGAGGTGGAGAGATGATTTTGATCTATCAAGACTAGGTGGAGGAGTGCACAACATGGATTGGTTCAAAGGTGCCCTAGAGGCATTGGTTATTGGTGACATGATCTAGAGGCCATATATCAGGTTTCTAGAGTGGGATGGATACAAGAGACACACATTATCCTTATAGAGTTATAGGTGGATCTTCAATAGGTAGGATGGGGAGGTAAAACTCATCCAATTTAATAGGGTGTAGAGATAGTTTGGCTTGGTACATGGGATTCTAGGTCTATTTATGAGATATAGGCAAGAGAATGCAAAGATTTTACTACCTGAGCCACAACTAGTTCAAACTTTGCTTAATCATGAGGAGTTGTCAGCTAGGGTTGAGATCAATGATGTAGGTTTTGTAGATGGTTACCCTATATGGTACTAGGCACTATATACAATAACAAATTTTGATGGTAATGATGGTGGAAGGTAACCTATGGATGTTAACCCAACCAATAGAGGTTATAAGGTGCAGGTATAAGGGGTTACCCTAGGTACATAGGTAGGAGTGGCATTAGCCATAACATAGGTTTAGGTGGTAGCTTTATAAGGTCAGCTGGTAGTGGCACAGGGTCAGGTGGACCAAGCTAGAGCTTCACTATTATTGGTTACCCAAGAGAGAGACTCCTTGAGATAGACTAAAGGAGGAACTATAACATCTATGAGACCATCAGACACTATCCCATAGCACGGTATCTAGTCATAGTGGAGGAGCTATGCTTCTATGAGGCCATAATGTTGAGACATTATCTTGATGAGCCTTGATGGGGTGAGTGTAGATCTAGTTTAGAAGGTGGTGATAGTGTGGCAATACCAGGTCAGTGGGATGTTTCTATAGGAGGATAAATAGGGACCTTGGGAGGATAGGCACTAGGAGGCAATGTTGCTCAAGGAGATAGTGGTGCCCTAGGGTAATAGTTATGATATAGTTATAGGGTACTATATTTTGCTATATATCATTTTGATATTAACCTATTAGTTGATGTAGTGAGATATACATTTTGAGAGAGAGGCTTATATATTGTTGTATACAATATGATGTATTTTATGATAGACACATGATTTATAGATATGATACTTGTATATTGCTCATGGTTCATGGTTTGCTTTGATGTTTATGTTCATGATGTTGATTATAGCTATGTTGATCATTGATGATGCTATATTTATTATTCTTATGTTATGGATATGGATACTGATGTAGACTCACCTAGCTAGGTATGTGATGAGATGGTCTTCTATTTATGTTTATGATAATGTTGATATGATGGATATAGTTGGTACATTCGATATGATGATGGTTTGGGTGATGGATAGATAATGTTATGATGTTGAACACATAGATTATTGTTTATGGTTTGTTTCTATGTGTTTTATGATGATGATGTTGATTATGGATATGATATGATTATGGTGTTGATGCTAAAATTAAATGAATATATGTTTCCTCATTTAGATTTAGACATGCAGTGAAAATTATTTATTGCATTGTTATTCATGGATGATGTGATTTTGACATGATGATGGATATGGTAATGATGTATGTTTTTCTTCATGATACATGTTGATATGATGTGGTTATGGTTATGGTTATTTCTCTTATGGGAAAACACACAAATTAAGTTGAATAACAATGTGAGAGTGAGAAGATAATCAAGAGACAAAGCATCTAAGTGAATATATCAACTAGTTATGAGAGGATAAGAAGAGGGAATGATGCTTCTTCTTTAGAAAGGACCAAAAAAAAACTGAAGGTGGATTGGTTGAAGGAACATAAGCCCTTCAATGCTTCATATTAGCATTCATTAGTTGGTTAAAAAGGTGTCTTGATCACATTATGTCAAATGAGGTCAAAATCCCTTGATTATAGTGTGTAAAGGGGAGATGGATGAAAATATAAGCTTCTTTTGAGTCTAGCATACCTCTTTTGAAGGTTACTAAAGAGTCAGTATAAATAAGTCTATGTCATACAAAGTGTAGACTAATCGACATAGGAATTCTACTCATGGGAGTTGATTACAGATTTCAAAATTATTGCTAATGAGAGCTGATTATAGCTTTCAATTTTTTTTTTGTTGCCTTTGATTGATAATGGGTCTTTTGCTTAGTATATTATTTATTGGTAGGGTTGGGGAAGCTAATCAATGTGAGAAGCTTCTACTAAATTTCTAGGCTTTGACAAATGTTTTATTCAACCTCACTTTAAGGGAGTGGTCTAAGTTTGTGTGCTTTGTTGAATGCCTTTTGATAGGTATCCTTCAAGGGAGTAGTCTACCTTACTTGTAGCAATTTTGATATATTTTTGGTAGCTATCCTTCAAGAGAGCAATCTAAGAATGCTAAGAATGACCCATGATTGCTATTGGTTTTGATTTTGATTTTTTTTTATAGTGTGGTTATTGCTTGACATAGACTTGATTATATAGGCTTAAGGGTGCACCTTTATGAAGACAAAAATAAAAGCACAAGAAGGTTGATTAGGTGTAAAAAGGTTTAAGTGACAATGACCATGGGAATCCATCTTGTAAAAGAGGCAGAGAGTACCATGAGAACCATGCCATAGGTAGATCCATGGTACCCATTATTAAATATTAGGCCATGATTGTGATGGATAATCACATGATTCAATTTTAATTGGTTGCCCCTAAAATAGGGAGATGAATGTAGTTTGTAAGCAAGGGATGAGCTTAAGTCAGACAAAAGGTGAGCTTGATCTTCATTAACAAAATAAAGGATGTAGGTGTGAAGTATTGAGGGGCTCAAGTTTTCGGTTACCTTCGAGAGAAGATAAATAGTAAGCTCTTGATCCATATTGATGAGTTATGATACAAGGTCCAAGCCAATTGAAAGCAAACTTGCCCTGCTTTTTTTTTTCCATATTGGTGACATATTGATTTTCCTTTAGGATGAGGTCTCTAATGTTGAATTTTTGCACTTTAAGGTGTTTATTATAGGCATGTTTGATTCACTCTTGATAGACTTAAATATGGGTTAGGGTGTCTAAATGACACTCATCAAGTAGCTCAAGCTGGGCTAAATGGTGTTGATGATAATCATCTTTAGAAATGAGATCTTGCAAGGATATATAGAGAGAAGGATTTTAGAATTATAGAGGCAAGACAACCCTCACTCTAAACATAAGAGAGAATGGTGTAGCACCCATAGGGGTTTAAATTCTAGTATGATATGCCCATAAAGTGAAAGGGATATGTAAATGTCAATCTTGACTGGCATTGACCATTTTGGTGAGCATGTTATTGAGGGTTTTGTTATAATTTTCTACCTGTATATTTTATTAAGGGTGATGAGAAACTTAACTTAATACCGAATGCATCACAAAGACCCTGGACTTGCTTATTTTAAAAATATTTGCCATTGTCATTGATAATTTTGTGAGGAACATCAAAATGGCAAATGATGTGATTGTTGATTAAGTCGACAATGTTTTCTACTTTAGTTGAGACTAGAGGGATAACCTCTACCCATTTGGTAAAATATTTAGTCATAGTGATTATAGAATGGTGTCACTATGAAGAATGGGGGTTAATTTCACCAATAAGGTCTAGACCCCATTATGAGAAAGGAAAAAAATTAGTGGATATGTGAAGAATATGGATAGGTGCGTGATGTAAATTGGCATGTTGTTGACACTTAACACACTTTTTCACATAATCAAAATAGTCTTGGTTAAGGTTAGTCCAATAATAGCCAATGTAAAAGATGCATTTAGCCATGGTGAGGCCATTAAAGTGTCTCCCATAAATCCCATCATATGTTTTACTGATAGCATGAGAGGATTCATGATTATGTAGGTACTAGAAGAGGAGACCATAGAAGCCATGTTTATAAAGATTTCCCCCCATAATGGTATAATGTGAGGTACTCTAGATAAATGCTCTTCGAGAATTTTTGGAAAGACAAGAAGAAATGATGGAAAGGTTGAGATAGTCAAAGGTCTACTAATACCAAAGATTAGGTTGGGTCTCTTCCATACTAAAGATGGTGAGAGAATCTAGTTTGATGTAAGAAGACTGGGTAAGTTTGTGGATAATGATAGATAACTTAGAGTTAGAGGGTGCAAGCAGGATTTGAGAGGTGAGGGAAGCCATGGTGTCGACAAAATTATTGTTAGATCATGAAATTAATTGGATATGGTAGTGTTAAAATGATGTTAAGAGTGCATCAAATAGTTGTTTGTACTATTGAAAAACATCATTCTTACACTGGTAAGAGCCATTGATTTGATTGACCAAAAGTTAGGAGTTACCAAAGATATTGATTGTTTTGACTCCCAAGGCTAATGTAGTTTGAAGGCCTATGACTAGGGATTTATACTCAACCATATTATTGGTACATTCAAAATATAGCTTGAAAGATAAAGGAAGAGGTTTTTCATCAAGGGAAATAAGGATGATGCTAGATCCCCCACCATGTTGACACTTTGATCCATCAAAGAACATGGTCACTTGATAGGTGAAGTCTGCTTGAGAGGGTGGTGATGGACTCATTGAGAAACTCAAGAGGAGGAGGTTGGTTATCTGCTAATGGTGATTTGACAAACTAGTCGGTAATGACTTGCCCTTTAATTGACTTCTACTAAAGAAACTCAAGGTCAAAATCCACTAAAAGCATGAGCCATTTGGCCATATGTTGGTTTTGGTATGGATTGGAGTGCATATACTTGAGTGGGTCAGTATTGGTTATGATATAGGTTTTGTGGTTAAGAAGGTAGTGGTAAAGTTTGGTGACCATGAAGATTAAAGCTAAGCTAAGTTTCTTGGAATGGGTGTACTAAGTCTCATACTCTACAAGCATGCAAATAATGTAGTAGATGGATTACTCTTTGTGTTGTTCATCTCAATGATCAAGCATTGCCTCTAGGGAGTGGTTAGTGGAAGAGATATAAAGGTAGAAAGGTTGGTCATCCTTGGGAGGGGTGAGGATAGGTGGAGATAAAAGGTAATTTTTGAGTGAATCAGAGGCCTTTTGATAGTCATTATTCCACTTAAAAGAGACATCCTTCTTTAGGAGGTGATGGAAGGGTTGACATCAGTTTGAGAGCTAAGAGGTAAATTGATGAATAGATTGGAGCTTTTTCTATATGTTGCACAATTTATTGAGGTGGGTAGGAGGAGCCATACTGAGGATTGCTTTGATTTTGGCCAGATTGACTTTAATTCCCTAAATGGAAATGATAAAGCCAAGGAGATTTCCTGACAAGACCCCAAAAATGCACTTCTTGGGGTTAAGGTAGACATGGTAATGGATGAGTTGCTAAAATATAATTTTAAGAATGACCAAATGATCCTTATGATATTTGATTTCCCAAGGAGATCGTCCACATAGTCCTTGACAATTTTGTGGATAATATCATGGAAGATGTAAGTCATGGCACATTGGTAGGTTACACCAGCGTTATTTAGTCCAAAAGGCATGAATATATAGCAAAAGGTCCTCTATGGGGTGATAAAAGTGGTTTTGTGTTGATCTTCAAGGGTAATTAGGATCTGATTATAACCTAAGAACCTGTCCATGAGAGAACATCTCATGGCTAGCTATGAGATTAACTCGCTGGTTGATGCTTGGTAGAGGGAAGTCATGTTTGGGACAATCAAGGTTGAGGTCATGAAATTCCACATAAATATGTAGTCCCCCTGTGGCTTTGGTGATAGGCACAACATTTGAGAGCCATTGGGGATAATCAATGGGTTGAATGAAATTGATAGGTAGGAGATGTTAAAGCTCTTCTTTGATGAGGAGGGATATGTGAGGGTACATTCATTGATGTTTCTACTTTATGGGCTTGGAATCATGGTTGGTGATAATGTTATGGGTGGAAATGGTAGGGTCAATTCCTATCATGTCAGTATAAGACCAAGCAAATGATAAGTTACGGTCTTGGAGGAAAGAGGGGAAGTCCCAAAGTTCTTTGAAATTTAGTGATTGGTCAATTTTGACAATATGAGGGTTGTCCATAGTGCCCAAGTTGATATCCATGATGGATTTATTCAACATGGTAGAAGTCTCAAGAGGAAGAGATTTGTGGTTGGAAGAATTTAGGGCACCAAGATAGGTGAGAATAGAATCATCATCCTGACACTAAAAGATATTAATGGTAGGAGAGTCATCTCCTATCATCTTAGGATAGGTCAAAGGGATGGTTACGATTGCTCCTTCATTTTAATAAGTCAAGGGTCTAAGACTGATCATGTTGATGAAAAAAATTTAGGGGGGATGATGTCATCATCCTCACACTTAGGTGGAGAAGGGGTTGGTGAGGAAGGGATGTCTTCATCAATGATGGTGATGGTGGGTGGTTTAGTTTTCCTCTTATTGGGTGGAATGAAACCAAGGCCATGTTTCTCATGAGGCTTTCTGGTCTCAATTAAAATCAATGCATGTATCCTGTGTTCATATCATCCAAGAGCAAAACCCTTCCAAGCACACTAATGGAGATATGTCTTTGTAAATCTTGGGTTGTTCAAATAAGAGAAGCTAAAGGTAAATGGTCAAGGTGAAGGGGAGGTGGTGGAAACACTAAGGGGTTTGCCAAGTCTTCGATAGATGAAATGAGTTTGATTGTTTTAAGGCTTGAAAGGGAAAATGGTTCTGGTATTGGGGTCATACCAACATTTTTGGTCAAGTTTTCCATACTCTTTGGGAGTAAGTAAAGTGTCAAGGGTCAGGAAGTGATATTCCCAAAGTGAAAGATGTTGAAATGTTGATTCCAAGTGGTCTATGTTGGGGATTTAATCTAAGGAGATTGATGAGATAATAGATGCCTCCTTGGTCAAAGGAGATATGGCTTCATACTTCATGGTCGAGGGCTTATCTTTGGCTGATGAAGGTGTGCTATATGGAGGTATGAGGATGCCATTGGGTTGATAAGTCATATTACATGATGAAAAGGGACTTGGGTCAACTTGTATAGTGACAACCTAACCTTTATGTTTAAATTTAATGCAATAATGAAAGATAGAGAGTACATAACCCATGGAGTGGATCTAAGGTCATCCTAGCAAAAAATTATACTAGAATTCACCTTTTACTACATAGAAGAGTTTGGGGAGTGTGTGAGGCCCTAGATGGATGTGAAAGATAATAGTTCTTAGAGTAGTGGTCATGGTGTCATTGAAGGATCAAAGGATAATTGAGGTTTTAGACACGACATTTTTAGGTATTTTAAGTTGATCATAGGCATGGGAGGAGATGGTGTTAATGTTGTCTCCCCCATCAATCATAACCCATTTGATGTGAGTTTGGTTGATGTAGTTAGTAATGAACAAAGAGGGATCTGGGTCATCAGGATGGATAGAAGGTATTTTTGAATCCTTGAAGGTGATAAGGTTGGAAATTTAGAGAGCATAAATAAAGTATACTAGAGGTTGAGGGTCTTCAAGTTGGACCTCTATTGATTGTAATTCCTCTATCATTGCTTGGTGATGATGAGGTGAAGTAGAAATAAATTTGTATAGGCTCATATTTGTCAGGGTTTGGTGAAGTTGTTTGAACACCACTCTCTTGATTAACTTGGAGGGGTTAGATTGAGAGGTACTTAAGATAGATACCTTGGGTTTAGTTGATGGTGAAGGTGCTTAAATTTGACTTGGTTTGGAGGTGGAATATGGGTATGTCCATGAGATGGACACTTTATCCTTTGCCTTATTATTTTGCTAAGCGTGTGATCATGTGACCACATGGATAGCATGGATAGAGGGAAGAGTTGGGGTAGGATATTGGTTTGGTTCCTGATCACTCTAAGGTGAGAGTGGGGGAGTAGGTAGTAATTGGGTAACATCTATTGATGATTGGATTGGTAATAAGATCATGGGAGGTTGATCTATTAATAGATCATCCTCATCATAGAGCCAATGGATTATGGTTTAGAGAGATTTGTAGTTCTCCATGTCATGCTTAGGTGTCTTATGATATGAGCATACTTGGTGGTCATTATACCAGATGGGTTTTTGACCTAAAGGATCAAATGGTCTGATAGGAGGTAAGCTCAAGCAAGAGGCTTGTAGTAACCTTTAGAAAATAGTTGAGTAAGACTAAGATAAATGTGGATAGGGTTTAGAGGGTTTAGCCTTGGTTGGTGAGATGGATGTATTTTTAGAAATGGGCTTGGTGATAGAAGGTTTGGGTAATTTAGAAGTTGATAAGTTGAAGATAGGAGGTTTTAGGGTAGGTAGTTTGGTTATTGAAGGTTTTGTCAAGGTGGGCATGTCAAAAAGCAAGAGTGATGGGGTAAACAAAAGTGGTGGTTTAATTTTAGTTTAAATAGTTCGATTCCTAATAAAAGTAGAAGGATGAGGCCCCAATATAGAGGGAAAGGTTGATGGGGGTAAAAACCCTAGCCTTCTAGCCTTTTGTTAGTTTTACCTCCTTGGTTGATTTGGTTTGGTGTTCAGTTGGTGGGTCAGGTGAGGTTAACTCTAGTTTTAAGGATGGGTGATTAAGGCTCAGTATAGGGAAGATGCCAATGGTTTTATATGGTTTAGCTGGTTTGGTTTGAGAGGATGATTTGGTTGTTTAGGATCTAGTTGCATTAGATGGTTGATAAATGGTTGGGTTGGTAGAGTTTTTATTGGTTTGGTTGATATGATAGTGGGTTGGAAAATAGAAGTGGTGGGTTGGTCTATTAAAGAGGTGGTTAGAGGTTCTTATTTGGTGATATAAGGGAGCCCCAATTGCTTCCAAAAGGTGGCTCAATCTATGTCCATCTTGAAGATAAACTCCAATCTCTGAACTAGTTTAGAGAATGGTTTATAGACCAGTCTTATTACTTGGATAGTGGGCTAAAAAGATAAATCTATAGGTTGATAATGGGGAGTGGTGACATCTTACTTTTTCTTGATCAAAGGATGTGAGTTTTGGATGGGTGGTTCCTCTATGGGAAGTGTAGACAAGGTGGTTTCTGTCTTGGGAATGATCTACAAAGGGGAAGCGAACTGTTTGATTGATGAGGGAGAAGGTAAAGTGGTGATGGTTGCATGCTTGACTATGTTAGTTAAAGGAGGGGTTGATGACTCCATTACTTCAATAAGTGGAGGAGAGGGAAAGGTTACTTCCTTAGTTTGTGTCTCCAAAAGAGAAGGTAGCCCCACTACCTCAATAAGTGGAGAGGGTGAAGAATAGGTAGATTGGGTAGCAATGAGTGTGTCAAGAACCATGTTGATGGTATGGGCATCATGAAAACACTAAAATTTATTGCTTTCATTTTTGGTAGGTGCATGATTGGGAAAAGGTTGTCTAAAAATGTCAAGGGCTTAGTTTAGAGGTGTGTTGGGGTTGCCCAACACAAGCTTCCCCTTATCAATGAGGGTTTGGACAACATTTTTGAAGGTATTACACCTACTAATGTCATGCCCCACTACTCAACAGAAAGAAAATAGGTCATTCTCATTGTACCAACTAGGTGCAAGATGAGAAGAATCAAATTGTTGAGGGGGTTTGATAGGATGAAGTTGTATGATATTGGCCTTCAACAAATTCTCTAAGACTGAAGCATAAGATTCCCCAAGTGGAGTAAATTTCTTTTGATTATTTTGGTTTTGGTTTCTCATGTTTTTTTTTGAGGAGTTAGAGGAGTTTGGTTGATTGATAGATGGTAGAGGAGCAGTCTTAAGGATAACTGCATTCATAGTTCCCCTACTTTTGGCATTGGTATTGGTTTGGAGGAAGAGGCCTCATTAGTTTTGTAGGTAGAGTTTTTGTTTTTCAACTTTAACTTTACTTCATTGATGGATCTATTTTATAGCTTACATACCATGGTAAAAGCTTCATCAAAGGTTTTGAATCTTTGCACATGCAATGTAGAAGAGTTGTGATTAGCGCATCCACAAGAACAGAGTTTTATTAGTTTAGGTTGGGGTAAAGATAAGGAAATTTGATTGATTAGGCTCCTCCAATGAACTATAAAATTGGTAATAGATTCATCATCAAATTGATGAATAGATTAAAGGTCCATGATGGATAATTTATTGGAAATGTTTATTAAAAAGTGATCCAAGAAAGTTTGGGTCAAATAGGTGAAGGAGAAGAGAGAGTATCTGGTTATGGCACTATACCAGTCTAATGCTAGACCAAATAGTGACATGGGGAAGGTATGAAGAAGGAGGGCATCTTCATAGGCAATCAAATAACATGTATGCCTAAATTCTCTAATGTACTATTAGGGGTCCTCCTTACTTTGGAACTTAGAAAACTTGGAAATTTCCCACTGGAGAGGATATAGTCTGATAGGGATAGATGGGTGAATGGGCTAATTACAGATATGGTCATATGATAAGATGTTGTGAGCACTAGAGATGGATGAATCTCAGGTAATCATTTTATCCATGATAATTTTCATTAGATTTATTTGGCATTGTGCACCCAAAATATTGCTAGGTGCATACTATTATGGTGGTTGGGTGACATATTGATAACTAGCAGGAGGCTGAGGAGCTTCCACATGTTGATATGCAAACATAGGTGGTTGGGTAGATACCACATAGGGTTAGGTGGATGCAGGTGGTTGGGTAGTGGGTAAAGGTACATGACCTTGTGGGTTAGGGATATAACCTAGGTTGGGTATGATGGGCATTAGTTGAGAGGTTAAGGTGGGTTGTGTGGGAGATATGGTTGGGTACTAACTGAAAGGTGGTGAAATTTTTATTGATTGGTGGTAAGGTAAAAGGTATAGACACCACAAGATTTTGAAGTGGATTAGTGACCAATGGATTGGGGGTAGCTAAAGGAAGGTTGGTAATGCTAGAAGTAGGTGCTTCCATGGTGAGGGGAGTATAGGTAGTTAATGGTTGGGTTGCTCCTAGGGTAGAGGAGTTGTTGGTGGGGGTGGAAGCCGTAAGGATGTTGGTCAATTAGGTAGGTTGGTTTTCCATAGTAGTATCAAAGGGATTATTAGTGGATGAAGATGATTAAGTGGTCAATGGTTGGGTGGTGATTATGTTTATAGAAGTATTCCCTATAAGGTGGGAAGGCATACCATAAGGTGGGTTTATAAGTGGCACCAAATTAGGATTATGGTGAGGCATGGTGCTGAGATAATGCTAAAGGGCCATAGGATTGTTATCTACGAAGGTGACAAAGTCTGTATCCCTTTGGAGAACTACTTGATGGAAAAGACTCCTTAAAGGGTGAGGATAATCTTCTAGTTTAGAGATATACTCCATGGGTGAGGAAGTAGAAGAGGTTGATTGGCTTAGTGATGGGTTATGTTCTGCTAGATTCTTTCACTACTGACAATTTATAACCATGCAAGATAAGGGGGAGAGAATACAAAAACAATATCACCACTCAAATAGAGAGAAGACAAGAAGTGAGAATAGAAATGAAACACACACTAAAAATTACATTAAGTCCTAGAGTTATTTTTTGTCTTTCTTTTGGCTTATACCTTAAGCTTTTTAAGAAATTGTGTGACTAAATTTGACTTGTAAAGTGGGTACTAGAAAAGAATTATATGGTTGGTTTTAGGTTGTGTTTAGGCTATCAAAAAGATATATATTAAAAATTAATATGTGGCTTGGTATTGAGGCCTACCCCCTCACTTCAGACATTGCATCGATAAGGGTGTCAAGTGCTTAGCCAATATATATGATTTTTAGGGTTTATACTCAACTTGAGAGTTGAGTTGGTTCTCCTCTTGGTAATTATTGACTAAATTTGACCCTATAGGTCAAATTGTGACCCATATAGGTAAATTTTTTATTTTAAGATGTTTTAAGGGGTCTAATATCTGGTCATAAGGTGTATTATAGGTCATTTAAATTGATTTCATGTCATTTTAGCCTTGGTGTTAGTCTAATTAGTCAATATATCATTTTGAGTCATTTTGAAGGTCATAAAAAAACATTAAATGAGGTGTACAATCTCCTTGGGAAGTGTGAAGGTGTAAAAAGGGTGATGTCATGTGACATGTGCCTATTATGCCTTAACCAACTGTTTATAATTGAAAAGTGATAGGTTCTTTAGAAGAAAGGGCATGTTTCTTAAAATAGGGAAGAGTTTGGGACTTGTACAGCTCATAAGGGAGTGTGACACATGGGGTAAGGTCATGAATTGAATATTCAGCTTCCTTAGATCTATTTCCATGCTTTAATTACTTTGGAAGTGTCAAAATTGAGCTAAAAACATTCTGATCCTTATTTACCCTTTTGGACACACAGAACCAATTTTTAAGTTTTTACTTGGTACCCAGTTTTAGGAAAATTGATCTTGGGGTGTCTTATACACTCAGTCAACTTCCATTTTATGTTTGGTTACATAGGAATGGTTTCTAGTGCTTTATGAACCATTCCTAATAAGTTGACCTATCTAATTATCATGCTAATCTATGTACCCTGTAGATTTTTCTCTTGTTTGGATGATTCTATACAATCCAACTATTGGGATTTATTCCATAGAATGTTTAATACCTCTTCTAATGATTTTCATGTTTGGTTTATCATTTCAAAGTATTTTTATGGGTCAAGTATCTCAGGTTACAAGTGAATGCACTATTTTGTGTTACCAAAAAATTTTCACCATTTTTAGGATCCTCATGCTTTGATCATGGTTTTAGAGGGTTGTGATAGATTAGTTTAAATGTTATTAATTTTATCTTGATTAAATTCTCCTTTTAATCTCATATATAAAGCAACATCCCCTGATTTTTAGTCATGAACGTCAAGTCTTTGCTCACTTTTGACTTGCTGCCATGGTTGTAATCACATGTATGAAAATATCTAGTGTGCTCATGGGGTTGTAGTGAGGGTATAAAAATTTTGAACATGTATTTATAAATGAGAATGAATAGGTTAGACTCTCTAAATAGTGTGTAAAGGGACTATTGCAGTCATATACAACACCTTTATATAGTGTACACCATGAAACTACACCTATAGGTGTTTAAAGGGTTTCAACATTGAAAATGAGGTGGAAGGTTTGTATTAGGATTTAAACATACTCATTTTTATTTTCAACATACATTTAGGAGAGATTAGTTGATTTGGAAGGTAGATTCCTTCAATACATAGACCATTTCATACTCACTATCTATATGTAGCTCATAATGCACTTATAGCTTCTCAAGATGATGTCATGATGGAGGGGGAGCTTTGACAGTTGATCCAAATATTTTAGAGTCTTAGAGTGCATTGGAAAAATTTTATAAGGATTAAAATTGATCAAAAATAAGTATATCATGTCTATTGCCTAAACTCATATCTACTGTCTATACATGACAATGCCCACCTATATGTGGTGTTGATAGAGAATTGAAGGCACTTGATGGAGGATTTTTGATAAGTTATAAATTTTATTGGAATAATAGGGTGTTAAGGAGATCATGACACACATGTTTTAAATGATAATTAGATAGATAAGATGGGAATTTAGCTTCAAAGGTGAAAAGAGTTGTTCAGGGACCATTTTCCCTAAAAGGTGAAAATAGAGAACTTCACCATTTTGTGAATATCATATGACATGGTTAAAAGAGATTTTGATGCATCCTAATGGTTTTGTCTTGTATCCCCTACATAATAAAAGAGTTATAAAAATTTTTGAGGGTAGGTGATTATTTGAAATTGGTTTTTGGGAGGCCCAAAATTATGTTTTTATATACTAAACTCAATCGATATTATTTACAGGTCTGAGCTATAATAGACCTCTTCATCCAAGTTGTAGTATGAAACCATGTTTCATGATGGAATAGTTTTATATGGTTTAAGATATCATTAATTATTTGAAAGGTCACTTAAGGAGAATGATATAGTGTGTTTTGCCTCTCGTACACACCTACATGTGTCCCTACCTTTATGGACATTCACCTACAACAAACTTTAGCTCTTACATCATTCATGAAGTGGACCTAAGCATTGGAGATATCAACTCTATATAATGGTGAAAGTGACATATATGATATAAATGTGATGAGGAAGAGTTGAGTATTGATGTTCTAAGGTCCAACATGCACCTATAGGCATTCCATTATGTAAATACTCACCTATAGCTGAGTTGGCAGACAATAAGCTAAACAGTGTGTTTTGATGAGGATCTAGCCTATACAAGATGAACAAATGGATCCAATAAAGTACCAAATGGTCCTAAGGGACTCTAGAGAAGATTTTATACATTGTATATAATCCCAAACAATCATGGTCACCTACATGTCCCTTTCTAAGACATAAGACACAATTAGGAGTTATACATATAGTCTTGAGAATTCAAGATATGGGAAGGGGTATGTAGAGATTAAAAGTGATGAATAGACCTAAAGTACATTTATAATGAACATTAAGGTCTCTATAAGCTCTTTAAAATGGGAAATGATGCAAAAAGTGGGCTCTAATGATGCAATACACAGTCTAAGGTGTGAACCCTACACATAGTCTTTTGCCTAGAAGGTATGTCTTAGATTTTAATGATTTTTAAGGGTCAAATGATGTGAATAAAGGATAAATTTTTATGTATTATTTTATAAAAACTTAGATAATTATCTAATATATCTAAGTGGTTTGAGAGAATATGGGAAGTTCCCTCTATTTTATCTCAAATAGAGGGCACTCTCCTCATGCATAAACCCTACAGTCTTGACAAAAGGAGATAGAAGGGTGGGCCCGAAGTTGATAGGACCTTTAAAAGAGGTGTGTGGGGTTGAAAAACACCTAGGGAATGTAGAAACCTAAAATTAGACATCAATGGCTTCATATCAGACTATTAGACCCATTCTTACCAATTATTAAACATTTAGCCTAAGAATTTGTAGTAGTCTTGAATTTGGATTTACAACCTTGCATTAAATAAATTTATCCTATTAAATCAATTAAACAAGTAAAATACACAAATTGAATTAATCAAAAGTAAAAAAATGACCAAATGCCTAAAAATAAGTAATTAACTTACACACCCTAATCAAAATCAATTAACAAGTTAAATCAATTTCAAATCCTAATTGAGTTTGCCCATGAGCTAATAAATCAATTAATAAAAAGGAAATTCAAGATCATATTATAACATCCTAGATAAAGTCATTAATTTTTTGAGTTTTCACTTTTGAAAAATATCAAAAATGATATCTTAGGAATATGCCAAACTCAATCAAAGTTAATAAACTCAATCATGGTTGTGAGTTGTCACTTTTGAAAAATATCTAAAAGAATATGTTAGGAATATGCCAAACTCAATAAAAGTTAATAAAATCAAGTATGGTCATTTTTAACCCATTTCAAGGGATTTTAAAGCTTATAATAGGAAGCCTAGAGCTCTTCATTTATAGAGCTCAATCAAAGTAGAGTTATAATGTAGGAATAAATTCATGAAGCTAAAAGCCTAGTGTTATAATGTTAAAATTGAGCCAAGCCATATAAATCAAGACAAACATTCAAAAATGGTGCATAGAGGAGATAATGTTAGCTATATTTCATTTATGAAGACTTATTATGCATAATCTAAGCAATTCAAATGAGGAAATCATTTGGAGCTCTCAAAGAAGGTAAAAATTATTATTCTTTTTATTTTAGTTGGGTTTTTAATTGTTGTTTGTTAATTAATACCCCACTAAGATATAGGATTATATATGTTAGTATGTTTATTTCAATTTTTAATGGACTAACACTTGATCTAACCTCCTCTCTTTGTTAAATTCCTTGATCATAAATGGCACGCCTAGTGGGACACGATTACACACCCCACATCTTTGAACAAAAATAGATGTTAAAATAAATCTAATTTTTAATTTGTTTATTTTTTTTGAAGTTTTTATATCATGTCTTTACTAGTTTTATCTTAATTCTCTAAAAATTTCATTAAAATCTGATTTATAGTTTAAAAGTTATGACTCTTTTAATGATTGTTGCTTTTTATTTATTAATTTTCTGGTAAAAATGGTTAATACAAAGCTAATAATGTTTTTGTTATTCAATATTTTGACTTAAATTTTTTTTAAGAGGTTTGTCTTATACATATAAATAACTTACACAAATTTTGTGACAAATGGATGTATATTTTAAAAGTTATGATTAAATTACTGACTGCAGGTTTTTATGATTTTTGTGTTCAATTTTCTTATTTTTAACTTTCTAACTTGTTGTTTACATGTTTCATATGTTTATTTTATTTTATTGAGATTTATTGAGTTTTTTATTGAGATTTTTGCTAAATTTTTCATAACCTGACATGTTTTTCTTTTTGGGTTTTGCTTTTGGGTCGACAGATTTTACCCTTCAAAGTTGCTTGTCTCATTTGATAAATAAGCTTCAAGGCTAAATGAAGTTCTGACTTTTTCTTTGCAGGACCTATTTGAAGAAAACCATATCAATATAAATTAGTATTTTCACAATTCATTTGTATGTCTAAAACAAAATAGGAATCCTTCATTTTCGTGTTTAAAGAAACTTTTTAGGGTATTTTATTGGTTAAGTTTTTATGGTTTCTTTCAAAGTTCACAACTTAAAGTCAAGGGGCTAAAAGAACACCACCGCACATTTCCTTTAGTGATATAAAATTGAATACACTTAAATTTTTATGAAAGTTGTTTTCATTATTTATCTAGTCTAAACTTATTTGAGTAAATAGGGAGTTATATGTGTATGCTCTCCCATCCATCCCCTTTAGGAAACTTTTGAAATCAAAAGCGTCAACTTATTTTTGGGTGTTTTTCAATTATTTTCATTTACACTTCTTAAATCCAAGGGGCTAGTAATGAATCTAATCAAATAGTTTCAATTGGGTGTAATGAAATTAATCTCACTTCAATTATTTACAAACTTACTTATTGATAATGTGTTTTAGCAAAAAGAGAAGTGCGTGTATGCTCTCCCATCCATCCCCTTTAAGAAACTTTTGGGATCAAAAGCACCATCTCATCACACTTTGAGCCTAGTCCAAGGCTTAAAAAAAATGCCATTTACATCCCTCCCCAAAAACTCACAATAGTATTGGGTGATCTTGAGGCATCCATAAATTCTTTCTATCATGTCATTTATTTCATTACATCTTGGCTTGTGAGGGGGACTTCATACCTCCCACAAATTCTATATGGAAGCTTTGACTCAGGTTTTTATGTCTTGGCATTGACTTCATCACCCCCACTAGGATTGGATGTTTAAGTAGTTAAACCACCTTTTAGTATTGGGGTTAAGTACTGAGACATATGTATACATTGGACATCACACTACATTGAGAAAATGATGGATGTAGTGGTCGTAAAAAAGGCAAGTCTTTTTTGCAACAAGCCAAGTGCCGTGGAAACCCAATTAAAGTGTAATTTTTTGCATCATTTGTCTTGAAAGTCATTGTACAACTGATCCATCTAGGACATTTGTAAAATAATTAGTTTAGTCAACCCCATATTGCCATACCCTTGCTAGGATTTGGATGATTATACTTAGTGTATTTTTATCATTTTTGCTTGGTGTGTTTTTAATATACCTATACAGGGGTATATACTATATATTGGGGATAATTAGTAGATAATGAATAGTGGTTTAGTACCACATGCATAAGAAGGATGAGTTAGGTAGATGAAAACTAGTATAAATAATAGGGCATAACCCATTGTAATACATCAAAGAAGTCATTTGTAATTGAGAATTTCTCTTAAGGAGGTAGCCCCCTCAAAGTGGCAAGTGATTTAGAGTGATTCCTTCCACAAAAGGAATACATATTTAATATATGCAATATTTATCAAATTTTATATATTATAGAGTATGAGTTATTCACATCTGGTATCAGAGCACTTTTTAGGGCCATTTCTATGATTGTGATCCTTGTTACAGGGCCATTTCCATAATCATGATGGAGTAAGTCTAAGAAGTGCAGATTTTCATTTTTTGCCTCCAAGAAATATGACTGTTCTTCTTCAAACTACTCACAAACGGTAAAAAATTGAGCCAATTTTTTTTTTTTAGTTTTGTGTATCTCTATCTTATATTTATATAACATTTTAAAATTTAAAATTTCATTAATTATTGTAGAAGTTATCATAGTTTTAACGATTGCTATTATTTGTAAAAAAATAAAAATAAAAAAAATTAAAAAAAAATTTCAAAAAAAAAAAGAAAAAAAAAGAAAAGAAAAATTACAAAAAAGTCATCGATCCTTTTATTTTATTTAAAGCAATGCATTCATTAAACAATTTCCATGCTATTTTTGATAGAATTAAGCTTCACTTTCATATAACCAAACAATATGATGGATAAATTAATGCATGGTTAGATTGGGAGCATAACTATAGTGAATCATGTATGAATTCATTTCTTTATAGTTGAAGAATATGAAGTGAAAATAAATACATGACTTGAGTTGGAGGACATTTGCAGGGCATGGCATGAAGATCTCCTTCACTTGCATGAGTGCATTTTATTTAATTTTATGTTAACTTTTTTTCTTCCCTTCAATGATTCCAATAATTCAATGCATTACTTAGTGGGGTTAGCTACTCTAAACACAATGTGTGGAAAGAAATTTTTTATGGGGGATGACATGTATCCTCCATTAGCTCACTAGGTAGACTACTTTGAGCATCCTTGTACTATTTTTGAGATGATGATTGTGCAACTTCAACTTTCATTACTTAGCTATAACCTATAGACTGACTTGTTTCTAGTTGAGGTTATTCCATTCATGTATCTCTATGAACATCCACCTCATGCTCTAGTGATTCAACTCCTCCTATTATTGTACATGATCCTATCAAAGTAAAAGAAGAAGAAGTGGAAGCCAAAATGGACACATGGACGTGCCTCTATTTGGTCTTCTACATATTTTTGATATGTATGGTCTAACATTCATTTGGTCCTCCTATTTCCTATCATGTTTTGAGGACAAAACATATTTAAGGGGGATGGAATTTAATATACATATATATAGGTATATACTATATATTGGGGATAGTTAGTAGAATATTGAATATTGGTTTAGTACCACATGCATAAGAAGGATGAGTTGGGTAGATGGAAACTAGTATAAATAAGAGGGCATAACCCATTACAATACATCAAAGAATTCATTTGTAATTGAGCATTTATCTTAAGGAGGTAGCCTCGTTGAAGTGGCAAGTGATTCCTTCTACAAAAGGAATACATATTAAATATATGCAATATTTATCAAATTTTCTATATTATAGAATTCAAGTTCTTCATAGTGTTAGACTAAAACTTATATTATTCAAACCATGTCATTTGATGAGTCATGAGTCCACATCACTCCATTTTTTGAGGAGGAATTAGGCCATCCATATGACACATTGATTTAAATTTGTAAACATTCCATTTTTATGTCAAAACATTGGGTGTAACACTCGATTGAGGAGGGCACCATGATGCTACCCAAATCATTTCAAAATCTTGTGCCTTTGAAGTCTTGAAGCATAAACCATTTATCACATCATTTTTTAGGAGTTCTAATGCCATTAGGCTACCCATTTTCTTTCAAAAGACTTATCTTGTTTCATCTTACATCTCCATTATCATTTGTTTTCAACTAATCACTTGAGCCTTATTGAATCTTGGATTAGCATGGTCACAATGTTTAAATCTTTCTATCTCTTTATCATCAAATTCATAGTTTATCCTTAGTTGAGTCCTTGATTAACTATTACAAGTTCAAATTCAAATATTGGCTGATTTTGTTTAGACCTCAATTCATGGGGTTGATACCTAGATCTTCCTCTTTTGAATTATGTAACTTGGGTTAATTCGTCACTCAAATTTGGAAAATTATATTATTTTTTGCTTTTATTTTGGTCAAATCAATTTATCTTCAAACATTTATTGTTTATCATCTTCTACCAATCAAATCATGTTTTATTCCTATAGTCATGTACCTTGTCTATGTTAAACTGTTCCAAGTTTGTTAGATTAATCAATCATCCTTTTTAAGTCAAGATTTTGCCACCATTTGGCCATTAGTCCTCACATATATTGTTTGAGCCTATTTTTTGACTTCATGTTTGGACAAAATACCTATAAACGTTTCCCTTTAGTAGCTTAGACCTACTTGGAACACATTTCAACATTAGAGTTTGGTAGTTTGATTCTTAAGTCATTTTGTGTGACCTTTGCATGTATCAAACACTTAGCATTTGTCATTTGATGCTACATTATTTTTATCAAGTCTTTGCATAGATTTTTTGGAGATTTAGCTCCACCTTTAACCAAGCTAGATCAAGTTTGAACCCTTTGTCTTTCCAAAAGGCATAAATTTTCTAGAGTTTATAGAACTCTAATCCATTTTATTGTGAAATATTTGTCATTTAATTTGAACATGGCTCACTATACATGTAGTAGAACTATGTACAATTCAAGATATAGAAATCTTTTCACATAAGGGGAATTTATGGAAAACCCTACTGAAGACAATGTCATTTGGGAAAAAAATTCTTATCCACCCCAAAACATTCAACCAAGGGGACAAAGTCAAGATCCTTTGGCCAACTATTTGGTTAGTACACCTCCATATATGGAGCAAGATCAAGAGATAACAACCCAATACTTATCTAGCATACCAGCAATTGTAGAAAGTAATTAACAATAACCTTATCAAATCATAATACCATCAATGTATGATCCCAATAGAACCATAGAGGTAGGTTATGAAAACTTACAAAATCTAGAAAGAGAGCCTTCTAACATGTTTGACAATTAGACTCATGAATAGTTCTCTTCTATCAATCCTAATACCATTGTATCAATATATTATAAATATCCCCATGTGCTTATCCCATAAAGAGGTCCCATGGATGACCACTTTGATCAAATGCATCAAACATACCAGACATATATCAATTTAGCATGTAACTTCACTAATATGGCCTTGTCAAATGCACATCTTATTAATCAAGCTCCTCGAATAGAAGTTTTAACAGAGTTGATAGATCAAGATAATTAGGGTTTAGACCCATTTACATAAAACACTTCAGTAGAAACCATGTTAAATACACCAATTATAGAGGAAATATCTTTGGTTTCTATGCAGGATACTAAGAAAATCATAGAGGATAATGCATAAGCAACACCCAATTTAAACCAAAGTGGTGTTGGCACACACACAATCAATCAATAACAAAATGTGCTTTCATCTAGCACTATTAGTGGTTTTCAAAATTAGGAAGTAGGAGTTTCTACATCCCAACCTCAATCAACTACTGCAATCCTCAACCAATTATTTCTTAAAGCACATAACCAATAGGATTAAGTAGCCAACCAACAAGCAGTGCTACATCATAATGAAATGTGTGGAATCTTACTCTTCCCCAAAATATGATGAGTAGTATTATGTAATAGTAGGCATAATCAAGTATCTAAACACAAGATATTCCAAACACATTTCAACCTTAACAAAGGGTAACCAATGTTCCACCTCACCAGGTAGCAGTGAACATACCTCTTCCTTCACAGGCCAATATACCAATCCAAAATCAAATGATGTCTAATCAACATGTTTATATTGGTCAATGATAGGTACTGAATCATTAAAATTGCATCCAATTCTCAATATTTATTCATGCAATAAAGAGGTTCAAATGTTACTCAAGTAATTTCGAGGCAATAATTTCCTTTTGTGTAGAATGTACCATAGGTTCAAAGATAGGGTCTTGGATCACAAGTTCCCACTCAATAACAAGGTTTAAATAATTGAAAATAATTCCCTATTCAACCATAATAGACATAGATGGTTATATCCCTCCATCCCAACCTCAATATCCACAAAACCAATCATACATATCCAACCCCAACCAGAATATCACACCACCATAGGTACAATTTCAATAATTACACCCTAATCCATGCATGCACATTCCTAGACCATTGCCTAGCCAATCCAACCTACCCCAATAAATCTGTCCATCATATCCTAGTCTGAGTTATCCACTTGTGAATGCCCAACCATTAACCCAGTCCAATATTCCAACAAGTTTCTTTGAGAAAGAATTACAATAAATGAAGGATACAATTGCCACCATCCAAGCTGGGAAACAAGTTAAAAAGTTCAAATTGGATGATGTGTGTTCATATCCTTTTAGCATGGAGTACTTAGGAATTCCATTTCCTCTAGGATATGAGCCACCCACATTTTATAGGTACAAGGGGAAAGGTGACCCTAAAACACATCTGACAGAGTTCTTTGTTGCATGTCAGCCAGTGGCATATAGTGACATTTATCTATTATTGTTATTTCTAAGGAGTTTAGCTAGACAAGCCTTGGAATGGTTTATGAAAATACCAAAGAAATTAGTTTCTTACTTTGATGATCTATTAGACAAGTTTATGCAACACTTCTCATATAATATCGAGCATGAGATTTTATTGGTTGACTTAACACAAGAAAAACAAAGGGTATGACCGGTGATGGTTAGGTAACTGACAATGGTTGTAGTGATCGGTGATGGTTGCTTATGGGATGTCTATGAGGAATTGAAATGGAGCTGGGGATGAAGTGGATAATGGGTAGAAGGTAGAGTGTGGACTATTATGGTGAAGGGTGATGTGCAGGTGACCAGGTTGACTCAAAAAAAGATAATATGAAAAGAGAATGTTGAAAACAAGAGAAATAATACCTAAATGATTCAAAGTAGAAACTAATGACTAGTTTAATGAAATTGGGTAGCATGACAGTACTTCAACCTTAAAAATTAACATGGACAAAGTTTTTGGATGCTAAATGCCTTCACAAAGAAAGCAAAAGAGCCTGAATGCAATTTTTTTGATCCATAACTCCTCCAAGAGCCAAACTAGGTGAAAGCTTCACAAGTTATCTACAATGATGGAGAGCCCTTGCAAGGTACTTTACCCATAGTCTACTAGACAAGTAATTAGCAATTATGTTTACCAAAAATATACATAATGAAATATCCTACTATCTAGAGTTACAGTGTGCACACACATTCAAAGAGATCATCGACAAAGGTTTAGTGATTGAAAGAGCCCTTATCAATAAAGGGATCATAAAAATAAACTCAACCAATCAGAACAATGGTCAAAACCAAAATTAGACCAATAATCAAAACCAAAATCCAAACCAAGTGAAATCATTACAACCAACATAGGCTAATAACAATGATCAACCAAAAAAAATTAACTATAATAAGAATGTTGTTAGGAATGGAGTAACAGAGTCACACCATGTCCAAATGGTGAAAATACCATCTAATCAACCAACACCACCTTTCTACCTTACACCTACTCAAAAACCTCTTCAACAACTATAACATGCACAACAAGCACAACCTAGGCCAGTGCAGAAGATGCAACAATCACAACAACCTTTGACTTTGCAAATCCCACCTCCTCTAAGGAAAAACCCACCTACTCATCATCCTTTTACCAACATTGGAGAACCCATCAAAGTAGTCTTTTTATATCTCATAGAAACTAACCTAATTAGATACCTTGTTCCAAAAGAGAAATATCATGAGGGTAAAGATATGCTAGACTAGTACAAGCCAGAACAATTCTATGAGTTTCATAGGGTTAAAGGCCATAATTTGTAACATTGTATGAAAATTAAACATGTCATTAAATATATGTTGGAGAATTGTGAAATAACATTGGATACTGGAGCATTTACATCCAATCAAAATCTTGGAATCTATCAAAACCCATTTCCTCAACATAAAAATTAGCCAGTACAACAACAACATCAAAAACAAAGGCTAAATCAGTAGAATCAACAAAAAAACCAATAAAATAAAAATAATGGATAAAACCAAGGCTATAATAGTGGCCACAACCAAAAAACCTACCACACCATTGCACATGACTATAGCTTAATGGTGAATCCCAGACCAAATTTTAACCAGACAAGACCATTGCTAGCCATACCAATCTAATCCAATCATTTTGATAACCTTATTTAAATTGGGACCGCACACATGCAAACCAATAAGTAGGGATTACCACATTAGGACCTTATAATGATAACTTATCATTCACTCGTGACCACACTCAAGTGCATTGATAATCAAACTTATCTTATCTGGCTGCCCTCTACCATTATTGGTTAGTAATGATAATCCTGTATCTAATCCTAATTATGCAATCACAACTTGATGTTCTAAAATTATTATACCAAGCCCAAAAGCACCTACCACTTCACCCATCATCCAACCCACTGTTCATCCTCAAAATAAGCCATTTGTCATTATTCAAGAAAAGATATTTGATATAGTGAAATAATTAAAAAATATGCTAGCATAAATATCCATTTTAGATTTATTGTACATGTAAAAAATCCATAAGAAAATATTGAATGAATAACTTATCCAATCCAATATTTTTAATGAAATATCCCCTAACCAATTTCAAGCTTTGGTTAGTCACCTAGCTCCAACCCAACAAGTCACATTCAACCAAAGCGATATGTCACCTCTTGGCCCACTATATAACAATTCATTATACATTAAAGTATATACAATGTAACACAAAGTGAAACATGTCCTTATAGATAATGGATCAAGTTTGAACATAGTGTTTGTCAAGATAATCAAGCTTATTGGGTACACAATGACATATCTCTAAGAAAAAATGATCACCATCAAAGCATACGACAATCAAGAGCATAAATCATAGGGCACCATTAGCTTGCCAGTTATCATTGGGACCTTGAATCATGATACCCTTTTCCATGTGTTGGATCTTTATTTGTTATACAATAGGCTTTTGGGAAGGCCTTAGTTACATGAGATTCATGTACTCCCATCGACATTGCACCAATCTATCAAGTTCTCTCATTTAGGGATGGAGGTTAACATTCTAAGAGATTTGAATCCATATGAGCATTGTAAACATATAGAGGTTGAGTTCTAGAGTTACAACTATCATTTTGGCATGAATCTATCTGATCAGTAGGATAAGGGGAAGGTAATACTCCTTGAATTTTCAAAAGATAACTACATTAACCCTAATACCCTTGATTCTCTTCGTCACATGCCACCAATTGAAGTATCCAATCATTTTACCATCTTGGATAATGGCCCAAGAGAGTACTTGACTCATGATACATTTCATATCACAAATCTTCCTCAGAACCCAAAAGCCTTTGGAAGACCTATAGTTATGCCACACATGCATTAGAAAAGAAAGGGGAAGGCCACATTCATAATCCACGACTAGTCATTTTCATACTAGCTTCTGGCCTAGAATAAGACCCTATCAAAGGAGACAAGTTATGGTTGTATAATGAAAATTTGGCCAATTATTACAATAATCCCAAGTATCCCATTCCCAATCACATCATGGAAAATTAAGATTATGAAGGAAGGGGCCTTGGGCTAAATCTACAAGGAATGTTGGAACCTATTTCTATGACCAAGTACGAAGGACCCTATGGACTTGGATTTAAACCACTTAGGGGTGACCCCATATGCCTTATTAATGTTACATCACCATTGACTAGTGATGAGGATGTCGATAGTGAAGTAGAGTTTGATCATAGCTTATTCTATGACTTAACCCATACCAACTTGTTTGATAATCACACCATTTGCACCCTTTTCCCAATCATTCATAACAATCCCTTACTATTATATTATCCCAAAATAATATATTGGGACAAACAAGAGACACACATACCAATTGATGAGTTTAAAAATGATGAAATTTGTTATTTTCTAGGCCTTAAGGACAATTTTTTATTGATAGATCATAAATCAAGATACTCAATCAAATTAGATCCTGAATCCTATTTTGGAGAATAGTTGAACACCCTGAGCCAAAATAAAATAAATAAATCATTGAGGTCTCAAAGTGAAAACCTATTTGAGGCATTTTTTGACCAGGGAAATAGTAAAGATAAAGACTAGTCTAGTGGTGAAAACCTATTTTAGGCACCACTAGATGGGGGTGTTCAACCTTCTTCATATATAGACAAAGAGACCACCAATAATGAAATTGTCTATGGGTCCAAATTTAATATTGAAGAGCATCAGGATTTTGAGCAAATCATGCAATAAGCTAATAATGATGAAGTTCACTATGGATCTAAGTTTAGCCCTGAAGTGCAATAGGCTTTTGATTGGATCATTCAAGAGGATGCTAATAATCAACAAGATAATGGGTCTAAATTCAATATTTAAAGGTAGGAAGATTTTGATCAAGTCATATAGGAATTTATAATTGTCTTTGTCACATGGCCTAATCTCCCATTAGGAGATTCTAATTCATCATGTCTTGGAGTGCTTTTCAAAGAACTAGTCTTAATAGAAGACTCTAATGTTTCCAATCAGTTCAAATCATTACCAATTATCCTTGAAAATGACTCAACTCTTCTAGTGGAAGATATAGTAGATGTTAACATCGGGTCCCTAGATGACCCAAAGTGGATCAAGCTAGGTGCATCCCTTACTGAGAAGGAGTGTGAAGTCCTCACAGCCCTACTGAGAGAGTTTGTAGATATATTTTATTGGGCATATTCTAACATGCCAGGTTTAGACCCTGCCTTAGTTTTGCACCACCTTGTGGTCAATACTGATGCTAAACTAGTAAAACAAAATATATGTAATATGTATCCTCATATTTCTATATTAGTGAATAAAGAGTTGGAGAAACTCTTAGAAGTAGGATGTATTAGACCAATTGACTACTCTAAATGGATTTTTAATGTAGTACCTATCAGTAAGAAACTAGAGGGAATTAGAATCTATACTTATTTCCATGACATCAACAAAGAAATCCCTAAGAATGACTTTCCATTGCATAACATTGACATGATAGTTGACTCCAGAATAGGTTATGAAATTATTTCACTAATGGATGTCTTCTTAGGTTACAATCAAATTAGAATAGCACCAGAAGACCAACATAAAACAAAATTCACCACAATTTTGGGAACATTTTGTTATCAAGAGATGCCATTTGGCCTTAAGAATGTAGGGACAACTACAGTTCAATCATTACCATTGTAGTCATAAGCATAAATAACCATCCTATTATTTGAAAAGATGTTACTATGCTTATAGCTTGAAACATCTTCCCAAATAGGGGAAAACTTTAAACACCGAAAATTAGCCACCAATGGCTTCATATCAGAGTATTAGACCAATTTTTACTAGTTATTAAACATTTAACCTAAGAATTTCTATCAGTCTTGAATTTGGATTTATAACCTTGCATTAAATCAATTAAACAAGGTAAATACACACATTGAATTAATCAAAATCAAACAAATGACCAAATGCCTAAAAATAATTAATTAACTTGCACACCCTAATCAAAATCAATTAGCAAGTTAAGTCGATTTCAAATCCTAATTGAGTTCACCCATGAGATAATAAATCAATTAACTCAATTACTAAAAATGAAATTCAAGAGCATCTTAGAACATTCTAGCATGCACTCATTACCTTTGTAAGTTGTCACTTTTGGAAAATATCTAAAATAATATCCTAGGAATATGCCAAAATCAACCAAAGTTACTAAACTCAACCATGGTTGTGAGTTCTTACTTTTGAAAAATATCTAAAAGAATATCCTAGGAATATGCCAAACTCAACCAAAGTTAATAAACTCAACCATGGTCAGTTTTAACCCATTCCAAGGGATTTGAAAGCCTATAAAAGCAATCATAGAGCTCTTCATTTAGAGATCTCAAGCAAAGTAGAGTTATAATGTAGGAATAAATTCATGAAGCTAAAAGACGAGTGTTATAATGTTGAAATTGAGCCAAGCCATATCAATCAAGAAAAGCATTCAACAATGGTGCATAGAGGAGATGATGTTAGCCATATGTCATTGATGAAGACTTATTATGCATAATCTGAGTGAGCCAAATAAAGAAATCATTTGGAGATCTCAAGGAACATAAATATTTTTATTATTTTTATTTTAGTTGGGTTTTCAATTGTTGTTCTTTTATTCATTAAGCTCCCCCTAAGATCTAGGTTTAGAGATGTTAGTATGTTAGTGTGTTGATTTCATGGTTTTATAGACTAACACATGATCTAACCTCCTCTCATTGTCAATACCTAAATCTATAACACACATGTACTGGCAAATAAACATATCACAGAGGAAAGAACCCCAATAGGATGGTCTGGGTTGTTGAGTTTGTAGGCAGGCTTATTAGGCATGGTTAGGGTTAGAAGCCAAATGAAGAGTCATTTTCACTTCCACCTTGAGATGAGCATTATAACCCATTTTTACATGTTTAAGGGATCATTTAAGATGTGTTTGAGCTATTGAGATGTAGATAAGTCACAAAGAAAGCCATTTTTGGCTTAGGATCAACTCAGGCCTATAGGAAAAGGAGAAAGGAGCTCGATAGGAAAACTTTAAGTGATTGTATCTCCTTTGGAACTTTGCATGGAGATATAATGAGTTAGGATGAGTATTAAAGGGTCCTAAAAAATCATATTGTGGAATTAAGTTGAGATTTGAATCTCAAGCTTTTATGAACAAATTCTAAGATGTCAAAACTATCTAAAACCCTTGCAAACCCTTAGGAATGACCCGATGAAGGAAATGAGGATGGTGAGCTACCCAAATGGCATATTTTGCCTATAATTATGATTTTAGGTTGTATATGACTCAATCAAGCTCCATACCATCAAGATTAGTTATATGAAATTATATAGATGGAATATAAAATAGGGTTTTCTTGACCTTTTTATGTGATTTGTACGTTATATAAGGAGTCTAAAGATGAAAATAACATGGATGGGAATATTGAGACTTAAGATAACTCCCCATGATAATTTATTTATTTATAAAAAATCCTAGGTGTCTCAAACAAACAACTTCATCTTAGCCAGTCAAAATTGGCATAGTGAACGTGGTGGTGAGAAGTGTGAAAACTTAAAGTGGAAGTGATTTTAGGGTGTGAGTAATGATTATAAGTAAATATATGGTATTTAAACATGTAATACACTAAATTTTATGGATTTTCATGGGAAACTAAATCCAAATTTGAAGCCAAGTTTGCAAGGTGTGTGAATGAGGAGTTTCTTAGACTATAGATGGTGATAACTCATTTTAGGAAGATTTCAGATGACCAAGACTACCAAAAATGCATGTAAAGGCATGTATAAAGTCATTCCCTATAATTACAATCATCATAACTAGCCTTAGTTAGTTTTGGGATGTTCAAATAGGGCTAAAACATAAAGGTAGTTTTTTAAGCCAACACAAGGAATTTCATGCCACTTTTCAAGAATTTCATGCCTTATATGGACACTTGTACTTATTTAAATTGCATGGTACATTTAACATATTCTTATAATGTATATTTAACCTTTTTTCTCAGATTTACAAGTGTCCTTGTGACCTTTGGACTTATTTCTTCTCCTCTCTCAAGTTTTATAAGAACTAGCCATTTTGGCCTTTGTAAACTATGCTCCACCTTAGTATGGAAAATCCTTGCTCATTTGCATAACATAGATCAATAAATAATGCTAATTTTTACCTCTTCCATGAATTTTCCAAGTGTGTTCACTTGGATGATTGATTTTGCTTAGTGATGACTTATTGTTTCCTTAACACTGTTGTTTCATTCTCTCACCTATTTACAATTGGAAAGCTTCTTCTTTCAGGTCATGTGAAGTATTTTATTGATGTGTCAAGGTTGAGTGAGTTAGTATATTCAAACAGTGCCATCCTAGGCCTCTTGTCTAGTCCTCCTATCCTAAGCATTCATAACAACCTCATAATGAAATATTGATGTGAGAAGATGCAGATTAGAGAAGTGTATGTTTGGTCAATTCCTTATTCTCATGTGTAACATGCTACTAGTTGGTAGTAATAAATCAATTTGGTGTATCACATCCTTTAGGATAGTTTGATTTTAGTTTTTTATCTCCCTTTTCTCTCACAAGTTTAGGTGTAGTAGTGATTTACAAGTGGTATATCAAGGGAGCTAGCTCTATCTAGAGATTCACCTCATCCTTAGGCTACCCACAACCTAGAGGTGTTTCAATTATGAAACTTAGATGAGGAGAGATAAGAAATCTCATCAAAGGGTTAAAATCTAAGTGAAAACAATTTTTAGCATGCCCAGTGGGACCAAGGTCCAAGAGAGTGGGAAGATTGTTGGTGTGTCTTTCTTCTAATCAACTTTTGGAAGAAAGTAAGCTAAAACCAATGATGAATCTGAATGATGAATTATAGTTATAAGTATCCTAAGTATATATATTTGAAAATTTTGATCAATTTTTGTGTTTCCTTTAACATATGAGGTTGATATGGATAGCTATGGCCAATACTCCTATCATGAACCTTCTTATCAGCCTTACTATGAATCACCTTTTACCCCTCAACAGTTCTATCAAAAAGTCTATCAATCTTATGAGCCATGGAATCCCTATAACCCTTAATTTCCCTCTCCATATGGACACCATGTTGTTGGACAATACTATGAGGAAGGTTATCATGAAACCTATCAAGAAACATCTCTTTATTAGTCCCAATATGATCCCTATCATTTATACCATGATGCCTATCAACCTTAAGAGTAATCCTATGAGTTTTTTCATATGAAATTAAATGATTCCATGGATTATACACAAATATCTTATTGGAAAGATGCAATTCCTGATTATGAAGATGCTAGTCCTTCTAATTTGTCAAAGAATTAACTTTGCCATGAGCTTACTAGTGCTTTTATTTTCCCTAAATTCACTCATAATCCTTATCCTACCCCTCACACTCCATCTCCAATTCCTAAAACTTCCTCTTCACCTCATATTCCATTTCCTTCACATGAGCCCATCCAGTAACCTCCCACCTCACCCCTTCGTGAGGAAGAGCCTATCTTGAGAGAAGCAGGTGAAGAAGAGAAAACTCAATTTATGGCTGATCAAGAAGATCTCATGAGTGATTATGAGGAAGAAATAACCATAAGGACTACCCTTGGTGAACAAAAGGACAATCCAAAAGTTGATGCCTCCATATTTGAAGGGATATGTGTCCATGAAGTAGACTCTAATGCCTCCATTTTTGAGGGGATGTTTATCCATGAGGAATGTGACTAAGACTTGAGGAGAGAGGTATTTGAAGAAGACTCCATGTCTGATCATGAAGTTATGGATGACCATCCCGAGCATGAAATGGAGTGTACTATCAAGGATGAAGGTTAAGTCACTCCTTAAGAAGTGTCAATCCTAAGAGAGTCTCATGAGACCAACGTAGAGGAAATAACTCTTGAAGATAACATTCATGAGGAAGAATATTTATGGTTGAAGTTTAATGCCATATGCAAGGAATTTAATAAGTTGGGTAAAGATTTTTCTTCTCCAAAATATTTCACATCTGATGACAAGTTTGATGATGAAAACATGAGCTTGAGTGTTCAATCAAACATAAAGATGAAGCTCATTCTACTGGTCAAGAACCCATTGTCATGAAGCCATTTTATGATACTAGTGTAGAAAAAGTTATAAACATAGATAATGATGTGAAAATAAATATTATTGTACCTAAAATATATTCAAGAGATCCATTTGAGGTAAATCCACATTTAGGGATGTGGAAATATGGTGAAGGAAAGTTTGGTGCTTCCAAACATCAAGCACATTATGTCAAGGAGGAGAGAAACATTGAAAGGACTATCATATTTTTAAACTTGCACATCAAAGGCCAAGTACATGATAAGGTTGAGATTATTTGGATTCAAGAAGAGTTAATTTCCATAGTCAACCTATATGGATCTACTTGGTTCTCACTAAACCTCATGCCAATGAAGTTAGAAAACACTATGAAGAAGATGGAGACATCAATGTTAAAGGACAAAAGGATACATGTCTCACTAAATCCTTCATGTCATAAAGCAAGGAATATTTAAAACTTGCCCTTTTACCCAAGAGGGAGGTATGCTTAATTATTAGTTGTACATAGTTTTTTTCTCTCTGCTTTTCCTAAGTGCTTTAAACATATGTGTGTGTCTTATTAGTGTGTTTAATTTTCTTGTGTGTCTTTTGTTTTGTGAGGTTGAGGTAATTATTTATCTTGTCTTGGTATAGCTTATTGTTAATGGTAAAATTCATCTTGTGTGTTTTATAATTTAGATGTCTCCCTAATTCCAATGGATTGATAAGGCTACTGGTCTAGTTAGCATAATAGGCATGTTGTCCCTATGAGTCACCAATTTATTGACCAAATTTGACCCTACAGGTCAAATTAGGACCCTTATAGGTAAAAATTTGATTTTTATATGTTTTAAGGGATCTAATATTTTGTCATAAGGTGTATTATAGGTAATTTAGTGTGATTTTATGTCATTTTAGCATTGGTCTTAGTCTAATTAGTCACTATATCATTTTGAGTCATTTTAAAGGTCATAAAAGAGCATTAAATGAGTTATACAACCTCCTTTGAAAGTGTGAAGGTGTAAAAAAGGTAATTTAATGTGACATGTGTCCTATTATTCCTTAATAAACTATTCATAATTGAAAATTGATAGGTTCTTTAGAAGAAAGGGTAATTTTCTTATAAAAGGGAAGAATTTGGCACTCATACAACCCATAAGGGAGTGTGACACATAGGGTAAGGTAATGAGATGAATATTAAGATTAATTATATCCATTTATATTATTTAAGTACTTTTTAAGTATGAATATTGAGCTAAAACCATTCTACTCCTTCTTCACCCTTTTAGACACACATAACCAGTCTTCAGGTTTGTACTTGGTATAGCCAACAGGGGAGGTTTCAAAAAAATTCATCTTTTGGGTGTATTATACACTTATTTAGATTAAATTTTATGTTTGGTTGTAGAGGAATGGTGTCTTGTGATTTATGAACCATTCCTAACAAGTTGACCTATCTAATTTGCTTGCTAATCTGTGTACCCTACAAGTTTTGCTCTTGTTTAGATGATTCCATATAATCAAAATATTGGGATTGATTCCATAAAATTTTGAATACCTCATATAATTTTATCCATGTTTGTTTTATAATTTCAAAGTATTTTTATGGGCCAAGTATCTCATGTTTCAAGTGAATGCACTATTCTATGTTATAGGTAGTTTTTCACCATTTTTAAGATCCTCATACTTTGATCATGGTTTTAGAGGGTTATGATAGATTAATTTAAATGTAATAATTTTTTTATTGATTATATTATCCTTTTAATCTCATATATTAATCAAAATCCCATGAGTTGCAGTCATAAACACCATATAGTCAACTCTTTGTTCACTTTTGACTTGCTACGATGGTTACAATCACATGTATGAAACTATCTAGTGTGATCATAGCAGTGTAGTGAGGGTCTTAAAATGTTTAAAATGTATTTAAAAATTAGAATTAATAGGTTTGAATCTCCAAATAGTGTGTAAAGGAACTATTACAGTCATATACAACACCTTCATATAGTTTACACCATGGAACTGCACCAACAGGTGTTTAAAGGGTTTTAACATTAAAAATGAGGTGGAAGGTTTCTCTTAGTATTTGAAAATCCTTATTTTTCTTTTAAACATACATTTAGGATATATCAGTTGATTGTGAAGGTAGATTCTTTCAATACATAGACTATTTCATACTCACTATCTATATGCAGCTCACAGTGCACCTATAATCTCTCAAGATGATGTCATGATGGAGGGGGAGCTTTGATAGTTGATAAAAATATTTTGGAGTCCTAGAATGAATTTTAAAACTTTTATAAGGCTTAAAACTAATCAAAAACATGTATATCCTATCTACTACCTAAACTCATATCTTTTGCCTATACATACATGATAATGCCCACCTATAGCTGGTTTTGAAAGAGAATTGAAGGTACTTGATGGAGGATTTTTAACAAGTTAAAAATTTTATTGGAATATTAGGATGTTAAATATATCATGACACACATGTTTGAAATTTTAAGTGGATATAAAATATTAGAATTTATCTCCAAAGGTGAAAAGATTGTTTAGAGACCATTTTCCCTAAAAGGTGAAAATATAGAGCTTCACCATTTTGTGAATATCATATGACATGGTTAAAAGAGATTTTGATGAATATTAATGGTTTTTTATTGTATCAATTGAATAATACAAGAGTTATAAAATTTTTTGAGGGTAGGCGATCAGTTTAAATTGGTTTTTGGGAGGCCCAAAGTTGTGTTTTTATACACTAAACTCAGTCGATATTATCTACAGGTCTGAGCTACAATATACCTCTTCATCCATGTTGTAGTATGAAACCATGTTTCATGATGGAATAGATTTATATAGTTTAAGATATAATTCATTATTTTAAAGGTCACTTAAGGATAATGATATGGTGTTTTTTGCCTCCGATACACACCTACAGGTGTCCCTACCTCTATGGACATTCACCTACAATAGACTTTAGCTCTTACATCATTAATGAAGTGGACCTAAAATTAAAGATATAAACTGGGGATAATGGTGAAAGTGACATATATGATTTAAATATTATAAATAAGTGTTGAGTAGTGATTTTATAAGGTCAAACTTGCACCTACAGGAATTCCATTATGCAAATACTTACCTACAACTGAGTAGGTAGACAATAAGCTAAACATGGTGTTTGGGTGAGGATATAGCCTATAAGAGATGAAAAAATGGATCTAAGAAAGTAAAAAATGGTCTTAATGGAATCTATATAATATTTTAGACACTATCCTCAAGCCCAAGCAAGCATGGTCACCTACAAGTCCCTTTCCAAGACATACAACATAATTAGGAGTTGTACATACAGTCTTTAGAATTCAAGATATAGGAAGGGGTACGTAGAGATTAAAAGTGATGAATAGACATATATAAAATTAACAATTAACATTAAGGTTTACAAAATCTATTTAAAATGGGAAATGATGCAAAAAAGAGGCTCTAATGATGCAATACACAGTCTAAAGTGCAAACCCTGCACACAGTCTTTTACCTAGCAGGTTTGTCTTAGATTTTAATGTTTTTAAAGGGCCAAATGATGTGACAAAAAGATAAATTTTTGTGTATGAGGTCCTAAAAACTTGGATAATGATCTAAAATATCTAAGTGTTTTGAGAGAATATGGGAAGTTCCCTCTATTTTGTCTTAGACAAAGGGCACTCCCCTCAGGCATAAACCCTATAGTCTTGACAAAAGGAGATAGAAGGGTGGGAAAAAAGTTGATAGGACCTTAAAAATAGGTGTGTGGAATTTTAAAAAAACTATGGAAAGGACATAAACATATAATAAAGGAAGGAACCCCAACATGATGGTTTTGGTTATTGAGTTTATAGGCAGGCTTATTAGGCATAATTAGGCCTAGAAGCCAAATGGCGAGTCATTTTCACTTACACCTTGAAATAAAAATTATAAAGAATTTGGAAAATTTATGGGATAAATTCATATGTGTCTAAGCTATCTAGATGTAGATAAGTCACAAATAAATCCATTTTTGGCTTAAGACCAACTTAAACTTGCAGGAAAAGGAGAAAGGAGCACAATAGGATAATTTTAAGTGCCTGTATCTCCCTTGGAAATTTACATGGAGATAAAAGGAGATAGGATGAGTTATAAAGGGTAATAAAAAATACTTTTATGGCATTAAGTTGATATTTAAACATCAAGTTTTTATGAACAAATCCTAAGAGGTCAAAACTATCTAAACCCTTGCAAACCCTTGGGAATGACCCGATGAAGGAAATGAGGATGGTGAGATACCAAAATGGCATATTTTTCCAATAATGATGGTTATAGGTAGTAGAGGACTTAGTAAGACTCCTTACCATTAGGATTAGCTATATATAATTGTATAGATGGAGTATAAAACAAGGTTTTCTTGACCTTTTTATGTGTTTTACATGTTATAGAAGGATTATGAAGATGCCAATAACATGGAGGGGAAGCTTGAGACTTAAGTTAAATTAAAATGATAATTTATTAATTCAAAAAAAATCCTAGGTACCTCAAGAAATAAATTTATCTTAGCCATTCAAAATTAACATAGAGAACATGGTGGTGAGAAGTGTGAAAACTTCAATGGAAGTGATTTTAAGGTGTGCTTGATGATTCTAAAGCCATAAAGGGTCTTAAAACATGTCATCCACTTAATTTTATGTATTTTTATGGGAATATAAAGCCAAATTTGAAGCCAAGTGTGCAAGGTGTGTGAATGAGGAGTTTCTTAGACTGCAGATGGTGATAGCTCTTTTTGGGAAGATTATGGATTACCAAGACTTGAAACAATGCATGGAAAGGCATGTATGAAATACTTCCCTCTCATTCCAATCATTTGAACTATCTTTAGTCAGTTTTGGGATGTTAAACTATGGATAAATCATTATGACAATTTTTTTGAGCCAACATGAGGAATTTCATGCCACTTTTCAAGACTTTCATGCCTTGTATGGACACTTGTACTTTATGACCTTTCATGGCCTATTTCACATCTCCTTATAATGTATATGTAACCTCTTTTCTCAGATTGACAAATGTCCTTGTGACATTTGGACTTATTTCTTCTCCTCTCTATCTCAAGTTCTATAAGAACTAGCTATTTTAGCCTTTCTAAACTATGCTCCACTTGATTATGGTGAAACCTTACTCATTTGAATACCATGGATCAATAAAGACTTCTAATTTTTACCTCTTCCATGACTATTCATAGTGTGTTCACTTAGATGATTGATTTTGCTTAGTGATGACTTGTTGTTTCCTTAGCATTGTTATTTCATTCTCTCACCTATTTACAATTGGAAAGCTTCTTCTTACAGGTCATGTGAAGTTTTATATTGATGTGTCAAGGTTGATTGAGTTAGTCTATTCAAACAGTGCCATCCTAAGCCTCTTGTCTAGTCTTCCTAGCCTAAACATTTATCATAACCTCATAATGAAATATTGATGTGAAAAGATACAAATTGGAGAAGTGTATATTTGGTTAGTCCCTTGTTCTCATGTGTAACATGTAGCTATTTTGTAATCATCAATAAATTTGGTGTATCACCTCCTTTATGATAGTTTGCTTTCATTTTTCTCTAACCTTTTCCCTCACAAGTTTAGGTGTAGTAGTGATTTACAAGTTGTACATCAAGGGAACTAGCCCTATCTAAAGATTCAGCTCATCTTTAGGCTACCCAAAAACTAGAGGTATTTCAATTATGCCACTTGGATGAGGAGAGCTAATACATCTCTTCAAAAGGTGAAAATACAAGTGATAATAGTAATGACCTCCAAGTAGGATCACCAGGAAAGGGTAAGCTGATTGCTAGGTGATGAAATCCTAGTCGGACCTTATGACAAATTGTTAAATATTTGATTGATGTAGTTGGTTTGGTTTAGTGTGTGTAATAAAATTGATGTTATGATCAAATTACTTTGCTTTAATTTAATTAAGTGAGCTAAAATTTCAAATAACCAATGTATGCAGTCAATTTTAAAACCAAAATAAATTTTAATTTTATTTATGAACACAAAATAGGGAAAAAAACATGTAGATGCAAACAAAATAAACCCAATTAGAGACTCAAGGATCCCACTGGGCATTCTAAAATGTTTCAGTGAATTTCAACTTATATTCCAAAATAAGGAAGAAGAAAGAAACTAGATACGGGTAGGGTTTAAAAAATTTGTTTGATGCACATGCATTGAATTAGATGATTGTAGAGAACTCCTCTTTGGCTTGGGAGGAATGACCTAAAAATAAGACAACATTAAAGTAAATGGTTTGGTTAGATATATGGTTGGGTGGATTGCCTAGCAAGCTAGATCCAAGAAGCACAAGCTTCATTAGAGGCTATGAATACATGCTTTTTAAACAATTAAGTTTAGAAATTAAAAGATAGAGTACTTACATTAATAATCAAAAGGTACTAAAATTGAATACAAAAAATACTTGATAAAAAATAGAATAAAATGTCTAATATAGTAATAAGCGGGTCAATACTAATACTAAATAGTTTAGGTGTGGTTTAGAAAATAGGTTGGGCGTCTGTGAATAGGCAGACAAAAAGAAAGTTGGATTTGGTTGAGGGTAAGTGGGTGAAAATATCTTGATATTATTTTCTACCATAGTGACCATTGGTGGTTGAGGTGACCATCATTGGTTATGATCATCAATAGTTATTATGTGTTGGGTTTAGGTGATAAAAGGTTAAATTGATAGGATCACAGAAGGCAATTCTAGGAGATTGGTTTGTACTGGGCTAATTGTGAAATGAAAATAAAGCAATTGATAGATTGAAAACAAATACTTAGCTTATCAAAATTTGGTCAGATGAATGGTTGAGGTGGTTGGCTCATTGATGGAGTTTGGCATGATTCTGGTAGAGTAACAATACTTGGATGTCGATCAAGGGGTGGTGTCAAGTCATTTATCTAATGTGATTGATAGATAATTAGATTGCTATAAGAAGTGACCTGTAAAGAAACTTTGGAATCAAAATCTCGTGATGTCATGGATGTATCCTTTTTCACCTCCTACTCTTCTCTTTTTATAGGTAAGGAAAGAGAGATACAACAAGACATTCATAAGGAGTTCAACTTGCTATCTAAATATATCTTGTGCATGAATTATCTTGCACATAAATTAGATGAGTTAATTATAAAAAATCAAGTTGGTGTGAAGGAATAATTAAGTTAGTTTAGGTGGTGGACCCTGACCATCGATGGTTAGGGTGATCGTCAACAGTTGAGGGTTAAGGTAATGTTGGATTAAAAAGATGGGTTAAGTAATTAGGTCAAACTAACTATCATTAGGCCTAGTTAGGTTTGGCTTGTAGTCGAGGGGCTAATGGGTGGGCCTAATGGGGTTTTGAGGTGGTCTAGGGGGTTTGTAACATTCAGAATCATCATGTGCAGATTTTTGGTGTCTACATCCTTCTTGTCCCTTACTGTTAGTTTAGGTTTGTTTTATGTTTTAATTATTAGGTTTTTACCAACTATTTTTGTCTTGAGGCTCCCCTTGTTAATTAAATAAATGTAATGAAAGGCTGTTACAAAGTTATTAAAAGTGGTGCTCAAAGAGCTTAATCAAAATTTTACTCAAATATTTTATATGAAATTGTTATTATTACTTTGTTCATTCCCTGAATTATAAAGGTCAATGATTCATAATGGATACCTGTGGATTTATAATATCTACTCTATTTTTTGTTCCATCTAATGCACTTAAATAATTATCTAAAGAAAATTGTAACATTCCTTAAATTTTGATTTGTCTTAAGTTGTCATGGACTTATTTATTTTTACCCATGGCTTGGTCCCCAACCCTCTATGGATGAATTTAAAAATCTCATTTCAAAATAATTGATTTAAAATATAGAATCTAAAATTCTCCTCAAAATGTTGATCTTGGCAGCTTCTACCACACGCTGTTCGTTATGGTTGGTAATAGAGCAAGGACTTTAGAAAGGATCAAAGGTATCTCTATCAGGGCTACAAAATCCTGACTAGTAGTAGAGCAATGCCCACACCAATTCTCTCAAGCTAAATTGTAAAATATTTTTTCTTCAATAGTTCTAACCTTATGTAATTATGAATTACTATGTGTGAATGCAAAGGAAATCAATTAATTACTTGATCACACACATATATTGTTGAGTTGTGGAGCTAAAAGCTTCACCAATGAGCAAATTGAAAGGTTGCTATATTTACACAGTCACCGACGTCGGTCAGGGACTGACGTCGGTCACCTGTGCGTTCCAAAAGTCTATTTTCGTGAGATGAACAGATTGTTTGCATGATAAGTTTAACTGTTAGTTGTAAGTCTGCATTTCTATTTTTGGCAGGATTGATTTGAAGCTTTGATTAGGAGGTTTATCTGACGGTTGAGAATGCATAGCTCATGATTCCTAATTCTTTATAATAGGGATAGATCTTCATAGCTTGTGTAACAAACATGTAATTGTAGACAATTCAAGTAGCTAAATTGTGTTTGTAATTGATAGAGAGAACTCTTGAGGGAAAGAGATATATACATTTGAGAGGTGTGGAAGAAAGAGAGATTTATTCAATTTTATTTCCTTCTGAAAGAGTTTAATACAAGTTTTCATTATTTTTTGTATCTCTTATTCTTTGCTAATTCTGATTTCTAGTTACTTATTATTCTGGTTTAATTCCATGTTTAGTTGCTTGCACAAAAGTAATCAATTATTCTTATTAAGATCCTGACAAGTGGTATCAGAGCAGGTTCACCAAGTGATACCAACTAACAAGTGGTATTAGAGCTTGGGTTCACTAACAGGTGGTTTTAGATCTGTTTAGTGTGTGTTGATTACAGGTTCACTCACAAGGGTTTCTGTTTGAGTGGGAGTATAGCAATGACAGAAGAAAGTAAACTAAGAATGGAGAAGTTTAACGGCAAGAATTATCAATTATGGAGGATGCAGATAGAAGATTATCTATATCAAAAAGATCTGTACTTACCATTGGGTGGGGTTTCAAGTAAACCCATAGATATGCAAGATGAAGAATGGAATGTTCTTGATAGAAAGACTCTGGGATCCATAAGGTTGAGCCTGGGATCTTCTGTGATTTTTAACTTGTCACAAGCAAAGACAATGGTAGAGTTAATGGATACTTTGGAAAATTTATATGAAGAGACCTCATCTTCAAATAAGGTATATCTTATGAAGGAATTATTTAATTTGCAAATGCAGGAAGGTGGATCTGTATCTAATCATCTTAATGATTTTCATGCAATAGTAAATCAGTTAAATTCAGTCAAAATAGTTTTTGATGATGAAATTAAGGCTCTCTTAATTTTATGCTCTTTACCTAAAAGTTGGCATAGCTTGGTAATGGTAGTTAGTAATACTGCATCTGTACAAATATCTTGAAAGTAGATGATGTTGTTAGTGTAATCTTGAATGAAGAAATTCACAGGAAAAGCACAGAGGAAACATCAGGTAATATTTTAAGTATTGAAAGTAGGGGAAGGCAAAAAGAGAAGCGCAAGCAAGAGATATCAAGGTTTAAGTCAAAGATGAGAGGTAGATCCAAATCCAGAAATGGAAGAAAAATAACCTACTGGAATTATGGAAAGATAGGGCATGCAAAGAAAGATTGTTGGTTACCAGTTAAAGAAGAAAATCAGCATGAAGGTGAAGAAGAAGCAAAAGTTGCAGGTATTATTGCACAAGATGCTCTTATATTTTCTTTGGATAATAAAATAGAATCTTGGGTTTTAGATTCTGGTGCCTCTTTCCATGCTACCCAAAATAGAGAATATTTCAATGATTATGTCCAGAGAGATTTTGGAATAGTTTATTTAGGGGATGATGAGCCTTGTAAAATTGTTGGCAAAGGAAAAGTGCAGCTGAAATTACAGAATGGCAACACATGGGTGTTGAAGGATGTCATGCATGTACCCATCCTGAAGAGGAATCTGATTTCTACAAGAAAGTTGGGGGATGAGGGTTGCACAGTAACTCTCATAGTTGAATCTTAGAAGGTTACCAAGGGTGCACTTGTATTAGCCAGAGGTAAGAGAGTAGGTACTCTCTATTTATGTAATTGTATTACTGATTATTCTCCTTTTATTCTATATACTTTAGATGTAGATGCAAAGTTGTGGCACTGTAGGCTTGGCCACATGAGTGAGAAGGGAATGAAAGTTGTTAAGTCAAAAGGTAAGCTTTTAGATTTGAAAAGCATAGATCTAGATTTCTGTGAGCATTGTATTTTTGGAAAATAGAAGAGAGTGAGATTTCTCAAAACTGGGTCAACAAAGAGGAAGCATAAGTTGGAGCTTGTTCACATAGACGTGTGGGGACCAACTCAGGTAGCTTCTATTAGAGGATCACAATATTATGTTACTTTCATTGATGATGCTATAAGAAAGGTATGGGTCTATTGCATAAAGAAGAAATCTGATGTTTTTGACACATTTATGAAATGAAAAGCTTTGGTTGAGAATGAAATAGGTTTGAGATTGAAGTGTCTTAGATCTGATAATGGTGGTGAGTACTGCAGCTATAAATTCAATAGGTACTATTTTATGAATGGAATACATAGGGAAAAGACGGTTCTAAAGACACCTCAGCAAAATGGAGTTTATGAAAGGATGAATAGAACAATATTGGAGCATGCACGAAGTATGAGGTTGCATGCTGGTTTGCCCTTATAGTTTTGAGCAAAAGCTATAGATACTGTGGTTTACTTGATTAACAGAGGACCCTCTACTACTCTGGATGGTGGAATTTCAGAAGAGGCTTGGACAAGTAAAAAGGTAGATCTTTCATTTCTCAGAGTTTTTGGTTCTAAAGCTTTTGTGTACATTGATAAAGAAAATAGAAAGAAGCTGGATGCTAAGTCTATGAGGTGCACTTTTATTGGTTATGGCTCTAGAGATTTCGGATTCCAGTTGTGGAATCTAGGAACTAACAAAATTATTAGAAGCCGTGATGTTGTTTTTAGTGAAAAGGTGATGTACAGTGATCAACTCAAGAAGTTGAATAATACTGAGCAGAGCAATGTTGAATTAGACGAGGCGATGATCCAAAATGAGCTCGTGAGAAAGAATTTTCACACTCAGGAAAACACAGACACCGACGTCGGTCAGTCAAGAACCAATGTTGATCATACAAGAACTGACATCGGCTAGAAAGTGACTGACGTCGGTCAAACAAAAACTAACGTCGATTTGGTGAAACTGATGTCGATCAGGTACAGATTTGGAGATGATTGAGATCGGCCACTGACAGAGAATTTGGGTGGACAACAAGCAGTGAATGAGTCTCAAATGCCCATAAGGAGGTAAAAAAGGGTAAGTAAACCTCCAATTCATTATTCCCCTTCATTATTCTACTTATTGCTCACTGATAGTGGAGAACCAGAGAGTTTTGACGAGGCAATGTAGGTAGAATCCCGAAAATAGTGGGACCTTGGCATGAAAGAGGAAATTGATTCCTTGAAAGAGAACCAAACATGGGATTTGGTTGAGTTGTCAGCTGAAAAGAGAGCACTAAAAAACAAATGGGTTTATAGGTTAAAGGAAGGTGAGAATGGACAAATGAGACATAAGGCCAGGTTGGTAGTAAAGGGATTTGCACAGAAACCAGGGATTGATTTTGGTGAAATTTTTTCTCCTATAGTAAAGATGACTTCTATTCAGACTGTATTGTCTTTAGTTGCTATTGAGGATTTACATCTTGAGCAGCTTGATGTTAAGACAATGTTTCTTCATGGAGATTTGGATGAAGAAATATATATGGATCAGTCGAAAGGTTTTGAGGTCAAAGGTAAGGAGAAGCTTGTGTGCAGGTTGAAGAAAAGCTTATATGGTCTTAAGTAAGCTCCCAGACAATGGTATTTGAGGTTTGACAGGTTTATGACTGAGCATGGTTTTAGTAAATGTCAATCTGACCATTGTGTTTATTTTAAGAGATTAGATAATGGTAGATATATTATCCTGTTGCTGTATGTAGATGATATGCTTGTTGCAGGTTCACACATGCAGGATATTTCTAAGCTTAAGGTAAAATTAGCTCACACATTTGCCATGAAGGATTTGGGAGCAGCAAAGAAAATTCTTGGCATGAGTATTAAGAGAGACAGGAAAAATCATAGTTTGATTTTGTCTCAAGAGGATTATGTGAACAAGGTGTTGGAGAGGTTCAATATGCAGGATGCAAAACTGGTAAGCACACCTATGGCTGGACACTTCAAGTTGAGCAAAGAATAGTGTTTTAACTCACATGAAGAGGTAGAGTACATGAGTAGAGTTCCATATGATTCCATAGTTGGGAGCTTAATGTATGTAATGGTATGTATCGGACCTGATATTGCCCAAGCAGTGGGAGTTGTCAGTAAGTTTATGGCCAATCTAGGAAAGGAACACTAGAAAGTAGTTCAGTGGATTCTCAGATATCTGAGAGGGACCAGTAGTAGGCATTTATGCTCTAGAGGGTCAAACACTTCTCTACATGGATATGTAGATGTGGATATGGCAGGTGACTTGGATGGAAGAAAAAGCACCACAGGTTATGTTTTCACTGTTGGTGGAACGACAGTTAGCTAGATTTCAAAGTTGTAGAAGGTTGTTGCCTTGTCTACTACAGAGGCATAATACATTGCAGTCACAGAGGCTAGTAAAGAGATGATATGGATGACATGGTTCATAGAAGAGTTGGGAAAGGATCAAGAGAGTTGCAGATTATACAGTGATAGTCAAAGTGCAATTCATTTGGCAAAGAATTCAGCCTTTCATTCAAGAATCAAACATATACAGCTTAGGTACCACTTCATTAGACAGGTATTGGAGGATGGTGAGTTGAAGCTGGAGAAGATCCATATAGATAATAACCCTACTGATATGTTAACAAAGCCGATAACAAAGGAGAAGTTGAATCTTCATTCAACTTTTGTTGGTCTTCAAGATTGAGCTTGAAGATGGAGAAGCTAGAAGATGTTGCTGTACAGGTACAGGTGCAACTGTTTATCTCCAAGTGGGAGATTGTTGAGTTATGGAGCTAAAAGCTTCACCAATGAGAAAATTGCAAGGTTTTTGTATTTACACAGTCACCGATGTCGGTCAAGGACCGACGTCGGTCACCTATGTGTTCCAAAAGTCTATTTTCATGGGATGAACAAATTGTTTGCATGATAAGTTTAACTATTAGTTGTAAGTCCGCATTTCTATTTTTGGTAGGACTAATTTGAACCTTTGAATAGGAGGTTTATCTAATGGTTGAGAATGAATAGCTCATGATCCCTAATTATTTATAATAGGGATAGATCTTCATAGCTTGTGTAATAGACATGTAATTGTAGACAATTCAAGTAGCTGAATTGTGTTTGTAATTGATAGAGAGAACTCTTAAGGGAAAGAGATCTGTACATCTGAGAGGTGTGGAAGAAAGAGAGATTTTTTCAATTGTATTTCCTTCTGGAAGAGTTTAATACAAGTTTTCATTGTTTCTTGTATCTCTTATTCTTTGCTGATTCTGATTTCTAGTTACTTATTATTCTAGTTTAATTTCGTGTTTAGTTGCTTGCACAAAAGTAATCAATTGTTCTTGTTAAGATCCTAACATATATGGTTTTAGCAAGATTATAGATTAGTATGTCAGTTTTTCCCATAAAATTTAGGGCCTTTGAATTTATGTTTGTTCTAAGTAATTTCTTGCAATTATTGATTTTTTAATCATGAAATTAGAGATTCTAACTTCTCAAAATACTCAAGAGTATTTCCCAATAGAAGTCACCATTTGTTGTTGTTGCACAACATGCCCCATTTTTTCAAATTGAAAATGGGGACCCTCTTTTTGCTTTGGAGTATGGTCTTATACCTTTAAAGAGAGAGGGATCAACAATGCCTACCTAGTTATTGTGTGTGTTAATATATAAATCAATAAATAATATATTGGATTTTATGTTTCAAGGTATACCATCAGTTAGTAGAATGCCCAAGGCCCTGATAATAGTCACAATATGCAATATTATCATATCCTTTTGGTAGATGTTGATTCATATCAACCTCTATGGGGGAAGGAGAGATATGAGATGACACTCCTTAATATTTTGAAGTAAATAATCTAGAGGCTTAGGTAATCAAGTGTATTAGATAAGATGAACATATTAGATTGATGTGATATTCTATTGGCTGGTGTTCTGGGTTTCGATGCAGTCTTTACATCAAATTTTAAATGAACAAGTATGTGAACATATATTAGAAAACTAATTTCATTAGTATGTGGGTGTGGTAAATCCTTATTTTCAAGGGAGATATTATGCTTGGTCCATTCAATATAGTGAAACACTGAGGCCACATATGGTGGCTCTACATTACTTGGCAAGGTTGTCATATGTGATGTTCTCAAAATAATAACCCTATGTGGTGGTGACTTGTGTAAGAAGTCAAAAAGTGATTTTTTATCAATAACATCATTGGAGTGTTTTTAAATATTATATGTCATTGAGATATATTGCATATGCTTATTTTGGTTTCTTTTATTATGAATAGTAATTTGCATTGATAAAGACAATGCTTGATCAATGTTATCATATAAAGGTAAATATTTTCAATCAAAGGTATAATATTAGCATTATGGATTAGATCTTACATAATATATGCAAAATAAATGAATGTTATGTCACTTGGTACTTGGATTTAACACAATGCCTCATAGAATATATCCTTAGAATTAAACAATTATTTTAGAAGATCAAAAATTGAGATACTTGTATGTGTATTAATTGATTGTTCAAAAATGATTGGGCACAATAGGATTTTCTTACATAGGTTCCATATCATTAAAATAATAATTTAAAAATAATTTTTATTTTTTCCCATTTTTTTCCTTATCTTAAGTAAATTTTTAATTGGTTTGGAAATGTATGGGGCACAACAAACAAGAGTTACTATGACATATTGGAAAAGGAAATAAAATATATATGCATCCATGATTAACTCCTTGTAAGTTAATGGAAATTCAATTAAAAAACATTTGTAGTTTAAATGATAAAAATTAGATAAAAAATAATAGGTTAATCTAGGGTTTTGAGGCCAAACGTTGGTTTCACCAAATTTTTAACCCTAAATTTAGATGTGTGGATATCTAAGGTTAAATGGTATTAGATTAGATTTTACACAAAAATTTTGAACTAACCTAATGAGTAGGACAATTAATAGAAAAACTAAAATAAATAGTTTTTTAAATTTATACAAACTGAGATTGCTAAAAATAGTAAAGTATAAGTATTGATAGATATTATAATGGATTAAAAATAAATGATACTTGGTATACTGTGCACATACAGTTATGATTTGGAACAACCTAAAAGTGGACCAAAAGGTGATCTTGGAATAATACTTAGATTATGGAAATGTTCTTTCTATGGCCTCAAATTCTTGTGTTGGATTTCGATAGTTACATTGAAGCATGTGTATGATTTTGATGCGGTTGTCCTATAGAAAATACTAATTAGATATGGATGTGGCCAACTAGAGCCTTATAGGTTTTTTGTTTCCTTTCTTTTGATGTATATAGATCACACATGTTATCCTATTTCTCAAATGATCAAACCCTTGGTTTTCACCCTTAGAGTGATTGTGAGAAAAATGTGTTAGTGGGATTAAAGTACCAAGCTACTTGAAGGGCCCCTTTGTCAATGGGCACTACCTACATAGACAATACTCTGAAGAGTGCCTCATAATTATGTATTTATCCCTTATGTATTTACTTTTTTTGTGAATAAGGATAAAATATGTGATAAATAGATAAATTTAGTGACCTAGCTTATAACTTGGAAAATATGTCTCATAAATTGCTCTTGGAATGCTTCATATGTATGGAAATATTACTCTTATGATAGATATAGATATATGGATGAACAAGGTAGGTTTTATCAATTTAATGTTTGTTTGAGTACTTATTGGTACATAGCCTTGTGAGTTGTATGTGATTGTAAGGTGAGGAGTGAATGAGGGTTGATCTTGTACATATATATGAAGCCATTAAAGAAATATCTTATGTTAAAGCACTTAGGCCAACCTTTAGGATATGTTTATTTTACAAATTAATTTTGAGTGCCCTTGAATTATACTACATTGGAACATGCCCCTCATATAAGGTCTCCTTGGACCATTCTATTCTTTACATTACTTTTGAGTGCCCTTGTATGTGCATGATTATTTACTGATATTGTATTGTTACTCTTTAGATATTTCCATGATCTACATCATGCATCTTGGGACTTGATGTGATCACATACTATGTACCTCAATGTTATATCTACCTATACATGTTACTCCTCTATGCTAAATAATCCATGCACAACTTGTACAATTATATTACCCTTTTGAGGTAAGGTAACTACCAAATTACACTTCTCTTCATCTCAAAAGAGGGGTATATTAGTGGGGGAATGTCATAGAGACTTGAATTGCACATTTTTGAAGTTTTAAATTATAGTGGGGAAATGTAAAAAAGGCATGACCTTCACACTTATTCAGTATTTATCTTTTTAAGCTTACAATGTTTTCCACATGTACACAAATTCTTAGATTCTCTAGATTCAATGGTGGCATGTCTTATAAATATGTTCTCCACACTTGTGCTAGTTTTAAATTCACCAAATTTCATAGTTATATGATTTAGATATATATTTGTGGTATCATTTTATACATGAATACCACTATTATAACCGAATTTCAGCTTGAGACATATATGATGTGCATGTGCCATGCAAATAACACTTAAAATTGCAAAATAAAATACATTTCTAGATTTAAAATACTATTATGGACTATTAGCATATCCAAGATGGACTGTTATGGACTATTGTTGAGCCATTCTACTACAATAATTGGTTCACCTTTATAAAGTTGAGTTGATTAAATTACTCAATCTTACCAAAATTATAAGTTAAATTTGTTTAAATCATCTAACTTTACTAAAATTATAGTTTGGATTTGATTAAATCATCAACCATCACTAGATAAATATTAAGAGTTGATGAAATTATTCACACTCACCATATCATGCCCATATTTGGGTTGCACGATTAAGATGAAACAAGCTCAATAAAAGTGTTGAAATTCATATTTACACCAAGGTTATGGGATTTTGTCCTCCACTATATATATATATATATATATATATATATATATATATATATATATATATATATATATATATGCACTTTTAGGTTCATAATTATCCTAATATCAGCTTTTATAATTCATAATGAGGCATCCTTTAAAATCAAATTACCAAAAGGAAATATAATTTTATCACCAAACAAGTGTAACTATAACCTTTCTCTTCTTATTTTCAAGCATTTGAAATTATTTCAATTTCAGATTTCATAAAGTGATTATATATTTTAACATGATCTTAGTTGCAGGCTAGTCATTAGCAAAGCACTCAAGTTGGGATCATACAAAGACAATGTGTGTTATACACACCCAGGTATAGATTTATTTCCTTTAAAAAAGTAATTTAATTACTAGATTAAAAGGGAGAAAACGTAGATAGTAAAATATGATTTATGTAGTACCTCAGTCTTGTACATTTAGAAAATACCTATTATGACCATACCTTTCAATTATAGATTTTCCCATTGCCTAAAGTCTCATGTTCACTATCTCCTTATGAAAAATTTCTTATCTCTTAGTTTGAATATTTTTATTATGATGACTAAGCCTTATATAATATGAAAAAATCCTAAAACTTGATTATTATCCTTCACTGCCAGTTCTAAACTTGTACTTGATTTCTAGCTTCTTAGACACTTGCATCCCAGATAGAGACCTACATCGATAAAAGTGTCCAATTTTATTATAAAGTGTCCAATGCTCAAAGTCATATAATTTGAAAAATAAACACATCCTAAAGGTCAACTTTAAAATCCCCACTGGGATCTACATAGAATTACATGATTTTTATAAAAATTTAACAACATATTCTTTAATTAGAATACACCACGAGAATCTAATTAGAAATATATATAAAATTATATAATTATGATAACTATAAAATAAGCATGTAACATCATTCATCACTAATCTCTATCATTATAAGAAACACATCATAACTAAATATATAAAGTAACTACAAACTTCTAGCCATAACTAGTACAAACATACATCCATTGCTGCCAATGTATGATAAGTAAGTAATTACATCTCATCAAGATAATGTTTCAATAATAAATACAATATAATGTACATATACATGATACATGGCTCCATAGAGCATGAGTTTCCCAAACTCTAGTATCTATGGCAATCTCAAATGTTGTCTCTAAATAAGTAATACTATGAAGATGGAGAATATCATCTGAGCACTTTTACACACCAACCATAGACTATTGATCCCATGCACAACCTCCCATAAGGGAATGTACCTTCCTTCATGGATGAGTAGATAGTGATGGTGTGGGAATCCAGAGAGACAAGCTAGTACCCGTGTGCTGTATGATTTCTAAGAACATGCAATGTACCATAAATAAATCTATTAAAACATGATATTGCACAAACAGTTACTAAAATTACTTTGGCCAACGTTTTCAATAGTCATTGATCTCTAAGATTAGTCAATTTCAAACACACCACTTGATTGGATTATCTTCATCTGGAATTGTGATACTAGTAAGCTAGTGAAGTCTATCTCACTAATTACTCAGTACCAATAATGTGAGATTTAGTTAACATAATATAACCAATATATTAATACATATTACATCCTATTATAAATTAAAAAAAACATGTTAATCACATGAATAATAAAATGCATACATTTATTCCATCAGATGTATGAATGAATCTCCACAACATTATTTAATAAGAATAAAAATTACAAATTATACCAACCAGATATAACATACAATTAGACTACAACTTTATAATTATTATAAGTAGTTTTTAAATATAATGTGTGATGATAGTAATTTGATGATATAGGGGAGGTTAGATCAAGTGTTAGTATTCATATAAAATAATGAAATAAAAAACACACTAACAAGCTTAACACCATCATGCTTAGATCATAGGGAGAGCTTAGTGAATAAACAACAAATGACAAAGCTCAACTAAAATACAAAGATACTTATAAATTTATTTATCTTCCTTGAATGCTCTAAATGATGTGTTCATTTGGTTTGGTCAGCTTGTGCTCAAGAAGTCTGTGGCAATGGAGCTTGGCTATCTCCTTCTCTCCTTGGCACCATGGTTAGTTTGGCTTTGGATTGATGTTGCTCAAAATGTTTTGGCTTGTAATTTTGGCATTATAACACTATTATCATGAAATATTGTCCTAAAACTAGCATTATAACATTACTATGTCCAAGCTCTCTAAATGGAGAGGTAAATGCTTGTATTTATAGGCTTAGAAACTAACCCCAACCCAAAGTGAGTTAAGGTGTAGTCAGAGCTTGGAATGGATTCAAACCTAACCTTAGTGAGTTAATTAATCCCTATAGAGTTAAGATGTGTCAAATGGTCATACTTAGCAATGAATAGACATGTTGAGATATTTTAGGATATTTGACAACTCATAAAAGGTAATTATGAATTCTTAGGATATTCTTTAATTTTTAAATTTCCTTTTTGATAATTCATTTAATTGCTCATGGATGACTCAATTAGGCATTTGATTAGGTTTTGCATGTTAATTAATTCTATTTAGAAATTTTAGCATTTTGTAAGATTTGAATTAATTATTTGTGTGTATTTTCCCCATTTAATTGGTTTATGAGCAAAATTACATATTATGAAGCTAAATTTGAGATGTTTGGTGATTTTTAGGCTATATTTGCAAAGGTTGGTAAGAATCAGTTTAAAGTCTGATATGAAGCCATTGGTGGAAAATTTTAGGTGTCTATAGTTTTCCCTTATTTGGGAAGGCACTGTAAGTTATAAGCACAATAACATCTTCTCAAAGATTAAAAAGGTCCTATATGCTTATGATTTCAATGGCAATGGATTAATTTTAGTTTCCCACTTGAGAGAGTGATTGGTAAAGGGGTCAGTAAATGGTCCCTCAAAAGAAGGAAATGAGTGGAACAAATAGATGAAAATGATGGGGTGAAAGGGATTGATTTGCCCATAAATAGTTATAATCAGTGGCATATGGATCTGCCCCAATTAGGGCAGACAAACAAGATAATTTTCCCATAAGCGGTTATAATCATTAGCAAAGGTGGGATAAAAAAGGTGATGATTTTTCCAAAGGTGGTTATAAACATTGAAAAAGGCTTAGGATAACAAGAGATTGATTTGCTCAAAGGTGGTTATAATTAGTTAAAGGGAAAACAATGATTTTCCCAAAGGTGGTTATAATCATTGGCTAGATAAAAAAATGCTCCAAGTTGGGAAAAGAAAGTGAATGATTTTTCCAAAGTGGTTATAATCATCAACCTTCAAATTGGTGGAAGCCCATTGATTTACCTAAAGGCAATTAGAATCATTAGAAATGCAAATGGGATGGTGTATAATGATTTTCCCAAAGGCAGTTATAATCATTATACACTGATAGTGGCAAATAAGTGGGATGGTATATAATGATTTACCTAGAGGCAATTATAATAATTACATCTTGATTATGGAAAACATGGTATGAAATGATGATGTAAAATTGATACAGAGGATAAATATGAATTAAGAAACTTTCTAGTAAGGAGATGCTCATCTAAACTATCAAGGAGGAAAATTCTTTCATCATTTAATTACTCTATTTGGGATATGATTTGGATTAGATCAGGGATGTTGCTAGTGCTGGTGCCAAGGAGATATCATCATTGTATTTACTATTTAGACTTCTCAAAGCTAGTTTTTGTTGTAACACATGATGGTAGGCATTATTATATAACACCATAATGACTTGGCCAAAATATGCATAAAGATTGACTCCCAATCCAATACTTAATGGAAAACAATGCACCAATGATAAAAATCATGATGACAATGTTGACATATAAATATGGATAGATTTAAGAATAATTCACAAGGAGTCACCCAATGAACACACATAGACTGAATCGAGGCATAATATTGAAATCAAATAAACAAGCACACAAACACACAAACAAACAAAACACCAAAAAAAAGAAATATGTAAAACAAAACAAATAGAAATGAAAAATAAACAAACAATGGTTAATCACAATGTTAGTACAAATAACATGACATACAAGGAAATGAACATTTCCCCTAGAAAATAAGAGACAACTAAACAAACAAACAAGATGAGGGAATAAAATAAAAGAAATGGGGTGGCCAAGCTATCTCCAGATGTACTAGGCAAGTGGATACTGCCTACATGTTTTTATGGATGTGATATTCAACAAAAAATTTAGGCCAAATGTAGTTCTCCCAAGAAATGGGATAGAAGATAATGATGAGAAAGAAAACATGATGGATGTGGTAGAAGAATATGGGAATGGTCTTGAAAAATGGTAAGTGCATGGGATAACATGCCAAAAAGGATGGGAAAACTAAATAACAAGTGGTTTTTTGTGACTTAGTAAGGGTTCCTATAATCCTTAAGGTAAATAAGTGGTCAATGTTTTTATTTTTTCTAAATCAATTTTACAAATGTTTTTTGAATTTTGGGAGTATCTCAACTCAATCAAGAATGATGAGATACTACACTGTTTAAGCTCATAAAATGATGAGAGCATTCAAACTAAAATTGATCACAAAATGGTGAGGGCTTATGAAAAAAGGGGAATGATCTCACCGCAACATTAATTAAGCACAACCCACATAGTCCCAAGATAACATCAAGGCACAATGGTTCTACCTTATAGTGGAGGAATATGACTAGTGTAGCAACTGATTCAAACAAAATATGCATATTTAGCATAATGGCATGGTATGAGATAGGAATGGTAAGATGGTATGTCAAGGCACAATAAACAAGTGTTAGCCTAGTTTTCCCATAAGCAATTATAACTAGGACACAACAACATAAGTCAATGATACTAATTTATGCATAGGTGGTTATAATTAGTATCAAAACAAATGAGATACTGATTTGCCTAATGGTGGTTATAATTAGGTCCACACAAATAAGGCATGATATAGAAAAAAAAAGAAATAAAGGATGCAACTACAAAAACTTCTATCATACTTCTCTAAAATTTGACCTCTATCTAGAATAATTGAAACAACTACTAAGACTGATTTGATTCTTCATGTTGAAAGTGGAACCAATAGATGAACCAAGGTCAAATGAGATAGGTAGGTAGGGTCAAAATAACTTGGTCGATAAAAAAGGTATGGGAGAATAGAATATGGAATGGAAAAGTGATAGAATGGTAGAATGGTATAGTACAAAGAAGAATGTTGATAATATGGTACAACTTGAAATGGTCCTTATAGACAATACACCAAATCACTCAAGCAAAGTAACACTTGAGGTGTATAATGTTCATTGACTCATCAAGTTCATCCCCATCTAGTATGGTGAGCATGTATTCTCTAGTGCCATAGTTTGTAATAATAATGAAAAGACTAACCCAATTGGGTTTTAACTTGCCTTTATGCTTCTTCTTGATCATGGTATTATTTTAGTTTTCTTTAAGAACAAGATCACCAAGCTCAAATTATTTATGTTTCACATGCTGATTTTAATGGCCACAGAGTTAGTTCTTATATGATTGAAGGTTATTTACTACATCCATGCATTTTTCATCAAGTAAATCTAGATCTTACAAGTGATCTACTCGATAGTCTTTATCATCCACGACATGCTTCAAAGAGCTACGTAATGAAGGTAACTCAACCATAGTTGGAAGAATGGCCTTAGTGCCATAAATAAATGAATATTGAGTGGCACCTATGGGGGTGTGGTCGTTGGTATGATATGCCTAGAGGGTGCAGAATATCTAGAGGTGCCAATCATGACCAACATCATTGACAATATTTTTAAGGATGTTGATAATGGTTTTGTTAGATTCTTCTGCTTGGCCATTACCTTTAAGGTAATATGTTGTATAGAAATGTTTTTTGATCTTATACTTGACATATAGTGATTCAACATCCTCATTATTAAATGATCCTAAATTATTAGATATAATGTCAAAAGGGATACTGTAATGGCAAATGAGATGGTTAAAGATGAATTTGTAAATTTGATTTCCACTCACGTAAGTGAGGGGTATATCTTTAACCCACTTAGTGAAGTATTCTATGGTGGTGAAGATATGTTTATGGCCATCGAATAAGGTGGGATTTATATTCCAAATGAGATTGAGGCCCCATGTATACAATGATCATAGTGTTAGCATTAGTTTCAAAGTCTTGGTTGAGGCATGAATCAGATTGACATACCACTAACATTTATCACATCTTTTCACATATACAGCTATATCTATGCCCACCATTGGCTAATAGTACATAGCATGCAAGAGATATTTAGAGAGGAATATACCATTGGTGTGGGATCCACATACCCCTTCATGAACTTCTTGCAATGCTAATGTATATTCTGCCAAAGTTAAACAATGAAGTAGAGTTATATCAAAACTATAGTGGTATAGGGTTGATCTAAGTAAGGTATAACGTGTGTCATTGTGGATAAAAGATTTGGATTTTTTTTGGGATAATTCGAGTGGCATAATATGGTCATAAAGATACACATATAAGTTTTAATACCAAGTAGAGTTGAGAACAAAAATATCATAGATCATTTTAATGGTTGAAGGTTCATGAGTTGGTACTAGAAAAGTTTAAACAAAAAACTAGTATTCCTTGGTTGTATCTATTTGTCAAATTAAATACCCAATGGTATCCATTTCATCTTATATTCTATTAATTACCCTTGGTAAATGTTCAAATTAGATGTTGGTAATCTATTGCTTGAGACTGTTGACCATGGCCTTATAGGGAACTAACTTGTCATCTTTGGTTTGAAAGTGGTATATAACCTAATTGATGATTAACTGTGAACCACCATAAACTGATTTATGTTCCATTGTATTGCCTATCGAAGCCCTGCCATGAGTGATTCATATTAATCCATGTTATTGGTATAAGGAAATCTAATTCTTGATGACTTAGGGATTAAATCCCCTTATGGAGTAATGAATAAAAGGCTTTCCATTGATCCATGTGATATGAATGATTCATCAAAATATAGTTTTTAGTGATGATCCTCAAGAGGTGTTTCAATGATGTTCATAATAGATTCATCTGGGAATTAGAATGTTAGCAACTCTATATTTATAAGGGGTGCTTCAATAAGCTGATTTGTAAGAACTTTCCCCTTGATAGCTTTCTAGTTGACATAATCTATCTCAAAATCATTGAGAAGTATGATCCATTTAGCCATGCAACCTTGTAGTGATGTTTTAGATAATAGATACTTGAGTGGATCTAATTTTAAAATAACCATGGCCTTATTTTTTAACATGTAATGTTTCAATTTTTGAGCTACGAAGACCATAAATAAATAGGATTTTTCAATGGGCATATAATAATGTTCATACATGACCAATGTACAACCTAGATAATATAAGGCATGCTCTTTTCCATTTTCATCATGTTGATCTAGAAGTGCCCCAGGGATTTATCTATCACTAATAGATATAAAAAGAATAGTTTTCCCAACATAGGAGGTAATAAAACTGGTAGATTTGTAAGATAGTCCTTTAACTATTGAAAAGATTTTTGATAATTGTCATCTCAAGGAAATGTTACACCCGTATTCAATAGTTTTGTAAATGGGTGGAACTTATTTTATAATTAATATATGAATCATCTGATGGATTGTATCCTGCCCTAACAATTGTGGAGCTCTTTCAAATTGGTCAGTAGTGACATCTTTGTTATGGCTCATATTTTAGTTGGGTCAACTTTAATGCCTTGGAGAGACATAATGAAGCCAATAAATTTGCCTAAAGTAAATATAATAACACAATTCTTAGGGTTGATCCTGACTTTGCATTCATGTAGTTGCTTTAATATCCTCCTCAGTGTTGTTGGATGGTTAGCCTTGGTCTTTAATTTACCTAGTATGTCATCAATGTAGTATTCAATAATGTCATGCATCATTTCATTAAATATGATGTTTATGGATCTTTGATAAGTGGACCATATATTTTTGAGACCAAATGACATACCTTGATAACATAATGTTACACATAGAGTGGTGAATGCTATTTTATGTTTGTCTTCTAGTACAATTCAAATATAGTTATAGCTTAAGAATCCATCCGTCAGTGAAAACATCTCATAACCTATTATGGAGTTGATAATCATGTCAATGTTTGGTAGAGGAAATTTATCCTTGGGGTAGGCCTTGTTAATGTCTTTGAAATCAATGTAAATTCTGATTCCTTCTAGCATTTTACTAACTGGCACTACATTGGAAATCCATTCAGAATAGTCAATTGGCCTAATACATATCACTTCTAAGAGATTTTACATCTATTTATTTACTAATAAAACAATGTGAGGATGCATCTTTCATAATTTTTATTTAATAGGTTTGGCATCAAGATGTACCACAAGGTGGCGAGTAACCAAGGTAGGGTTTAAACCAGGCATATTAGAATAGGCCCATGCAAATATATCTACATATTCCATCAATAGGGTTGTAATAACTTCATGCTCCTCCTCAGTGAGGGATGTACCTAATTTGATCCATTTTGGGTCATCTGGAGTCCTGATGTTTACCTCTATAGTATCTTCCACTAGAAGGGTCAAATCATCTTCAAGAATAGTGGGCAAAGATTTGAACTATTTTATAATGTTAGAGTCCTCTATTAGGACTAGATCTATGAGTTCTCTTAGGCATGATGAATAAAAATCTCCTAATGGGAGAGATGGTCATGGAATAAATATAGTTGAAAAATCCTAAATGATACGATCAAAAGCTTACTGTTCCTTTAGACTGAACTCAGACCTATAAGCATGTTCATCATTAGTGGTATTTTGGATGATTTGCTCAAAAGCCTATTATTCTTGAAGACTAAACTTAGACTTGTAGACAAGTTCATCATTGGTGGTCTCCTAGTCTATATTTGAAGAAGGCTGAACACCCCCATCTAATGGCACCTGAAACAAGTTTTCACCACTAGATTGGCCTTTATCTTTACTATTTCCCTAGTCCAAAAGTGCCTTAAAGAGGTTTTCCCTTTGGGACCTTGATGTTTTAGTTAGTTATTTTTGGCTAAGGGTGTTCACCCACTTTCCAAAATAGGCTTTAGGATCCAACTTGATTGAGAACCCTTTTTTGTGATCTCCCAATGGAACATTGTCCCTAAGACTTAGAAAATTGTAGAAGGCCTCATCATTTTGGAACTCATCAACCAGTACGTTGGATTCTTGTTGGCCCCAATATATCAATTAGGGATAATATAATGGTAGTGGATTATGATGAATGACTGGTAAAAGGGAACAAATGGCATTATTGTCAAACAAATTAGTATGGACTAGGTCATTAAAAGGTCTATGATCAGACTTTGCTTCACTATTGGCATCATCATCACTAGTTTTTGGTGATGGAACTCAAATAAGATACTTGGGGTCACCCCCAAGTGGTTTAAATATAAGTCCATAGGTTCCTTTATACATAGTCATAAAAATTGTCTCAAGTGTTCCCTATTGACTTTACCTGAGGCCTCCTCCTTCATATCCTTGGTTCTTCATGATCTGATTAGGAATGAGATATTTGGAACTCTTGTAACAATCAACTAATTTATCATTATATAACCATGATTCATCACCTTAGAGTGGGTCCTATTTTTGGCTAGAGGGTGATATGAAAGTGATAAGTGCTAGACTATGCATATGGCCTTTGCCTTTCTTTGCCATTGCATAAGTGGTTTGGCCTTAGGTCTTCCAAAGGACTTTGGAAACTATGGAATCTTTTCAATGTGAAAGGTATCATGTGTCAAATATTCTCTTGTGCCATTATTCAAGATGGTGTAATGATTAGAGATTTCAAGAGGTAGCATATGGGAAAGTAAATCAAGGGTATCAGGGTCAATGCAGTTAGCCTCTAGTGAATAAACAAGTATTGATTTTCCCTTGTCCTTCTTATCAACTAGATTCCTATTGAAATGGTAGTTAGAGATTTTGAACTCGACCTCTAAATGCTTACAATGCTCGAATGGATGTAAATCTCTTGGAATAGTAACCTCCATTCTTGAATGAGAGAATTTGATACACTGGTGTAATTTCAATGGGATTACATGAATCTCATGTATTTAAGGTCTACCCAAAATCATATTATATGAAAAATTTAGATCTAACACATGGCATAGTGTATCATGGGTCAAAGGCCCAATGATAAATGGTAAGCTGATGGTGCCTTATGATTATTATTTCTTTATTGTCATAGGCTTTGATGGTGATTGTTTCTACTTGAAGATCTACTATTTTGTACCCAAGAAGCTTAATGAGCTTTAGAGACAATATTTAGGCCTGATCCATTGTCTATGAGGACACACTTCACTTTGTATAACATTATGTAAATCTTGATATATAATGGATTATTATGTAGTGGGCCAAGGGATGACATATCATTTTGATTGAAGGTTAATTGTTGGCTTGGAGCTAGGTGTCCAACCAAATCTTGAAATTTGTCAAGAGATATGTCATTGGGAACTTTAGATTGGCCAAGGAAATTTGTCAAGATGTTTTTATGAATTATAAATGTACAAAAAAAATATAAAATGGAAATTTATGCAAGCATCTTTTGAAATTGTTCCATAATATCAAATGTATTTTTTTGGACAACATAAAATGGCTTGTTCTTAGTCAGAATGGTTGGTTGGATGATGGGTGAATTGGCAGATGGCTGTGGGCCTCGTATGGTAATCCTTGATCATTGAGTTATGATTACATAATCAAGATTAGGTATATGACCATTATTGCTAATAAATGATGGTAGAGGGGGACCAGATTGGATAAGTCTTGGTTGCTGGTGCACTTGAGTGTGGTCATGGGCTAATGATAAGATATCGGTATAAGGTCCAATAGTAGGAATCCCTGCTTGTTGGTTCACCTATATGCGGTCTTAGGTCAAGGAAAGATTACCAACATGGGTTGGTTGATTAGGAATTATTACAATGGTATTGGATTAATAGAAATGCTGGCAATGTGACCACCTATAATATGGCCTACAACTATATTTTAGTCATATGCAATTGCATGGTAGATCTATTGGTTGTTGGCATTGTTCTGGCTTTGATTCTATCCATTATTTTGACATTGTTGGTTCTGATATTGATGGTTCTATTAATTCTACTGGTTTTATTGGTTTGACCTTGGTTGTTAATACTATTATTATTGTTGTTGTTGTACTAGCCATTATTTTTATTGTTATTAGTTGTTATGTAGGGGAAAGAGGTTATGATAAATGTTGAGGTTATGATTAGATGTGGAAGCTTTATGATCTAATGTGATTTATCCATTTTCCAACATATTCTTGATCACATGTTTGATTTGCACAAAAAACTATAAATTATGGCCATTGACCTAATGATACTCATAAAATTCATTTGGCCTATACCAATTTAGATAAGTAGTGACCTTAGGATAGCACTTTAGAATAGGCCAATCAATCAAATTTGCTATGTTAAGCTTGCAAAACACAAATTTAAGTGGTTCACCAAGGTTACTAAAGACATGATGGGTAGGCAAATTTATCCTTGGAGGATGGTTTTGTAAAGTTATAGGTTATTACATTTATTGTACTAGTTTAGGTTGCTACACTTATTGTGTGTGTTACATTTTCTAAAGAGGTTATTGATTAGGATTTATGTGCATATACTGTGTAGTCTGTGTAAATGGTGTTTGCATCATTTGAACATGTCATGACTTAGTTACTTCATTTATTAAAACATTCTTATTGTGATTGAACTACTTTGGTTTGTCATAGTTATTGGCTTGGGTTTATTACGATGCTTATGCTTGGACTAGATTTTGATTCTGGCCATCATTTTGGTTTTGATTCAAGATCTGATTTGACAAGGCTAGTTTAATGATCCCTTTGTTAATGAGGGATATTTCAATCAACAAAACTTTGTCAGTGATCTCTTTAAAAGTATGTACACACTGCAACTCAAGGTAGTAAGATATCTTGCTATGTAGATTTTTGGTAAACACAATGGCTAGTTGCTTATTTGGTAGACTATGGGTAAATTAGCTTGTAAGGGCTCTCCATTGCTATAAATAACTTGTGAAGCTTTCAATGGACTTTTATTTTTTCTATGTTAAATCTATTAATGAAATTTGTTGATTGATATTATAAGATATGTGCTGCATGAACTTGTATAAAAGTTTATCAAAATTAGATACTAAATTTTTGGGCAGCTTTAAGAACCATTCCAATGATTGCCTTGCCACGCTCTATGGAAATAACATTAATAGGTATATGTCACTATAGGCCATTAGATGTCACATAAAAAATAATTATATCAAATGGGTCTTGGAGTCACCTTTCCCTTTGTATTTGTCAAAATTTAGTGGTTCATACCCTAAAGGAAGTGGTATTTTCAAGTACTCCATGTTGAAAGGGTAAGAACACACATCATCCAACTTGAACTTTTTGGTCTATTTCCCTGCTTAGATGTGGGTAATTACAACTTTAATTTGTTGTAGCTCTTATGTGAGGAAACTAGAAGGATCATTGGCTTGAGGTGGAGGCTGGGTGGTCAAAATTAGATTACTTTGATTGGGGTAAAGTGGAGGCATTTTTCAGGAAATGTTGGATTGGTTAGGGAATAAACTAGGAATACACATGCATAGATTAGGGTGTGATTATTAAAATTGCATGTACTACGGTGCAATATTATAGTTTGGATTGGGTATGTAGGTCTAATGTTGGGAATATTATGGTTTGGATGGAGGTATATGGTCATATTATGCCTATTGAGGTTGAATAGAGACATGCTACCAACTAGTCATACCTTGCTGATTGAGGGAAGATTGTGAAATAAGGCCCTATCATTAAACTTATGGTATGTTTTGCATGAAAGGAAATTGTTACCTAATAGGTACTTGAGGAACATTATAAACTCTTGGTGTACACTAATCCCTATTGGGAAGTGGATACATGTTGGAGATTCAACATCTAACACTAACCAATACTTGTATGTTGTTAGTTAGACATCATTTGGTTTTGAATTGACATATTAGTTTGTGACTAAAGAGGTATATTCACTGCTACTTAGCAATGTGAAACATTGGTTTCCCCACATTGAGGTGGTAATATGTTTTGCCTCTACTATGTGGGTACATTTGGCGGTGCTTATTGTTGTGGAATGTTACTTGTCACCTATTAGGGTGGAGTAAGATTCATCACATTTTTTGGTGATACAAAACTAGTCATTGGTTGACTACTTGATCCTTATTATTGGGTGATTGAAGAAGTAGATGGTTGAGGATTAGAGGTAGTTGGTTGAAGTTAGGAAGTAGAGACTCCTAATCCCTAATTTTGGGAACCACTCATGGTGTTATTTAAAGACACATTTTATTGTTGACTATTTGTTTATGTGCTAACACCACTTTGGTTTTAATTAGACATTACTTGCATATTGTTTATTATATTTGGATCATTATTATACATAGAATTAGAAGATACTTCCTTGATATTTGGGGTATTTAATATGTTTTCTCCCAAAGTGCTTTACGTAGTGGGTCAAAACCCTAATTTTCTTAACGTGTCAACTCAAATAAGAATCCTATTGAAGGAAGTGATTGAATAAGAGGTGCATTTGACATGGTCACATGATTAAAGTTACATGTTAGGTTTTGATATGTCTGGTATGTTATTTACATTTGAATAAAGTGGTCCTTGATGAGGCTTCTTTGTGTGACAAGCATACATAGATCTTGGTACAAAATTGGCACAATGATGTTAGGGTTACTAGAAGAGGCCTGTTCATAGTTCTAATTTTAAGGATCTCTTATTATATTTTATAAGTTTTCATGCCCTACTTATATGAATCTATTAGGATCATAGGCTAATAGAATTGTAGTGTAATAAGGTTGCTGTCGAAGATTTTATGCAATCAAAGGTATGTTAGCCAAATATTGGGCTACCTATTCTTGGTCTTTCTCCATATAAGGAGGCATACTAACCAAATAATTAGCCAAAAGATATTGACTCTATTCCCCTGATTGAACATCGTAAGGTGGATAAGAATCTATCTCCCAAATAACATCATTTTCATAAGGGGTTTGAACAAAGTCCTCTTGTGTGATAACAATTCCATATCCTAGATTATACATGACTCCATTACATGTAAGAGACATGGTCAAATCAAATGGAAAGTGTTTCACAACAAGATGGGTTAGAGTTATATAAACTTTGAAAAGCTATGTCTGAAAAGATAAAAGGTTTAAACTAGGTGTAACTTGGTCAAAGGGATCACATGGAGATGTATTTCCAAAAGGTCTATCCAAATATTTGGTAAAAATAGTATAACATCAAATGTAAAATGTTAAATATCTCACACAAAAAAGGTAAAATAAATGATCTAAAAATAAGATGCAAAACTCTAGGTCCAACAATGTTCCAAATAGATCTAAACTAGGAAAGGTAAAAGTTTCTAGGCCTTTTATCCAAACGCGGCATCAAAATATAGGCTTAAAAAAGGCATGTGCTAGGACTCTTGGCCAAAATCAATGTGAAAAACTAGAATTGAAACAAAATGATGATTTTAATCTAACAAACTTGGAACACTTTGGCTTAAACTAGGAGCTTGATTCTAGACATAAACATGATAAAATTGGTATAAGACACTAAAACAAAAGTATTTAAAGATAGATTAATTATATTGAATAGAGGCACAAAAAATATAGTTTTCAAATTTTGGATCAAAAATTAACCTAAGATATGCAACCCAAAAGAGAAAGATATGTGTATCAACCCCTACAACACAAGGCCTAAACAAAAATCAATCAATGTTTGGATCCAAAATTGTAAAATTTATTTGAAGACTTAACTTATGAAAACTTAGGATTTTATTGATAAATAAGCTAGGCAAAATTTAAAATCATGACTGCACTAAAACAAATATCCCAAAAGACACATGGTTTGGTTTCAAATGTGAAACTTAGACACAAAACAAGACAAGTCTATGAAATAATTTGGGCAACATAATGATGTTATCACTACCAAAAGTATAAATAATGTTTTGTTTCAAAGAATTTTAAGGCTCAAACTTGAATTGATTTGGGTAGCATAATGTTACCCATTTCAATCAAGTGACACACACAACATTTTTGACACAAAAACTTTTAAAAGTTAAAGTAAGATGTCAAATGGATGACATAATGCCTCCTCAGACAATGGAGTAGTGTAGAAAAACAAACTCATTTATGACATGGTATAAATAAACATAAGATCTAGACATAAAACAACAAGAAAGAAAAGAATAAATGATAAAATACAACTAAGTATATCATCTTAGATCCTATCAAGGTGTGGCAAGTGGGGTTGACTAAAACTTACAATTTATAACCATCTAGATCGATCCAAAGTGTGGTTAACATAAGAGAATCATCACATTAATTGAGCTCATACTAATCAACTTATCATGTAAAGGTCTATTCCTTTGGATGATGATTCCATCCATAGACTGCTTAGTAGAAACATAGTTGACTAGACCTAACTTGGGAATTCATTATGAAAGGAGAGGTTAGCTGCTTGATCCCCTAGCTCTCATAGTATGTGTACCCTAATTTGTATACCTCATCATGGAGTATCATCGAAACATTGTTGAGAGATGAAGCCTCGAGTTAATGCTTCCCTAGATAACTCATGAGAGGTAATGACATCACCTTCACAAGCCAGATTTCATGAAAATAATGACTAAGTAGAAAGACTTTAGGGTTGTTTTTAGATCACCCAAACCATATGGGTTTTGGGGAGAGCCTATACAACATTATTTCTATGCCTTCAACTAGGAACAAATTCAATGAAAAGGTGCTTTTGGTTACCCAAGTTCCTTATAGGAGATGAGGGGAGAGCATACACATGCTATTCTTTTTGTGAAAACAAACAATCAACAAATAGTTTGCAAGAAATTAAGATTGAAGTAAGTGTTGATTTTAGGTACCAAATTGAAAAATGATAAAGTTTTTTATTTGGCACCTTGGATTAAGTGTGAAAGCTTGAAATAATTTCACATCATAACTTAAGCAAAACCGCCTATGTTTATTTTAATCCTAAAACCCAAATGTACAAGATTTATCCTAAGTTCATTTTTAAACACCAAAAATTAAGTGTTAAAGTCTTAAGCATTCGTTTAAAGCACCAAAAGTGAAGTGTTTTTAAAACTTATCCATTCTAATTCCTTTTAAACACCAAATACCAAATGTTCAAGATCTAACATGTTCATTTTAGCACCAAAATGAAGTGTGATTGACTTAGCTAATTATTTTTAGGTACCCAAAATGAAATGTTAAAACCGCGTAAACTTGTAATTTTGTGTTCCAATCAAGCCTTAGATGTGTAATGGTTAGATAGTCTCCTTCTACTTAGAATTACTTTTGATTATGAGTAAATGAACTTTGAAAAATTATCTCTTGAGTTTTTATTTTTGAAAACATAGTGACCATGATCAATCAGAACTAACCAATGCTAGTTTTAAGGCAACCGATGTCGGTCAGTCTCAAATAGAACCGATGACAACAATAAAGGACTGATACCAATCAACTAAGACCGATGTCGATCACCTATGAACTTGAAGGAAAAACAAAAACAAAGTAAAATCTTAGGTTAGTCTAAAAGATGGTAAATATTTCTTGAAACCTACAACACAGGGATTAGACTGAGAGTTTAAATGCTACTAAAACCAATAAATCATGAAAAAGAATGTTATAAATATTCAAAATAAAAGTTTTATAAATTGTGTTTTGCCCTATATACCAACCGATGATGGTCACATAGAATTGAGATCGATTGGTCAAAACTAATACTGGTCACATAGAACTGATGCCGATTGGCCAGATTGATGTTAGTCTTTGTGTAAATCTGAGTTAATTCAAAGATTAAAAATACAACAAAAATAAAGACAAAACTATAATTTTGATGATATTCAATCATTATTTTGTCAATTTTTGAGTTACATCTTCATCTCCTTGGTACGTGGGGTGCTTAAGGTCCTACTGGGTGTGCCATTTATGATGCTAAAAATTTGATGATGGAGGGGAGGTTAGATCAAGTGTTAGTCTTCATATAAAATAATGAAATGAAAACGATATTAAAAAGCTTAACACCTTCATGCCTAGATCATAGGGGGAACTTAGTGAACAAACAAAAAATGATAAATCTCAAATAAAATGCAAATAAACCTACAACTTTCCTTACCTTCTTTGAATGCTCCAAATGATGTGTTCATTTGGTTTGCTCAGCTTATGCTCAAGAAGTCTGTGGCAATGGAGCTTGGCTATCTCCTTCTCTACTTGGCACCATGGTTAGTTTGGCTTTGGATTGATGTTTCTCAAAGTGGCTTGGCTTGTCATTTTGGCATTATAACACTATTATCATGCAACCTTGTCCTAAAACCAACATTATAACATTACTATGTCTAATCTCTCTAAATGGACATGCAAATGCTTATATTTATACATTTAGAAACTAACCCCAACCCAAGGTGAGTTAAGGTGTAGTTAGAGCTTGGAATGGGTTTAAACCTAACCTTAGTGAGTTAATTAACCCTAGTAGAGTTAAAAGGTGTCAAATGGTCATAATTAGCAATGAATAAGCATGTTGAGATATTTTAAGATATTTGATAACTCACAAAAGGTAATTATGAATTCCTAGGATATTATTTGATTTTCAATTTCCTTTTTGATAATTCATTTAATTGCTCATGGATGATTCAATTAGGAATTTGATTAGGTTTTGCATGTTAATTAAGTCTATTTAGGGATTTTAGCATTTTGCAAGATTTAAATTAATTGTATGTGTGCATTTACCCCATTTAATTAGTTTGTGAACCAAATTGCATATTCTGAAGCCAAATTTGAGACATTTAGTGATTCTTAGGCTAGATTTACAAAGGTTGGTAAGAATTGGTCTAAAGTTTGGTATGAATTCATTGCTAGCCAATTTTAGGTGTCTATATAATATACTATATGATAACCCATATCATCATAGTCTACTATTCTTGAGGACAATTACTCAAATACAAACAACCAGTCATAAAAATTCTAAGAATTAAAGGCCTCATAATCTTAATTATGTTTTGTTTGAATATGATCTTTCATTTATATGTCTTGTTATGTTTTAGGAACTATGTATAAATATATGTGGTTGGTATCCTACACTTTTGAAGTCTATGTCTTAGTTTATCTCAATCAATAGAACTATAGGCACACACACCACAATACACCAATACATGTTATATATTTATATACACTTGTACATACTATCTCACTCAGTGTATCTATTGTACACCTATTTTCAAAGGAATAATGTAAAATACATCATCAATGTGAAATACATCAACCTATCAAGTTGAGAGGATTCAATCAATATGGTGTTTAATATAGTTATTGTTCCAAATGAACTCATACCTATATATGGTTGATTGAAAGTATAATCATACCCACAGTTATCAAAATAGAACATACTAATTATATAGATGGACTTGGCATGGTCTTTTAGTTTACTTCATTTTCACAGTTCACTATTTTTAAACATCATTGTATATGTTAATAAATATCAGTTCACTTATAGTTTCACACACACACACACACACACACACACACACACACACATGTTATTGAAATACATGATCTACCTATAAAGAGTCATAAATCCACTACCTATTATGAAAACTTAAATGTATCTATATATGTAATTATCAACATTATTACATAACATTAATATACCTATTTAAGTTAATCCATGGATTGATATATTAACTTAATTATATTATCACTTTGTCCATATAATATATTAAATTAATGGATCCCACAACTTAATCAATGAAGTTAAGGTAATATTAATATTAAATGCTATTATGGGTCATAGGTCATGAGGATATGCTAATATAATTTTAAACTCTATTATATTGATCCACATATTTGTATATCAGCTGTGGGATCAACATATGATATAAAATGTTCTATACATTTATCATTTAATATCCTTATGTTTAGTTCACTATTCATTGAATATTATTAGCAAAATGCTATGCCACCTATAAGTACATCAGATATAAAAATTTATATGAATCATCATAAATTTATTGTTATATAATATATATCATGGTGCAGTACAGGTTAAATGATTTTTCAAGTCTACATATATCTATACCATTATACGACTATATAACATATCACAATGCCTATGATATATCTACCTAACTTTTGGTTTTTAATTGAGTATAGATACTTTATATATATTATGATTTATGTAAGATGTTATTCATAATGAAATTGATGCATGTCCATACACAAATCACCACACTCTCCAGGTATATATAGCTACTTCAACGCTTTATTTCACCATCTAAGAAAATAATTACATTTATAGGAATATGCAGTGGGGTTGGCATAACATAGATATATATACATGTACAATTTTTGAATTTTATTCACTACATAATATACACAAGGGTTGACATATATATATGTATATATATATATAAATGATTAAATCTATAAGATAAAATTTAGTACAAGCTCATATATATATATTGCATTGTATATATAAAATTCACTGCATGATTTACGTATGGGATGCTATATGAAAATAAATCCACATATACATATCAATATATGTAAATAATCAATATCAAACCACCCTATGACAAATTCGTATCATTTATGAACTAGACATTGTATACTAGTCTAAGTCATTGTATATATTTAAACATATATGCCTAGGATAACTCAGTATTACCTAGATTGATGGTAGTGTTTATTTATCATATGGATTTATCAGAACATCTATATTGCTTCACTATTATTAGATGTGCAATATGCATAGTTTACTATTTATATATTCTATTCCCCTTGCCATATACATATATCATTTAGTCCCATATTACTATCAAATTAACTTCATAAAACATGAAATATACAAAATGTAATTGCATGGCCTGCCTGATAATATGTTCTACTTTTCTTTCCCTTGCTTCCTTCTTCTCTCCTCTTCCCTTTATTCTGTACTTCTCCTTCCTTTTTCCTTTATATTTCCCTTTTTTTCTTTTTCTTCTCCAATGTGCCTCTTTATCCTCTTTTTACTATTTATAATGAGTTTATGTTTTTTTAAACAACTTTTTTCTAAAATTTTATTTCCTTTTCCCTTAAAATTATGGTGCTAGCCTTAAAATAGATTCTTTTTGCTTATTTTAATAATTTCCTGTCTTTTTGTTTTATTTTCCCAAACATTAATTATTATTATTACCAAAATTAATATATTTGCTAATTAAATTAGTACCTCGAATATCATAATGACTTAATGATTAACTCATTAAGCAATAAATTTAAATTTACTCCAATTACATAAATTACATCTCCAAAAACATTAGTGGTTATGAATATAATATAAATTAAATCACACAAGATGAGTTCCATATAACCATTAAACTAAGCTAACCATGCATAAACAATTCTAAATGCAACCAATCATAAAAATTTAATAATGCTAACAATTCTACTATGCATCTAATATGTACTATTTAATGTAGTGTGTGCAGGTTTCTAGTCTTTCCTCTATCATCCCCCAACAAATCTATCTACATCACCCTCTTTGATGATGTTCTCCTTCTGTTATGCTATCAGGGATGAGTCTCTCCTACGTCAAACTCATAACAAGCAAGTAGTTAGTCGATAACACCATGACATACATACATCATAAAATACAACTAAAATAACAACTCATCATGATTATAATGTAAAAATATACACTATAAATAATTCATATAAATGAAATCATGTAATCTAAGAAATATTCTACTATCTCATAACAACATATAACTCATAGTTTAGCTAATAATAACCAAATTAAATTTCTAACTAGTAATATCTATATATAATCAAGTAAGTTTGCTTAATGAGGAATCGAGATGTAACATCCTTCCCCTATAAAGATAGTCATCATTTTGATGATACTTATTCAAACATAAGTTCTAAATTAGAAATATTATTTAGTAGAGAATAACATAATATAAAGTATCAAATCAAACAAATAAATTTGGAAATCATTTGTAAAATTCATCATAGTCCTTTCAAGTAGCATTATCTTCAGAGTATTGGTCCCACATGACCTTGAAATGTGACATCTCTTTATTACACAAATGAATTTTATGAGTGTCAATTACTTTGATTGTTTCTACCATGACCACTCCATGATCTAGAACTTTCAAACCATTGTAATCTAACACATGCGTAGGATCATCTACATACTTTTTAAGATAAGAAACATGGAAGACATTATGTAATAGAGCTAAGGCTGGTGTTAATGCAAATCTATATTCTATAAGATTTACCACTTCTAACACACCAAATGGTCCCACATATCTTGATGAAATTTTCACCAAATTCTCAAATTTAATCGAGCTTTTCTATAGCTTAACCCACAAGAACACTTTATCACCTACAAAAAACTACCTACCTATCCTCTTCAGATCAACATAACTCTTTTGCCTATCATTGGACTCAACCAATCTTTTCTTGATTAATCTAAATTATTCTTCTATTTCTAAAAGCATCTTAGGTCCAAATACTATCCTATCCTCCAACCTATCCCAACTGATTGGTGTCCTACCCCTTCTTCTATATAATACTTCAAATGGTGCCATATTCAAAGCTGATTGGTATGAGTTTTTGTAAGCAAACTCAACCAATGGAAGATAATCTTCCCACTTGTATTATTGATCCATGTAATACATACAAAGAAGATCCTCTAACACTTGATTAACTCACTTAGTATGACCATCAATCTCTAGATGATATGTAATGCTAAAGTTTAATTATGTACCCAAAGCTGAATTTAGAGTTACCCAAAATATATAAGTCATCTTTGGATCATGATCCAAAATGATCTCTAGAAATCTACTCAACCTATATAATTATTTTACAAACCTCTTCACAAGAGTAGGTGCATCAGTATAAAATGAGCCACCTTGGTTAGTTTTTCAACTAATACTAAGATCATATCATGTCTATTTTATGACATTGATAAACCTTGGAAAAAATCCATACTGATCACTTGCCATTTCTAGTTTAGTATATCATGTAGATATAACAACCTAGTTGGATGCACATGTTCATATTTCACTTGTTGATATTCTATACAATGTGACATAAAATCCACTACATTTTTCTTGATTCCCTTCCATAAATATAGTGGTCTAAGCTCTACCATGAACTTGGTTACTCTTGGATGTCTTGAATATGGGGAATTGTGCAATTTCTTTAGCCTCGTGCTTCATATATTCTCTTGATCTAACACATACATCCTTCTATTATAATGTAAAATCCCATCATTATCTAATCTAAATCCTTTATATCAAGGATTTTGAGCATTTTTAGATGATGCTTTTCTGACTAGGTCATAGAATTCATCTCCTGATGAGAATTTGATCACTCAATCCCTGAAAGTACTCTTGATAGTATCCATGACTACTATGTACATTCTATTACTAAGGGAATTAGTTACTCTATTTTCCTTACCTTTAATATAGTTGATATCAAAATCATAATCAAACAATAACTCAAGCCAAAATCTTTGATGAACATTTAGATTTTGTTGGGTGAAGATGTACTTGAGTCCTAAGTTATCCATCTTGAGCTCAAATGATTTTCTTAACAAGTAATGCCACCAAAATTACAAAGCATGTATAATTACTACAAGTTCTAGGTCATGTGGGGCATAATTCACCTCATAAAGTTTTAGATTACTTGATTTATAAGCTATTACTGCACCATCCTACATAAGGAATCCTCCTATTCCATCCCCTAACACATCTATGATTATTAAAAATTGACCATTGAGGTCATGAAATCTTAAAATTAGTGCTAAATTAAGTCTTATTTTAAATTCCTAAAAAGCTACTTCACAGTTATCTCACCAAACAAAACTTTAGTTTTTCCATTGTAAAGAGGCAATCAGATTAGCTATCTTGGAAAAATTTAGAGTGAACTTCCTATAATATCCTACTAATCCCATGAAACTCCTTACCTCATGCACATTCGTTGGCACCAACCATTTCATAATGGCCCTTATCTTTGTCGGGTCTACATATATACCATCCATAGAGATATTATGTCTAAGATATTGTACTCTCTCATAGAAAAATACACACTTAGATAAATTACCATATAACTTGTGCTTTCAAAACCATTATAAAGCCAATTCTAAATGTTGAAGATGCTCCTTTTCATTCCTAGAGTATATAAGAGTGTCATCCATAAAGACCAAAATAAAGTGATCTAGATAATCTCTAAACACACTATTCATGTGATTCATGAATTCTATCAAAGAATTTGTCAACCCAAATGGTAACACTATGAACTCATAGTGCCCATAATCAGTTTTCAATGCTATCTTCAAAATATCCTCAGTTGATGGTATCCTTCTCTAAGATCAATCTTAGAAAATACCATTTATCCCTGTATTTGATTAAAAATATCATCTGTATGAGGTAGTGAATACCCATTTTTGATAGTTGCCTTGTTCAACATTCTATAATCAATGTAAAGTCAAAGAGTACCATCCTTCTTCTTGATAAATACAACTAGTGCATCCCATGGTGACATATTTGGTGACAATAGTTCCTTGAGTTGATCCTTCAATTCAACCAACTCAGTGGTTGTCATCTTATATGGTGCCTTAGGCTATGGTTCCAAACTAGGTATGATGTTGATAGAGAAATCAAACTCACGTCTAGGTGGCAATCTTGGTAATTCCTCTAGAAACACATCATGAAAATTCTTAAAGAATGGATAATCTTTGAGAGATGGTTCCTTAGATTGCTCCATTTCATTTATCTTGATGATAAATGATTGTCACCCTTTTCCTTGGGCCCTCTTCAATTACATTGTAGAAATCAACCTCAGCCTCAACTCTCTCTTCTCACCTTGAATTTGATTTCCAAAATCATCCAGACACTCAACTTATTCAGGTAGCAGTCAACCTTGGTCTTATATTTTGTAAGCTAGTTGACTCCTAGGATCACATCATATGTGGTGATACATATAGATCCATTACTATTATGAATTTAGGTAACCTAATCTCTGCTTCAACTAAATACTTATCAACCATGACTTTTGAATCATTCCTATATTGTATCGACCATGCATTTACCATTACTCCAACTCTTCTAGATAAATTACTAAGAATTTTAGGAGCTATAAAACATTTAGTATCCCTTGTATCTATCAAAATGGAAATTAGATGTTCAAACAAAATACCTGATAGCTCTATGGGTGAAGGTTGGAATTCAACTTGTTAATTATCAACTATCAAATGAATATGCTGCTAAAAAGTTCCTTATTAAGGAGTATGATCTTTGTTTTTTGACTTGTCTTGAGGATAATTAGGAGCATAATGGTCATCTCCACAAATGAAACAATCTCCATGTGGTCCTTTCCTGTCATCCTATTGGTTTCACTTGAAACTACCTTTGAAATCATTTCCCAATTTCTTATTGCCTAAAGCATTATTGAATTTGGCATTATAAATTTTGAATTAATTCTTGGAGTCTCCACTCCTTTGCTTCTAGTTCTTATTTTTGAAAGTTGATTTATAACTTCCAAACTTTTTCTTAAACTTGTCCCTAGCTTGTGTAAGATAATTCAACTTCTATTCTTATTTGAATACCTTATTGAAGACCTAGTCCATGGTAAAAGGTCCATGAATGTCCACCTCTCCATTGATCTGGGGTTTCAATCCATGATTTTGATCCTTTCATCTACCTAGTACTGAGATACATACTTTGAAATTTAGGTGAACTAATCCTAGTACTCATTCATCGATAAGTATCCCTACTTTAGATTCTAGAAATATGTAAGATTCTGATCAAAATAAAGTTGTGGAAGCCACTATGATCTAGACAAAGTCATAAACTACTCCCATGTAGTGGTGGTCAATTTAAGATTAATTTCCAACTTCTTATTGGCCCACCATGTAACTTCCTCACTAGCTAACTGGTTAGCTTCCAAAACTACATTAGTGACCTTAGATTAGTTTTTAATCTTGAAATACTTCTTCATCTCTATCAACCATGCTTCAGCTCTATCACCCAAAATAATTCCATCAAACTAAGGTGGGTTCACCTTTTTCATATATCTAGCCAAATATATAACTACTTGTGCTATTAAATCCTAAGGATTTTCCTTTTTAATGGGATGATCTTCATGTTATTACTCTTCATGGTCATGAACTTCCTAATCTATGGCTATAATATGGTCTCTAGTCTCAATCATGGCTGCAAGGATATGATCTAAATTTACTACTTGCTTAGTGGTAAATTAGTTAGGATCAAATGGAGGGTTACTACCATTGACATTTGATGGACCCTCTTTGAATACTCTATATTTCACCATTCTCTTTTATATAAATATAAGTATATGAAAACATTAGTGGACTCATTAGGTCATAGAGTTTGAGTTGTAGCTCTAATATCACATATAACATCCCCATTACGATCTACCTATAATTACATGATTTTTTTTAAAAATTTAACAACATAATATTTAATTAGATTACACCATGAGAATATAATTAGTGATCCATATAAAATACTATAAGTATGATAACTATAAAATAAGCATCTGACATAATTCATCACTAATTACTATCATCATAAGAAACACATCATAATTGAATATAGAAAGTAACTACAGACTTATAACCATGATTGGTACAAACATACAATCACTACTTCCAACGTATGATAAGTAAGTAATTAAAAATCATCAAGATAATGTTTTAATAATAAATATAATATAATGTACATATACATGATACATGGCTCCATGGTGCATGCATTCCCTAAACTCTAGCATCTATGGAAATATCATGTGTCATATCCAAATAAGTACTCATGTGGGGAGGGAGAGCATCATCTAAGAACTTTTTCACACCAACCATAGACCATTTATCTCCCACACAATCCCCCATAAGGGAATATCCCTCCCTTTATATATGAGTAAATAGTGACGATATGAGAATCTAGAGAGACAAACTAGTACCCGTGTGCTATATGATTTCTAAAAACATGAAATGTATGTATTATCATCAAATATTGATCATAATATGAGGTTTTTTATGTATAATCTAATATTTTGGAAACATGGAAATATTTCTAGGTATGTGTGTTTACCTATAGTAGAAGTAGACCTCTAGGTTTAAGGGCTAACTCCCTGAATTTGCCTTGAAGTGCTTATCACCTATACTACAGATTGCCTATGGGAAAAGGAATAGAATTATGCATGAAGTAAAGATACTATAAGGAGGTGATATACCATGAATATATCCACTATTATATCATACTTATTTCACTGAGAAATAAGACCTACAAACTAGCTTCAAGTCCTAAGATGTTCTAACATAAGTGTTTCAATATAGAGGTGATATGCATAAGACAACTCAAGGTAAGAAGACCAAAAATCAAATTGATAAATTTAAGGACACTTTTACCTTTTAAGGGACCCTAACACACTAGCTAATTTATATATTACCTATTAGAATGATACATTTTTGCACAAGACATGAAAGGATAAGGAGAATCAAGGATGCAATCACTAGACCTCACCATAAATCATTTTACACACTTAGAAAAAATGTTCATGAAATCAAACCAGATTTAATTTATTGTTAAAAGGTAACATACAACATAAAACTAGTAGGACTTTGCCATACATGGAGTGGAATTATTAGACAAGAGCTAAAATGGCTAGAAATTATAGAATTTGAGAGAAGAGAGAAGAATAAGAAGTCCAAGAGTCACAAAGACACTCATCAAAATAAGAGAGGGAGTTAAATTTTTATTAAAATGAAGTATGGGATAGACTATGTAAGGCCTACTTAAACAAATTTCCTTCAAAGGCATGAATCTCCTCAAATATGGCATAGGACTCTTGAACTCCATGTTTGAAAATTACCTTCATTATTTGGCTTTCTAGGATCACTCCATAGTATAATAAGAATAGATAACATGATTTCACTATGAATAAGGGGTTATAAATAGGATCTAACATGCATTGGATGTGTACCTAATCATCAAGATTCTTCTAGCCAAGTGTTCTCACTACCTATAGTCATAATCACCCTCCTTTTACTCACCCTTCACACTTGGCACCAAAGAGATCTTTAATTTTCTAATCCAATCCATAAATAAGGTTATGTGACACCTATAAAGAGTCATAAAGTCTTTATATCCATTAGGCAAAACTTAAAAGGCCTCCTAATTAGAGTTTTCATCTTCTCACTTGGTGATCACTCTTTGTTCACTATGTCAGTTTGGATTAGCTGAGATGAAGCTATTAGAAAATATATTTGTGAGCTATCTTGAAGCATGAAATGAATATTAGGAGTTATGTTAGGTAACATTATACCTCCCAGAGTGATTTTCATCCTTTGATCTGTACCTATAAAACATTAAAAATAGCTAAAGAAACTAGTTTTGGACCCTGTCCATACAAGTAGGGTAAAATACAACTTAATGGGGAGGATACTTGTGGATTATTATACAATTTAAAATCATATTCCTTCTAAAATAATCCCATATAGATGCCTCTCCTTCTTCATCTTTCCCATCAGGTCACTAATTAGGGTTTTAGAGGGTTTTAGGTAGTTTTAGACTTTAAGGATTGTTCATAGAGTTGTGACATCCAATACTTAGAAAAATTACACAAAATTAAATTTAAATACCCTCTACAACATCTCTTATCTCCTTGAGTTCCCATGCTAATCATCCATACTAGTGTGAGCCTCCAAACTTGGCCTTTCGAGCTCTTCAAGGCATTCTATGCAAGCTATCATGTTCTTAAATTAAGAAATGACTTATTCATGTCCTTATTTACATACCAAAGGCTCAAACAAACCTTATATCTCCTCATTTACATGTTACAATTCCTTGTAATTTCCACCTAGCCTTAGAAATGGTGTTAGATCCCCTTAGGGATTTAGGTCTAATTAAGGCCAAGTAGGACTTGATTGCATACCTATGGGTTTAGGCCACCTTTTTAAGTTTATAACACTTGTGAGACCTTAATCATGCTTGTTTATGTCTATAAAAACCTCTTACACCTTTATTCAAGGCTTCATCATTCCATAACTCACCTTCTCCTTATTAGATTACTAAACCTATAGATTTGTACCTTTAGGGAGTGCCCTCTATTTGAGATAGAACAAAGGGCACTTCCCCTATTGCCTTAGATAAAAGGATGGTATGAGGGGATTTAGTAAGTTATGTGTACCCTATTCACAAATTTTTAGTGTTTGGTTACATCAATAGGTATCCAAAATGTCTTAAAACCTAAGATCAATTTTCTACTCACTGACTATGCAAGATTCTATGTACCAGCTGTAGGTTGTTCTTGAGAACCTAATTATTACTATGTTTACACTATCTAAGAGTCTCATGAGGTGTATATAATTAATATGTATTACATTCATACATGTTCATAACTCTAATCTTTGCTAAAATTTTAATGCACATCTTCCATTTTACCAAGCTTAATTGCAATCAATAGTGACTATGTTTCTACTCTAGGAAAGGGATGCCTATAGGTGAACACTTGTATGTTCTAGGCCTTGTACATTGACCTAATAATTTATTGAATTCCTTAAGCCATATTACAACTCATTTGAGTCAAATTCATTCTCAATGACCATGATACAGGCACATGTTGGCTTATACTAATGTAATGTCATATTATAGTCAGACTGTAGGTGGCTTTTTTTAGATAAAAAAGACACCTGTAGGATGTCATGCATAGTCCATTTAATATTTAATAATTTTAGAACCCATTGTATGAGTGAAATATACCCATATAATTCTTATGACTAGACCAATGTCACTCCTTGTCAGTCCTTCTTTGTAGGTGTACTTCTTTTGGGCCAAAAAGGGGTCCTGTAGATTGTCATACAGGTCAGAAACATTGTACTCTAACTCTTCTCAATATGTTATTTGAGCCACTAGTATATATCACCTCCATAAGGTAATTTTACATGGGTATACACTCTTGTCATACCAAATTAGACTATGAGACCATTTGAAGTTCTAAATATTACAGAGAACATTGAAAACCTGTAGTGAAGAATTATCTATAATGAAGGCTTCTTAACATCATGCTCCTTTGGTCAAACATCCACTCTAATTTGTAAATTTTTAACCATATATGAAGGATACAAGATGAATGAATTAAAATTAATCTAAAATATATGTCACATCATCATATAGTAACACCAAAAGTAGCTAGGGCTCTATTTTGGAGTTTTTAAGGAAACATGTCTCAAAAAATCATTCTCCACAAATGTATATGATCGTCAAGTATATCTATCACTCAAAAGATTCATCATTTATTTCCATGGTCTCCTCAAAATTATAAATATTATATTAATGTCTCAAAAGATGTTTAAACTCCTTATGCAACATCCTTAGGTTTCTATCAGAGCCATGTGTAGGTGTGCACATAGTTGCAGATAAGGGCAATGAAGGTAAGACATGAAAAATTAAATGGCGTATGGACTTGTGGTTTATATTGGACCTTCTCAAATTATTTAAATTAATCATTTTAACCATAAAGGACTCAAAACCAAAAACAATCTCTATTTCAACATGATTGACCTCCTTGAGGGCACTGTAGGTATGCATTAATGTTGTAGGCTTGTGTATATAGCTTGAATTGATTGTCACAGTCCATAATATGCCATTTGAGAGGCTTGGATTGATTAATCATATAATAAAAATGGGCCTGACCTATTGATAAATTTTATTTACTCTCCATGATTGTGCTCAAAGGCTTTACATGCTTGACTCAACTGATTGTATGCAAAAAACTTGATTATGTGCCATGTTCTTAAAACTAAGATTGTAAGGAAGTATGTGAATTATATGATATGGGAGATATGAAATACAACCTATCATCCTCATATAAAACCACTAAAAGGATAATAACCTCTTCAATTGGTGTAGCATGCCTGCAACTAGTAATAGTGGTCTTAACCTACAACTTAAAATATTTGGCTCATCAAGTCACCTCAAAACATAAAAAATATATGGGATCAATGAGATAAGTATGTAAACATCCTTTATAATCAATTTTACTAACTAGATTGTACAAACAAGCTCAAACAAAATCAAAACCTATAGGGTGTGGGGATTAACAGGGAAAATGAGACAATCAACTTATTAAGAATGGTTCATAAACCATAGAAAACCATTATTAATTATCATAACATTAAAATTAAGTATACCAAATTTAATATCTACCACCAAGATTATTTAACTAAAACCTCTCCTACTAGTCATACCATCAGAAGACCTATTGACCAATTTTGTATGTCTAGTGGATCAATGGAGAAATAGAATAATTTTGGTCCATTTTTGACACTTAAAAATATGATAAATATTTTAAATAGATTTATACAAGATTAAAGGTCACTTCAAAATATTTCCACACATACCACACTCCTCTATAGGCTGTACAACTACCAAAACCTCCCTTTTTTTAGTTATTTTCTTGATTTCAGTTATGAACCTATAAGTTTTCAATTATAAATGATAATTAATGATAGGATATGAATTATTATACATTTAAATAGAGTTTGGAACACTTATACACATTGTAAAACTATACCACCTTCATGAATGGCCCAAATATGACCCTTAAGTGACATAGAATGACTTAGGACTAAATTTAACTATGACCAAGGCTAATAACACATTAAATGACTGAACATGACACACCCTATAACATGATAATATACCCATATATCAAGTTTTGGACTATAGGGAGTTGACCTATTTTGACTTGTGGTCAAAATAGTCAATAATACCTTAAAGAAATCTATTCTAACATGATATCTCACAAACATGGAAATCATACATATGAAGTGAAAATATATAAATAACATTACTTTGGAAAGTATTTTCAAATTTTATTGATATCTATAATCAATCAATCTCAAACACACTACTTGATTAGTTTACCTTCATTTGGCATTATGATACTAGTAAGCTAGCGAAGTCCATCTCATTACTTACTTAGTGCCAACAATACAAGATTTGGTTAACATACTATAACCAATAGATTCATACATATTATATCCTAGTATCAATCATAAAACATGCTAAGCATAGGAATAATCAAAATGTATATATTTATTCCATCAAATGTATGAATGAATCTCCACAACATTATTTAATAAGAATAACGATTACAGTTTATTCCAACTAGGTATAACATACAATTAGACTATAACCTTCTAATTTATATAAGTAGTTTTTAAATATAATGTACTCTATGATGACCCATATTATCATAGTCCACTATTCTTGAGCACAACTACTCAAATACAAACTATTCATAACAATTCCAAGAATCAAAGGTTTCATAATCTTAATTATGTTTTGTTTGAACATGATCTTTCATTTATATGTCTTATTATGTTTTAGGAACTGTGTACATATATATGTGGATGGTGTCCTACTCTTTTAGAGTCTATGTCTTAGTTTATATCAATCAATATAACTATAGGCACACACCACAATACATCAATACATGTTATATATTTATATACGCTTGTACATACTAATACACTTAGAGTATGTATTGTACACTTGTTTTCAAAGGAATAATGTAAAATACATTAGCCTATCAAGCTGAGAGGATTCAATCAACATGGTGTTTAATATAGTTCTATTTCCAAATGAATTCATACCTATATATGTTCAATTTAAAGTATAATCACACCCATAGTTATCAAAATAAAACATACTAATTATATATATATATATATATATATATATATATATATATATATATATATATATATACTTGGCATGTTTTTTTAGTTTACTTCCTTTTCACGGTTCACTATTTTTGTCACTTCACATATAGTTCCATATATATATAGTCAATTAGTATATATCTATTATTGCAATACATGATCTACCTATAAAGATTCATAGATCCACTACTTATTATGAAAACTTAAATAGATCTGTATATGTAATTATCAACATTATTACATAGCATTAATATACCTATTTAAGTTAATACGTGGGTCAATATATTAACTTAATTGTATTATCACTTAATCCATATAATATATTAACTTAATGGATCCTATAACTTAATCGATGAAGTTAAGGTAATATTAAAATTAAATACTATTATGGGTCATAAATCATGAGGATATGCTACTATAATTTTAAAATCTTTTATATTGATCCACATATTTGTATATCAATTGTGATATCAATATATGATATAAAATGTTCTATAAATTTATCATTTAATATCCTTATTTTTAGTTTGTTGTTCATTGAATATTAACAAAAAAAGGCTATGCCACTTATATGTACATCTGATGTAAAATTATATATGAATAATCTTCCTTTTATTGTTATATAATATATATCATAACACAATACAGGTTAAATGATTTTTCAAGTCGACATATATCTATACCATTATATGGCTATATAACATATCACGACACCTATGATGTATCTACCTAACTTCTAGTTTTTAACTAAGTATAGATACTTTATATATATTATGACTTATGTAAGATGCTATTCATACTGAAATTGATGCATGTCCATATACAGATCACCATACTCTCCAAGTATATATAACTACCTCAACGCTTTGTTTTACCATATAAGTAAATAATTACATTTATAGGAATATGCAGTGGGGTTGGTACAACATAGATATATATACATGTATTATTTTTGAATTTTATTCACTATATAATATACACAAGGGTTGTCATATGTATATACATGATTAAATCCATAACATGGGATTAAATCTATAAGATAAATTCAGTACAAGCTCATAGATATATATTGCATTGTATATATAAAATTCACTGCATGATTTATATAGGATGATTTATGTGAATAAATCATCATACACAAATAAATATATGTAAATAACCAATATCAAACTGACCGATGTTAGATTCGTATCATTTATGAACTAGACATTGTATACTAGACTAAGTCATTGTAGATATATATAAATATATATGCCTAAGATAACTCAGTATTACCTAGATCATTGGTAGTGTTTATTTATCATATGGATTATCAGAACATGTAGATCATTTTACTATTACCATATGTACCATATGCATAGTTTATTGTTTATATATTATATTCAGCTCGCCATATACATATATCATTTAGTTCTAGATTACTATCACATTAAATTAACAAAACATGAAATATGCAAAATATAATTACATGGCCTACCAAATAATATGCTCTGATTTTCTTTCGATTGCTTCCTTTTTATCTCCTCTTCCCTTTATGCCATGCTTCTACTTCCTTTTTCCTTTCTCTTACCTTTTTTTCCTTCTCTAATGTGCCTCTCTCCCCTCTTTTTACTATTTCTAATGATTTTATGTTTTTTTTAAAACTACTTTCTTTTCTTTTTTTTTGATTTTCTTTCCTTTTCCCTTAAGAGTATGGTGCTAGCATTAAAGTAGATCCTTTTTTATTATTTTAAGAATTTTATCTCTTTTTGTTTTATTTGCCCAAACATTAATTATTATTATTATTATTTTTAAATTTATAATTACAAAAATCAATACATTTTCTAATTAAATTAGTACCTCTAATATCATAATGACTTAATGATTAATTCATTAAGCAATACATTTGAATTTACTCTAATTACATAAATTACATCTCCAAAAACATTAATTGTTATGAATATGATGTAAATTCAATCACACAAGATGAGTTCCATATAACTATTAAACTAAGCTAACCATGCATAAACAATTGAAAATGCAACCAATCATAAAAAATGTAATAACACTAACAATTCTACTATGAATCTAATATGTACTATTTAATGTGGTGTGTGTAAGGTTCTAGTTATTCCTCTATCATCCCTTAAGAACTCCATCTATATCACCCTCTTTGATGATGCTCTCCCTCTACATGCTCTGAGGAATGACTCTCTCCTACATCAAACTCATAACAAGCATTTAGTTAGTCCATAACACCATGACATATATACATCATAAAATATAGTTAAAATGATAACTCATCATGATCATAATGTAAGAATATACACTATAGCTAACTCATATCAATAAAATCATGTAATCTAATCAATATTCAACTTCCCCATAACATCATATAACTCATATTTTAGCTAATAATAACCAAATCAAATTTCTAACTATAAATATCCATGAATAATCAAGTAAGTTTGCTTAATGAGGAATCAAGATGTAACATCAACTTAAATGATTTAGCACAAGATATTTCTAAAAAGGATTGGTATATATAAAATATCAATCCTCATTCATTCCTCACATATTAATCACTTGGAATTCGCATACAACTCACAAGACCATATGCCAAGAAGTATTTAATCAAGCATTCAAGTGAGAAAACCTACCCTATTCATCCCTATTTATGCATCAATCATATAAATGATATTTCCATAGTTTTAAATCATTCCAATAGTAATTCATGAGACATATTTTCCAAATTATAAGCTATGTCAATACATGTATTTTCTTATCACACATTGCATCCTTGTACACACACAATCTAACACATAAGAGAGAAATACATAATTCTGAGGTTCTCTTCAAAGCATTATTTATGTAATAAGTTTCCATTGATAGAGGAGTCTTTGGGGTATCTTGACATCATGAGCCTTCTAACCCATTTTTCCCATAGTCATTCTAAGGGTGAAGATCTATGGTTTGATAATTTAACAAAGAGTGATAACCTATGCATGTGATATGTATACATCATAATAAAGGTGAAATGAAACCCATTAGGATCTAGTTGGTTGCATTCAAATCTAGTAAGTATTATATAAAAGACACCTGCATCAAATTTAGACACCTATGTCAACATGACTATTCAAATTTGATGCAAGTATTTGAGGCCACATAAATAACATTTCCCTAATCTAATGACTATTCCAAGATCATTTCCTAGTTCACTTCCAACCTGTTCTATATCAGACCTGCATGCACACATTAAACCAACTAAGTATCATTTGTTTCTAATTCATTACAATATCTATACTTTATTATTTTTAATAATCTCAATTGTATAAGTTTAGAATATTGTTCTTCTAAGTTTTTCTATTAATAGGCATGCTCACTAAGTTAGTTTACCATCCTTGTGTAAAATATAATCTAATACCCTTTAACCCTAGATAGCCACACATATCTAAATTCAAATTTAAACAATGGCTTTGATACCTAACAATGATAACTCTTAACTTAGTTTTGAGATGTTTTCAACTTGGCTTATAGTTTCTCCTTGTGAATGATCTTGAATATGGGAGGAATAGGGTATATTTTATCAATGTGTAATAATGTATAAGTGATCAAATAATAGTGCCAATCTATTAATAATGAATGACCTTTTTATAATTTCCTTTTAAATGACCTTATGAAATGTGTTCCAAGACCCAAATTAAGATTTCAAATTTTAGAGCTAGTCATTATTTGGTGTTGGGACACAACTACTCTAAGTGGATAGTTTCCAAGAAATAGACCTATTTCGAAAGATCAGGGATGTCATATTACTCTAAGATCTCTAAATTTTAAATATTACATGAAAAACCTCGTATTAGGTGAGAAAAAGATTACCAAACACAAGTTGCATCAAATGAATCAAAAGCTTTATCAACTGATTATCAAAGATTAGCCAAAAAGTATAAAAGAGGAACATTATATAGTGATATATTAGGTCACCAAAAAGGTAACAAATCAACTCATAATTAGAAAACACATTAAGTGTATTTCCCCTAATAACCTTAACAACCCTAAGCAAGTTGATTAACAACCATGTAGATAAAACTAAAAGTGAGAATGGTAAAACTAAAAGTGAGAAAAAGCCTACACTAACACTCCTCTGAAGTGTAGTGTGGGTAAGAAGAATTAGGTCTCTAAAATAAGGCCTAATGAGGTACCCAAGTAAAATTCAACTCACATAAATTGGATAAAAGGAGAAAACCTGTAGGATAAAAATCCTATCTAAAAGAGAGCAAAAAAGAAAATAAATCTAAAAATCCTCACTAGAGTCTACAATTGTCTATAGACATCTAATATCTTACATGGAGTTCTTAGGAGTGACTATGGATCAGAAGTAGATGTAGTGAAGAGTTGATCACCCTAGAATAATTAATGTGTATGGAAAATTCTTGATGGATCTTTAACCAAGGCATGATTCCTATACAATAAATTGTTCTCCTCATGTAAGGTAGGAGGGCTAATGGATCTATGCAATGATGGTAAAATGAGAGTAGAGGCAATAAAGGAGCAGTCTTTGCCTTGAAACTATGGAATATACTACTTGATGTCTAATGTGGCATATATAAGTATACCTATTCCATGTAATGTATGAATCAAACTAGGGGTAGGTTGATCAAGGAATAACTCCTCAATATATAGAAGGTGACAAGAAGATGGTGGAGGTGTGTACCCATCACTACTATAGTCATCTATATTAGAATAAGAGTCATTGTCATTAATATCAAAGGTTAACTTAGGCTCAAAAATGTCATCAAGTTCATGTGAGTTTGAAGAAGAAGAATCTAAAAGAGAGGAAGGAACAAAGTGTGAGAATTTATATAGTTGATTCTAATGATTGACCTTTACCTCTGCCAATATAGTATTATAGTGTAACTCTCTAACATACCTTAAATCTAGAGTTAACTCAACTTGGTTTGTGATAAGAGATTAGTTGAAAGTGAGGGAACACTTAGAACATTATTGAATGTTCCAAAACTCACTATAATAGACCCTCTCCTAAGAATCTTTTTAGAAGTGTTATCATCCAATTATGTAGAGGACATTTCACATGGTTCTAAGGATTTGAACTCAATTTGTGAATAGGACATGTGATATGAAGTACTAGAGTCAATAATCCATGTATAAGTAGGAGATACAACTAAAACTAGGTTCTTTTCCTTTGCTTTCCCCTTACTATTCTATTTTGTCTTTTCTTTACCATTGCCATTTGCCTTAGAAGATTCGTGAGTTTATGAATTATGAGTGGTAAAATTAGGGACATTGATATCATACTTCTCAATTATCTTAGTCAGTTGGTTAATCTATTTCTTCAAACATTTTCTTTCATCATGCTTTCCTAGGCAAAACCCAAATTTGATCAAATCTTTCTTAGGCTTAGGACTGGAAGAAGAAGTTTCATGGTTGGATTTGGAGATGGGAGGATTTCCATCTTTCTCTTGATATTTTTTGTTCTATTTATTCTCTCTATTATTTGAAGTCTTATCTTAGAAAAAAGTAAATGATATTTTGAGGACTTCACTATGACCATCTATATTAACTTATCTTGATCTCGAGTCAAGTCGACAACAAAAGTATCTAAAGAACTTATCTTCCATGTAGCTCTAAGAATAATTTTCATGGCATGAAAATTGGACACAAACATATAATAGTCTAGACCTATTTTAGAGAATACAAACATAACAAGTTGATCATAGTTCTTATTAAATCTACATTATTTTAACTTCAACCTCAAAGATTTGAACTTAGTGAAGAAATCTTGTAGTGTGTCAAAGTTACTCAAGCTCAAACTGATGAGCTCATTATATAGTTCATGACTTCTCATCACATCCTACTTCCTAAAAAGTTTTTCTAGTGTTATTTTAGTAGATTCAACGTAAAAATGCAATTCAAGAAAACTAAACAAACTAAGACAACCATGTGCTTGATCACATCTGTCAAACTGCTAATTTTTCTCTTCATCTATTATAGGTTTAGTTTCTTCATTCATAGTTATTTTATATAAGCCTTATTTTCTTATATTAAGTAGCACATTACTTTTCCATTCATGATAATAAAATGTTGTAAGAGTTGGAAATGACTAGCAATTCATGATGCAATAAAAAAAGTTTTTGCAGAAAGTAAATAAAAAATGTAGAAAATAAAAGTACACAACACCACATGGTACCCCCTTGAAACTATCAAAGTGATCCCAGTTTAAGTTATAAATACAAGCATTTTGTATAGACATTGTACATAATCAAGAATGTATCTTGATAAATTTGTGTGTAAGTATGAAAGACTTGAAGGGACATTGGACTCAATGGATAATGCATCTAAGAATTTATAATCAGTTTGAAGGGATCTGTATAGGGATAAAAATATCACCAATGTGTAGAGCACAAAAAATTTCTTTTTAAAAAAATAACACTCAAATCTGAGTTACTGATCAAAATTTATGGCCATTTGAAAATATGAGCTCACATGAAAAATTTGGGTGAAAAATAGTGGTAGAAATTTTTTAATCAACTTCCCCAAAAAACTTGAGGTCCCTTAGAGCAAAAGCTTGAAAAACTTTGTGAATCAATTTCATCAAAAAAAACTTATGCCTTTGTGAAATAAAAGTTAAGCACTTTTGGGTTGGAAGTGAATAAGGGCTTAATTTTCATATGAATAGAGGTTAAGGGCTAAGGTGGGTGTTCCCTTCATGTGATAACACCATATGACCAGGGGGATAAGAATTATTATGGGTGATTCCCCCTCCCAATTTTAATGGATGTGATTGATGTAGGAGTGACATCATCCAAAAATTACACCCATTTTTTAAATATAAAAATTAGACCCATTTTTAAATGAATAGTGTCACACTTTATGGGCTTAAATTTGACACCCTTTAGACCATCATCAAAGTTTTGGAGCTTCACTATAATTTTTTGGAGTTTTCATCATATTTTTAGTCCCCCCTTGTAGTTTTTAGAATTTTTGAGAGTTCCCATAGTGGATATTTGCATCAAGGTTGTAACAACCTTCTATAGTTATTAGGACTTTTAAGAGTTATAATAGTGTCAAAAGTTTCAATAGTTTTCATAGTGTAACTTTAAAGAGTGAAAGCAGTGGGCCCATTTGTATTCATAATTGTAGACTACATGAGTATATGAAAATATTGATGCAAGAGATTATGTGAGTTCTTACAGTGGAGTTTTAGGAGGCAAAAGCTGTTAGGGTATGTGTAGTTGTTAGGAGTGTCAATAGTTTCAACAATCCTGAGACTTCTTAAAGTTATTGTAATAGAACTTGGGACTATAGGAGTAGTCAAGAGTTTTAACATTAAAACTATTGATTACCAATGTAATCTAGAAGCTTGATTTCAAAATTTTAAAATATCGATGCGGATCCAAACTCTGATACTAGGGTTTTGGACTATAGATGTAACTTGGAGTTTCAATGTGTGCAAAACAAGCTTGAAACTCTAATTTGTGCATGCAAGTGCTAAATATTTGCCAAGTTTAGAATCTCTAGATATAGAATGCCTATGTAAAAAAAATAAAAGGCCCACCAAGGATATCAATAAATATAAAAAAACCTATAAAATGATTTTCATTTGGAGATCCCAATTGTATAGATTTGCATGAAATCACCAAAAAAACCCTGAAACCCTCTAAAATGGTCAAAATCAATTGTCATGAAACTAGATCATGTTTATAACTGGTATATTAAAGTTTTGGCACCTTTGATTTTTATGGTGTTATTAATTTTGTGATTTGAGACCCCATCTAAATAGTTTACATGAATTATCAGAAAATCCCACCAAACCTATGAAGAATAAAAAATCAAGAAACACTCTAGGATGCATACAAGAAAGAACTCACCAAAGATCTTTAGAAATGGAAAAATAGTCATTAGATCAGAGCTCTGATACCATGTCAGATTACTCCAAGATATTTTAATATCATAGATTATATGCAAACTCTAGTATTAGATGAGATCAAGATTACCACAACACAAGTTATATTAAATGCATCAAAAGATTCATTAGCTGATTATTAGAGATTAGCCAAAAATTACAAAGGAGGTAGATTATATAGTGATATATTAGGTCACCAAAAAGGTAACAAATCAACTCACATTAGAAAAAAAACATTAAGTGTATTTTCCTTAATGACCTTAACAACCCTAAACAAGCTGACTAACAATCGTTTAGGTAAAATTAAAAGTGGGAAAAAGCATACACTAATAGGAAAACTATCCTAAATTTGAGATATTCTGAAAGTGATGCAGAACATGGTTGATCATTAATTTGGAAAGTTATATGTAATATTATGATGAACAAAGGGTCAAGTTGACATATAAATAAATGTCCTAGAGTAATGGAAAGTATAAGTCATATATTTGGAAATAAGTCAAATGGTTTACAATATTTTAACTATTAGTATTTTTCAAGTACTTGTGACTAGATTTAGGTGTCTACATCCCCTTATTATAGTAATGAAATTGATAGAGTAAAGGAGAAATAATTAAACTTGAGTCTGTATAACATACTTTGTCTTTGATAGGATACTCCAATTATGTAGGGCACTCATTTTAGCAAACCCTTAAACAACATATGAAGTATCCATTTGTCCATTTTTGAAAATAAAATATCTGAACTTTGAAATTTTAAAATTGGAAAAAGAGAAAGAAATAAGTAAAACTATAAGGAGATGATACCATACTTCCCCATAACTTGTAAACTATGATGAAGCATTAGAGAAATGTGTCCCCTTGATGGAGTACTTGAATAGATTATTCTTCCTTCCCAATTTTGAATAACTAATCAAGATCTTGAGTTAAAAATATGTCTACTCTAACTCTCATTAATAATGAAAATCACCCAATGTACTAATTCAAATAAGGTAGAATCATGATGGGTTCGCTAAAAATGATGCTAAGGCCCTTGAGTGTCACTAGAATAGAACATACATCAACTGTAACTGAAGATTAAACTATATAATGGGTTTGATAAAAGCAATGCTGAGGTTATTAAGTGTCATTAAAATTGAATTTACATTACCCATAACATAATGAATCACACCAATGCAGACATATTTTGATTCCATTTTGTATGATTGAAAGAGAATGAAGAATATTCATTTCCTCATCATGATCATAATGTTAATTGATTTGAATTGAAATAATTACCATTTATCTTTGAAATTGTAACTTTTAACTTTGAAAATGTGCATGAACAAGTATCATGCCATTTAAACTTTGAAAAATGTGCATAAATCAGTATCATGCCCTTTGAAATTTAAAAATGTGCATGAAAAAATATCATGACTTTGGTGAAATTTGAAATATAAACATGAAAAATTATCATGCCCCCTTAATCTATGCCAAGTGATAGAATTTCATGCATCTCTATGTTCAATTGTAACTATATTATGAAACCTATAACTATTTTTCCTATGCCCATGCATATGTATTCAAGTGTGTATGAATATGTACTTGAGTTTTTGTAAAGTGATTTCATATGCATGTCATATGCCCCCATAATTTGTATCACTATTCCCATTTTTTTCATGTGTTTTATTTTTGAATTACTTTGAATTTTTAAAACCTGTACTCCATCATAGAATCTAATATTTGAATTACTTCAAAACTTTGAAACTTATATTTTGTCATAAAACCTAATTGTTTCTATTCATGGAGGCTTAAGTTTTTAAGACAAGACCATTGTGATGCCCCATTTTTAGATGAAGGATGTATCTTTCAAGTCACTCATATGAAAATAACATGTGATAAATATATATTCATTTAGAACTATGTCATCATAATAATGTAATTGTGATTAAAGCACACATGTAACATAATGAATGTGAGCCATAAAAGTGTCATGTCTAGATAGATATAATAATGAGACATACAATAAAGTAAACGTATTAAAATTAGAATACACAATGAAGTTCATGATATTTATCATGACACCACTAATCAAGCTCCATAAGTGCAACAAGCACAATACACACAATGTCACACATAAGGTCAAGGACTACATACAATGGACATCTCACAAAAACATTTCCAAGGGTGAAAAAAAAGGATATTAATAATGTGTCAGACATGGGACACATTAAAATGCCACACAAACCAAGAAAATATATTGTAGAGATGATGAAACACATATTGCACACAAGGGCTAAGGATCACACAAAATAAGAAAGCAATGCCTAGCCTATCATAAAAGAAAGTTAAAAACATCAAAGGAGCATAAAAGAAGTGAATCTGTGGTCCACATTATCCAAATGTATCAGTGTCATTCAAAATAAAAATAACATTTCCATGTAGCACAATGTAAGATATGAGTAATTAGCAAGACATATACAAGATATGTAGTTTAACATGGCATTTGAGGTCATAAATAGATATAACCAATTATAATGTAATCTATAGAATAAGATTCCCCATACAAAGGCATGACCACTAGGTATAAGGGAATATGGTATGTAAGAATCCATGTAGATATGTATGTCTTACATGATACTCATACACCTCATTAAAAACATGTGTTTAAAAGAGAATATGCTATCTATTAACATGGATTTTTTCCATAATAAAGGTCTTAAATCTTTTCACCCTCTCATTTTAAGATTTTGGACACTCTAGGGCATGAGTTGTGGTTTTGGGATATCATATGTATCCTATTTAAATAGGTCCAGGGGCATGAAAATATTACTACTCAGAGACTTAAAAACCTTTATTCAAATGTTGCATTAATCTTATGGATCTCTGTCACTCTTGTTAAAACAAACTTCAATGGTAGTATCTTAGGACTTCTCACAAGTGGGATGAGTTAAGAAAAAAAACAACAAATAAAAATAAGGTAAGGTAGAAAAGGGGTTCCTTAAAGCTTTGTTGGGTGTAGAACAGGGATACAAAAATCATAGATTGTAATTAGAAAACACATGTGTGACTCACTAATTTTTTCTTTTATATATATTTATGTATATATTCAATTTTTATCGATGTAAGGTTGTAATATGACATGAAAATTCTTTGTAAAAATATTTATATAAAATTTAGTTGTATTGTGAAATGGTTTCGATGTGAGAGAGATTAATATACAGTTCTAAAATGGTTTTCTTTTTATGTATTTTATGGTTGTTCTAGGTGGAGTGATGATTTTATTTTTAAATTTGTTATCCATGCATATTATATTGAATGTTATGTATCTAATAAGCTTACATTTTTTGCATCTCTATTTCTATTTTAGTTAACTAAGGGATAAGTTCAATTTGAAATACAATCAATTATAATATTTATCATTTATCATACCTCTATCCCTATATTAGCATGTTTTGATGGGTTTTCTAGGAACCTATAATAAAAATGGTATAATGAGTGTGAAAATTCTATGTGATGAAATAATCCATAATTTTGTAAAATAAAAAACAAAAATAATCATGAAGACTTTGAAAGAAGTTATTTAAGAACATATATATGGAGAAATTTATGAAATATTTTGGTGTAAGTACTTGGGTTTCTACATGTGTGGCTATCCATATTAGATTATTATTATTTTCAACCAAGAAGAATGAAATTTATATTTTGGATAGAAGAAATGTTAAACAGTGTGTGAAATCTAGATGTTGACTAGACTTGTACAGTAGGTCATTGGGCCAAGATTACCATCGATATTTACATCACATTTTTTTTTATAAAAGGGTATTTGGATTTTTAAGTTTTGAAATACTTATTTGTGAGAGGAATCTAAGGAATGTTCCTTCAATGACTACCTATGTTGATCAAGATTTTGGTTGTTGAAAAGGCCATGGTGCCTACCCCTACCAACATGGAGTAATCACTTTAGGCATTATGGGTTTGTGTGTGATGTAGGAGTGAAAGATGTAGATTTGAAAAGATATACTTGAACCTAAGCCCAAAATATGGATAACATAAAGAGTTAGAGTGAGAAGGAAATTTTGGGATTAGAAAGAGAACTATGACAACAATGAATATGGAATAAATTGGATAATCAAAATTTAAATGTGAATAGGAGTAGGAATAAAATAGAGGATGTTGAATACTGGGGAACCCAGAGAGAATCTACACAAGTTAAAATAATAGATAATGTTGAGATTATGTAGAGAAAAGAATGGAAGGGCCTAAGAAGGAAGAAGCCAAAAATTATGATAGAGAGGATATAGATTAGAGTGGAGAGAAAGAGGAAAGTATGATAATAATAAAATAATTACAAGATAGGAGTAGATCATAATTACAAGGAAGGATATTATTTGGACCAAGGAAGGAATATTATCTGGAGGAAGTTATGCACAATTTTATAAGTATCATAGGTTCAATATCATAGATAGAATAAGTTGAAGACATAGATAATTCATTTCAAGAGTACACATCCCTCGAGCCTAATTTATCATTATAAAGAAGAAATAAAAGTGCAGAGGAAGGGACATGTATAAATTGCTTTAAATAATTTAAAGATAAATTTGGTAAATTAGTGCATAAACTAAGAAATCAATAGACAAAAAGAGGTTGGATTCACTTTCGAAACTAGTTCTAAGACACCCATAAAAACTCGTGTGCATAAGCCCATAGTAGCAGTTATAAGTGCACCAAGTATAGAATTAAACACATGAATGTTTATTACTTTAAATCCATATGATGGGTCCTTTGACCATGAACAATATTTATTAACCTATGATATGAAATGGTAGGTTAAGGGAGTAAATTTTGAAGATGTGAGGAAATGCAAACTCATAGGATCTTTAACAGGCCGAGCTCTGGAGTTCATTTGTAAAAAAGGATGTTAATTCCTTAGGTATTCAACAAGTTAAGGGCCAATTAATCATATAATTCAAGATGAATAAGTGTTCAAATTATACCATTCATGATCTTTAGAATATTTAAGAATGAAGTGGATAATCAATATGGGAATATGATCATAGATTTTAAAACATAATGAACAAGATTGATTTTATCATGGAAGATAAAGATAAGGCTGTTTGGTTTCTATAAGGATGAAATAAATAATTATATTTGTCATTGTTTACTCAAAAAATTTGATTAAGTTTGATGCTTAAATAGTTGTGCTCTAAGTAAATTAGATTCAATATTATGGAGATGCTCCATCAACTAGCTCTAAAATTGAGATGAAAATAGATGTGTTTCTCTAAAATATGTATGAAATTAATAAGAGAAATAAGTCCAAGATAGGTATATGGTGTTTGGAGTGTGGTAAGGAAGTAAATCAAAGGAATTATTTCCCTAAAATAAAATTTAATTCTATTACATATGTAGAGTAATAGGACATGCAACCTCAAAGTGCCATTTACTATAAGAGTATTTTCAAAAACCACAGAACTTGTATTTTAATTTTTGTAACTCAACTAACCACGATTAGAAAATTTTTAATGCTCTACAGGAAATAAAGGAAGATATAACTAAGGATATATTCACATTCACAACATAATAGATACCTATTATGAATTAAGGAATTCCAGGCTTAGAGGTGGAAATGGCTAGTGTAACACAAGGTGGTCCTAGGTGGTTGCCTTTGTTACCTCAATATCAATATTTGGATCTGGATGGATGGACATAGTCATATTTGTAGTATCAATATCATTTCATGTGGAACACTTCTAGTCCCCAACATCAGAAATTAAATTGGGCTCTAACATCACCGTAGAGACAAGATAGTAGATATGATGCACAATAATAATAGTCAAGAGGATTTGAGGGGAAAAAATCACAAGGTTTGGGTTTTTAATAAAAATAAATAAGACACAGGTGAGGATATCAAGGTGGATACCATGGAAATATAAATAATGACAATAAAAAAACACCTTAATTGATCTAGTGTTATTTATGTGGTGAATATAACAACTTTGCACAAAACTGATCGACTAGTCTTCAAAGATAAATGTACTATATATATTGTAAAGTTTTAGGACCACATCATACTAAATATTGTATAATTTTAGAGAATTAGAGGAAAAAAATACTGTGATAAATGTAAATATGATAAATTTTCAAGCTAGGGAGAATGCATTCATACAAGCAATTATAAGGCAACAACATGTAGAGCAAGGATTTACACCATTATAAATGCCACCAAATCAAATAATTATGAAGGTTTAACATGATAAGTATCCTAATAATCTAAGAGAAAAAGGTTTTATGTATCAAGAAACATAAGTTTTATAAAACATACAAAAATAAAATGCATTGGGAGGTAACACTATAACTATTGATGCAAAAATGTAGGACAAATTATGTGCATAATGAGACAAGGAGTAGCGACTAAATTAAAAGGTCTATTAAAATTCTTGAGTAATATATGAAATGAATATATTTCAAAAAATACTATAAATATTATACATAATCTACTGGAGTGTGCACAATGAGGACAACAACGTACTGACAAGGTTGTATGGTATATAACAACTAAAAAGCCCTATGATGTTGACTTTATAATGGATATTGAACTCACAGGATATGGGGTACCTAATGTTGTATTTTACTTTAGGAGTATAGTAAATATGATACCTAGATCTACATGGTAGGCTATTTGTCAACAAACATTGAGCTATATTCTGGTTACTCTTAGTCTTGTAGATTATGGAAGGGTAGAACCAATTAGATGACTTGAAGATGTATAAATCAAGGTTGTTGACTTAAGCTTGTGAGCATATTTTGAGATAATTGAAATGAAAACAAATGAGACCCATTATATTAATTTTATTTTTAATAAATGGGATTATTATTGTCAAATTATTATCAATATAGTGATAAAAATTAGAGGCACACCAAGGAGATAAGATAATTGTGATAATGTTAAATAGGTTTGAATATAAGCCATATGTTATTCCTAAAAAAATGAAATAAACTTATGTGTATGAGGACAATAGTTGGTTCAAGGTGCATGTAGATAAAAAAACAAAAATATCTATGAGCTACAAAATACCAATTACTTAATTCTCAGTCAACATGTCAAGTATAATTGTATCCAGTTGAATAGTTTGTGTATAGACCAATTATAACAAAGTCACCTACACACTAGATTGAGAAATGTAGTCTACTTTCTATGTGATTTACAACACAATATGAGGTAGATTTATTAAATAATATAGTTGAAACATATATGGATTACACACAACCTACTTTGGAATGTATTTTACCTTAGGAAATGTTATCTTTGGTAGGTGGAAATTGAAACACACATACGTTGAATTGGGTCTAGAGAGATTATGAAGTGCATCCTATGTGAATGGTGTTCACCATTAAATGAAAATTTCCATAATACTTAGAAAATATGGATCTTGATTAGTTAATATTTTTATTAAAACATCATGTAACTAATATGAACTAGAGAGTAAGCATGCTCAATTATGATTTGAAGGGAACTAATGCGACCTAGTAGGCGGTTCATAGGAAAACATCATTATCTTGTAATGAGGCTTATAAAGTAGTGTGAGAACATTTTTAGATACCAATCATTGTTAGGATAGATTGGCCATTTTTTAAGAAATAAAATGTCTAGAGTTGCTTGTACATAGGTGCATGGACATATGGTCTATATAGGGTGTGGATCATAAGTACTAGGTGCATGTTTTTAGATACACTTTGGCACCACTTCTTATTGCATGGTATATGTATCAAGAGAACATGTGAGAAACTAGGCATTGGGCCCAAGTTTAATACTAATTTATTCAAACATTCATTTTTAAAGATGAAAATTCTATAGTACATAATGTTTTATAAAAATTGAAAATGTTTCTATGTCATGGGTGAGTAGAAGCCCTAAGTACTATAACATGATTATCATCACATCAATAAGTAACTTGTAATTTAAATATAACTATACAAAATTATAAATTTATTAAAAAGAAGGAACACTATATTATACAACCTTATAATATGATTCAAGATGATTTGATAGAGTTTAGTGATAGAGATGAAGATTTGGATTTGAATGGATTCTTCGAACCAAAATAAGAAGTTAAGCCACCAAAATTTCAAATTGTAAAATAAACTGAGAAAGAGTAGATACAAAATTTCAAAATTATGAAATAGGAAGGACATATAACTCTATAATAATCTATTCCTAGTGAATCTAATAGGATATACTTGGATCCACTAAAGAAAATTATTGAGAATATTGGAACAGAGTTTGTGCCAAAACTCATGACTTTTGGAGATTATTGGACTTAAAATGAAATTTAATAAGGGTTGAACTATTGAGGAATTGTCAAGATGTTTTCCCCACTAAATTTGTTGAGGTTAAAGGGGTAGATCCATCATTTGGGGGGGGGGGGAGATGCACATTGAACTCAAAGAGTGTACACAACTTGTCAAGAATTACCCATATAGACTGAATCCAAAAATGAATTTAAAGGTGAAGGCTAAGATGGATCACATGTAAGAAGTAGGTATCATTTATCCTATAAAAAAGGAATATTAGGTTAGTCCTATGGTTATACAACCTAAAAATTTAGGCAAGATCATGGTATGTAGATATTACTATGCATTGAATGATGCTTGAATCAATGACCCATTTTTGATACCTTTCACTAATGAGGTTTTAGAATTGATTATAGGGCATGAAGTATATTCCTTTATAGATGGATTCAATGGCTATCATAAAATTTACATCATAGAATAGGATTAGGCTAAGACAACATTTACAACTGAATGGGGATATTTTGCATATAAAATAATTTCATTTGGTCTAAAAAATGATCCAACTATATTTTCTAGGGATATGGTGACTGCTTTTAAGGATTTTATTTATAATTTTATAGATGTTTATTTATATGATTGGGTTCTATTTTATTTATTCAAATATCAGTTGTATAAACTATGGATAATGTGAGTGTGTTTTAAAGCTCTATGAATTATATTAAATTATAAAAAATGCTTATTTTTCACACCATTTAGTGTTCTATTGGGCCATGTAGTTTGTAGTGATGGAATTTTGGTTGATCGAACCAAAATTATAGTCATAGTAGGAATGCCACCTCTGAATAATTATATAGAAGTTCAAGCATTTTTAGGTCATATAGGGTACTACAAAAACTTTATCAAAGGTTACACAACTATATCTATGCCCCTAGAAAATTTATTGCACAAGGATATGAGGTTCGAATGGACACAAAAGTTTCAATCAACATTTTTAAAACTAAAACAAAGGTTAGTTACAACTCCCATACTAGTATTTATTGACTGGACTAAGCCATTTCATTTTCATGTAATTGCTTCATGTAATATGCTGGGTGTTATGTTAACACAACTAGGAGATGATGAACTCGACCATCCTATACACTTCACAATTGGAAAATGATCAGATGTAGGATCAAATTACAAAGTTAGTTAGTTAATAATTAGTCATATAAACACAAAGAATGCATAAAGAACTTAGCAAACTAAGCCAACCTATTCCAACAGGGTTTGAAAATGATAATGAAGAAAAATTGAAAGAAAGCAATACCAATTACCTTCCAAGTGATTCCACCATCCAAGAGCAGCTCCAAGCATGTTTTCCCCCTTGATCTAGTGTTATTTCTTTGTCAACAATGGATTCCAAGCTCCTCCATCATCTCAAGATCATTATGCTTAATCTAGGCTCAATATAAGAAATCTAATCTATGCCTATCAAATAAAACTTGTAAATAAGACACAATGATCACCACAAAGAAAGGTTGTGGAGATAATTAAAAATTATAAGTTTACAATATTTTAGCTTAAAAATGATGTTCTATGCCCTTTTATTTATATATTTTCCAAATGGGCCAGGATTAACCATGATCATCCATCTCAAGATTGAGATGTGTAACCATGAATTAATCCAATATTTGCAATTAAATCTATAAATATCCTCATAATAATTTAGGAGGAAGGGGAATTAATTAGGCATAGGTGTCTATAAACCTAATATTTGTTGAATTTATGACTTGAGGATGCCACCCCATAAATCATGTCACTAGGTGAAGCAGATATTGAGAATAAATTTCCAATAATGAAATAATCAATAACCTCCATAGAGAATCCACTTAAGTATTGATTTGAATTAATTAAATTAAATAAGGTTAATTAATTTTAGTGAAATTCTTTGGAAATTGGTTCACAATTAATCAAAATGGTTAGAAAGTCATATTATTAGGTTATAATTTGACTTGGGAAGAATTGGAATGTGATGTTAGATGTGTATGGACTGTTATCCCATTTAGGACATTATCAACACAAAATACCAAAGGTACATGACATGTGCTAATGAATTAGAAGAAAACAATGATCTAGATCACAAAAATGTGAAATCATCATTTTGACTCAAAATAAATTGATCAAAGTTAGGAATCACATAAAATGTATTGCCCCATTTAAGGATACATTAGCCTAAATTAGCACTTGTATACAACAAGCTAAACCATTTAGCATGTTTTTAGTGATTTTGGCCTAAATTATGCATTTGAGTGTAAATCAAGTAAGATTGAGAATTACAACACAAATGGTGTTAAGAATTGGATGTCTACATTTTGCCCCTTTTTGAGAAGGTGTAGTGAGATATTGGGGTGAAGAAACATCTTTTCAAAGAAAAGAGATGTCAAGAAGAAAATGAAAATGAACCATGATGCTCCATCGAGAGGACATACTAGGATGAAAGAGAAGGATGGGCTCTCAAAAAAAGAGGGAAAGTGAAAAATTAACCCATAGAATAGATCACACCCAGATGAGTTAATGCTTGCATGCATGGTTACCATCAGTGATCAAAATATAATTAGAGGTATAATGGGCCCTTAGATGGGGGGAATGGGAAGGATTCAATCCAAACATATAAGGGACACACTTTTAATGCACCCAATTTGAGAGTGCAAGCTGTACACTTATGACATTGATCAATCTCAAGACAAGTTGCACACTAAAATAGTGCCATCATGAGTAGTAGTGTGGAGAGCTTGGAATTAGAGGAAAAGGAGAATGTGGTCTCCAAAGAGATGATAATAAGAGGTGCCCCATTAGAGCATATATTATTTGTTAAGATAAATAAAACTTAGATCTATCCCCAAATCACATACAAGAGAAACTATGAAATGAATTAGTCAAACATTCTGAAAATAAACATAAACATGCACATAACAAGAGATGTTAAATTTAACGTGGTTCAGCCAAGATGGGATACATCCACCAAACTTATCCAATATATTATTTTCAACAATACAAGGGAGAAACAAAATCCTATAACAAACCTTGTTACACCTCTCTACCTTTTCTACTTCCTCTCTGTGTACAATATTTCATCATATTTTACAATCATACATCTCAGCCATATATCAATACATTTTAGGGTGAAATGCACCTAAGCATAACCTCTACTGTCATATCTATAAACCTTTAATTTATGGCCAAAATTGACTATGAATTTACAATTTAACAAGGTAATTTTAATAACAAATTCCACCAGACCTTGCAATCAGGGTACCCCCTTGCAACCCCCCGCTCCATGAGGGATTCAAATAATGGGATACAAACTCGACTAAAATAACATCATAATTTTAACCTAGATACTGGAAGACAATTAGGCTTCACACCTAACATGATCATGATAAGATAATTATGCCCCAATAGGGCTAATTTTGATTATTGATAAAGAATAAATAACGGCTTAACCCTGTAGGGCTGATTTAGTTTTCTTAACTAGTTTAAGTGTTATGCCTTAGCATGGGTAAATTGGAAAATTATTAGCTCAAGGATGATAACCTAATGCATAGATTAAAGATGAGTAGGTGCAAACATAGATGTGATGTTGGAATGGCTTTGAAAAATCCAAAAAAAATAAGCATACAAGGATGCATAACATGATGAAAGAGATGAAAATAAGAATGAAGATGGCTGAGCTGACCTGAGATACATCATGTATCCATGTGCTACCTACATAGTCCAAAAAGACCTCAAGCTAATATAGTTCATCCAGAATTGGGATAGAATGGAAATGAGGGATGGTGAAAACTAACCAAGAGTTGATTAGAATCATGATATATGTGAAGAGATGCATGTCTTAGCATAAATTCAGGTGCTAAATCTATTGACTCTAGTTTATGTATAGTGATCTCAAGATATGTTCGTCGGAGTTGTGTTGATGTGAAGACTTGAATCTAGAGCACAAAGTGCTTGCTATAGTAAAAGAAATTAGGCATCATAAGTATGAATAACTCATAATGACATTTCATTTCAATTACATGAAACCAGTTCAAATGTGAATACCTATAACTAAGGATAATGGTAAAATAATGACCAAAACTAGAGTTACATCTATTTACATTTAAATAAAAAATCAAAGACAAGGAAAAAGATAAACATAAATGAACCTAACTTAAATCAAGATATGAACAATTAGGATTCAATTAGGAATAAAAATGTTTAAAAATAAAATAAAAACAACTTAATAACATGAGATCAAGATATAAAGAATCAAGATCTATGTGGACCATCAAGATTTTCTTGGAAAAGAGAAAGAAAGCAAGACCAAATAGGAAAACAAAATACCAAACAACACCAACAACAATCAAATAAACAAAATGTTTTTGGATTTTTAAAATTTTATGAATGTTTTTGGAATTTTCTAAGTATCTCAACTTGATTGAGGACTAAGAGACACAAAAAGGTCCATCTCATGAAATGGTGAGAGTGTGCCAACTTAACATGCTCACAAGATGGTGAGAGTGTAATGAAAAGGGGACTAATTTGACTTCAATATGAATCGAGTACAACCTATGTAATACCATTAGGACCTCAAATCATAATAATTCTACCAACATAAAAGGTGATGAAATATAGACCAAGTCACAACAAAGTTCACAAATAAATCCAAATAACAAGGTAAATGATAATAATAATGACTAGGTGATGTAACAATACATGATAACAAGGCATTGCACCTAATATGCCCATAGGCATTTAAAATTAGAAAACAATTTCATAATCTTGATTTACCCAAAGGTAGTTATAATCAGGGGTATAAAAACAATATTGATTTACCTATAGGTAGTTATAATCAACGATACGAATTAAGATGATACATAAAAGATAACTTGTTAGATAAAATGTCACACTACTTCCATAGAATATCATTTAACATGACATTCTAAAATTATTGAAACTAGATCAAAGTCCATCTATAAAAGGTGTGGAAAGAACCAAAGAAACCAAGATCAAAATGGTATAATCTGGATGGATAAAATCAAGTCTCTATTTAATAGTAAATAAATGGTATAATAAAAATGGTATAAGGAAAATGATTAGAAGACAATTGGCTATAGTGGCAACAAATTTTCCCCCAAGTGATGATTGGTTTAATGTGCTCAAAAAATGGTGAAAGCATGGCTTAGGCTACTCATAAAATGATGCGAGTGTTTAAACTTAATCGATTGCTTTCAAAATGGTGAGAGCATGGAGAAGGTGACCGAGCTAACCTCAATATAAATTGAGCACTTCCTACATTGTTTTAAAGGAGCTCAAGTCAATGTAGTTAAAACAACACAATTAAATGGATACAATGGTATTATATACCTAGAATTAAAGGGTATATAGGGATGCCCCAAAGATACAAGGCATGGTAATGGTAGATGGTAAATTAAAAATAGGTCTTATTTCTCTTGATGACATGGAGATGTTCATCTTAGTCAACATATGAGACAAAAAATAATAAAAAATCATAAAAATTGCTACCGAACACCCTTTCAGAATAGTTTCTCTATTAAGAACCTGTTTATAATCTATATCTTAATAATGTGTTCATGATCTCCTTTGGTCATTGATTTAGATTCCTTCAAACATCAAGACAATATGTCTTTGTAGCCTCTATAGAGGAAAGTGCTACCAGGGATGGTAAATAATGTTAGGATAAATGATATAATTGGGTAATGAATAGATGGATAATAATGGAATGTATAATGAATGGGTAATAAATGAAGATCATGAATTTCAGTCACATATAATGTTGCTAATTTTATATTTGACATAATTTTGGTTATGGTGAGGCTAAAAATCTCTGAATATGCTCTCGATATGACCACCATATTTTCTCATTGTTTGATCTTAAGAGTAGCTACCATCTGATTATGCTATATATTAGAAGCTATACTGATTTGATATTTAATAATGTCTTTAATAATCAATGAATAAATTTTGTGCTTACTTGTTGGTGTGTCAAAGACGTTTTCAACAATGAATTTGTCTTAATTATCCCATAGTGCCTCCAAGAAGGTTTCATGAAGAGATATTAACATTTAACTTTGATTGTCTTCTAGTGCCTTCAAAAATGTTTCATTAAAAGATGTTGAGTTTGATCTTTTCTCATCTCCTAGTGCCTTCTAAAAGGTTTCACTAGGAGATTATTCTTTTTCTACATAAATTTGGTCCTTGTCCCCCTAATATTCTACAAATGGTATGTCACCATGGATGTAACTCAACAAAGTGTGATTTTATCAGTCCCAATCAATGCTTATAGGAGGTGGAATGTCAATATAATGGCTATGTTGGATGGGGGTAATGGAATGATGAAAGGCTAAAAAATCCTCATACAAGATACTAGGATACCCTGTGTTGATGTTGAAGTAATCATCCTAAAAAACTATAGAAGGATCATAAATATATTCAAATTGATCCACAAGACAAGTCTAAACAATGTTGTAATAACCATGACTATACTCTATTTTTGAAGTTGAGTCCAAGTCTAGGGACTCTAAATTTGATATCAAATATGATAGTGATTTTGCTTTTGATGCTAAATCTAATGTCTGTTCAAAAATAGAACCTAACTCTAATGTTATTTCTTCATTTTATGTGGCTATTTCTATAATGATATTCTACTAAATGCTTGGTATCAAATAAGAAATGGCCTACGATGGCATAATGGGCTCAATAAAAAGTGATTCATCTAGGAAGGGTTCAACATAGATTGGCTTGTCTAAGTGAAGCCCCTCAAAGATAGGGTACCACTAAAGGGATGACTTGATAGAATCTTGTCTATCAAAAGGAGACTCCTTAATGGGTGGGAAAAGATCAAGAGACAACTTTCTAGAGACTGGCTTGTCAAGGAGATGAGGCACTTTAAAAATAGGTATAATATGAACAGGTGATTCATCACAGGTTTACTCATCACAAATGGGTTTTTCAACAATAACATCATGGTTTTGGTTCACAATTAGTCATAAAATATCAACTTTGAAAAAATTATGGTCCTCAAAAGATGGTTCTTAGAGAGGTAATGTTTCTTGTTGAGTCTCAAGGATCGGCATGGAATTTCTAAAGTGGGGAACAATGTTTTATGGTTTAATAATGGGATCTCCATGAATTAGACTATTAAACAAGGGATCAACATAATCTGGTTCATCAAATGAATGTTCTTCAACAATAGGCTTAATAAATATAGGTGATTGGATTATAATGGTAATGATGGGATGCTACGTATTTTGGTTACTCATGCAAACCAAAGGAGGATCTCCTAAAATGGTGACCCGTATGCATTGTAGAGCATATTGGCTTGCATAAGTTGAAGGAAAATATGCTAAAATGGAAACCTTCACACATTATGGAGTTTGATCACTCACACAAGTCAAAGGGGGATAACCTAAAATGGTAACCTTTGAGCATGGTGCATAAATCAAAGGAGGATATCCCAAAATGGTAACCTTCAAGTGTGATGTGTAAATCAAAGGGGAAGGATGTAGATGATGCACAAAAATTGACATGGATTAGATGGTTTTCAATAAATAGGCTCAAAGAGGGTGACATCCTCAAACAAGATAAAGTGTTCATATCTACCATAAAAATGTTCTACTTCACAACTAAGGCCATAAAATACCCCACTATGAGTGTACCCTAGTGTCATGTCTAGAAGGTTGTTCTCTATGTTTGACAAGATTTTGATAATGTTATGTAAATGTTTGTGTTGTTCCCAAAATTTGTCACTCATTTTTGGGGACAACATATCAAATTTTTTGATCTTGCAGGCCAAAATTCTCTCTTCCTTTCTCAAAAAATGTTCTGAGCATTGTAATTCTTCAAATATTCAAGCTTTTTCAGCTAAGGGACTCGCAAGTTCAACAGGTTCAATGACTTCAACAGGCAAGCTCTCACAAAGAAACAAGTTCCCAACACTTAGGCAAATTCAAGGTTGGTTCAATGTCGAAGTTAAATCAAAAGGTCCATCGACGGGATTTAAACAAATGGAACGAACCATTGAACCCCACTTCCAAAGGTTCAATGGGTTTAAAGGTTCAATGACATTGACAGACTTAAAGAGTTAAGTGCTTTAATAAGTTCAAAGTTGATTCAAAACTTAGAAGTTTTAGTTGACGAATATTTCAATAGAATAGAAATAACACAATAACAATGAATTCTCTGAGAAGAGACATTATATTACTTAAAGATCACAATACAAATATAGGTTTATCTCTGGGAAGAGATGTCTACCTTCCCTTTTTGGGTTACAATGCATTTATACATATTTTGAAAACATCAGGGGATTGAGTGGCTCAAGGAATTAATGGTGACCATTTAAGAATGAGTGGCTCGAGAGAAATAACAAAATAAAAAAAATACAATGCTCAAGGACATAATGGCTCGAGGAAATAACTGTCACCGATAATGTGACTTCCAAGAATGAAAATAATACAAAATTTGAGGAATTACCTGTCACCCGAATGGTCACCCAAATTTTTGCCTGAATAATTTTTGTCACCCAAGTGGTCACCCAAAGTGTTGCCTAGATCATTCCTCCCTCCTTGAAAATCAATGGTCCCCATTGCATCAATATTCCCCATCAAGTGGGGTAGTTGTGTCTTGATTTGATTCTCTGTGAGCCACTCACCTTAGTGGCTAAGTTGGCCTCTTCTGACCACTGATACAGTGGAATAGAGCATCCTCTTGTTGTGTTCATCCAAGTATCCACAATCTGATCCTATTCTACTGGAGCAAAACTCTGTGGATCAAGATCATCAATGTCTAGTTGTTCTGCCACAACTAAAGTGTCCAATAGAGGTGGGTGATATGGTTTGAGGAGCTCCACATTGAATATTGGATGTAGGCCAAGGTAGGTTCAACTCAAAAGCATTTTCTACAACTTTTCTAGTGATGGTGTATGGACCATATCACAAAGGCTAAATCTTTCTGTGTGGGCCTGCATGTCATTCCTTCTAAATTCGTAACCAAACCTTGTCACCCATAGCAAAATGGTGTGAAATCCTATGTTTGTCATGGCGTAGCTTATACTTCTGATTCATCTTCTCTAGGATGTTGTGAACTTGTTGCTGGATATGTTGCATTTTTTCAATAAACTTTGTCACTTTTGCTACCTCAGATCGTCCATGAGGTGTGTATTCCATGGTGGAAAATGGAACAAATATATCAATTGGTGCCATGGGTTGGAACCCAAAACATACTTGGAATGGACTGTGCTTGGTCGAGCTGTGCAACACCTGATTGTATCCATGTTGTATGAAAGGAAGTCCCTCATCCCATGTGTGTGGATGTTTGGAGTGATACATCTAAATCATGTGAAAATCAAGTGGTTTACCACCTCAGTTTGACCATCAGTATATGGATGGAAGGCTATGGAATTCATCATCTTAGTATCCATCATCTTCCATAGAGTGGACCAAAAGATGCTCAGGAACTTGCTATCTCGATCTAGATAATGGACTTGGGGAGACCAAAATGGAGCCATACATGACTAGAATATAGTTGAGCAGTTTCCTTAGCAGACATATTTTTCTTACAAGCAAGCATGATAACCATTTTTGAAAAATGATAAACTACCACAAAAGTACAGTCTTTGCCATGTTTAAAAGTGGGCAAACCTAAGAGAAAATCCATTGAGATGGATTCCCAAGGCCTGGTTGATTATGGCAATGGTGTGTACAATCTTTGCTTCTTATTTGTTGGCTTGGCTATTTCACATGGGGTGTAAGATTTGAGATATCTTTCCACATCTTTCTGCATATGGGGCTAGTAGAAGTGTTTTTAAAGAACTGCCAATGTTTTTTCGATACTAAAGTGGCCAGCTATCCTACTAAAGTGTGCTCCCCATATCATCTTTTATTGCTCTGCAATAGGAACACAGATGTGCCCCATATGGTAGAGGACATTATCTTGCAAATAGAAGTCAAAAACATGTTCACCTTTTTGGAGTGCTTGATATGTGTCAGTAAAGGTAGGATCTGCTTCATACAGAGCACCCCAAGTGGCAGTCTCATGTCCACACAGGTTAAGAACTATTGTGAGTGCAATAATTGGTGGGTGGCTCAAACAATCTATAGCTATATTTGAGCTCCCCTTTTTATGTTTGATTATTAGGTAGAATTTTTGAAGATACATGGCCCACTTTTGGTGCCTCTCATTTCATAGTTTGCTTTGCATTTGGATGAATTCCAATGGTCTGTGATTAGTGTGGATGACCGTCTCTTTCCCCAAGATGTAGTGTTTCTAGTGTTTATAGGCTTGTATAATGGCATAGAGATCCTTATCATATGTTGGATATTTCTTGACTGTATTAGTGAAAGTTTCACTATGGTATGCAATAGAATGACCATGTTGCATGATGACAACTCCCATGGCATATTCAGATGCATCTGTCATCAAATCAAATGGTTGATGCAAATCTAGCAAGGCAAGAAGAGGGGCTGAGTAGAGTCTGTTATTCAAATTCTCAAATTCCATTTGCTATATTTCACCCCATTGAAATGTAGCTTTAGATCCTCCTTTAGTCACTTGGCCTAGTGACCAAGAAACATGTGAAAATCCAAGAACAAACCTGTGGTAGAAATTTACAAGGCCCAAAAAGCTACGAAGCTCTATGAGGGTCCTTGGTGTGGGCCATTCTTGAATAACCTAAATCTTTTCTGGATTGACATGGACCCCTTCTTCATTCACAATGTACCTGAGGTACTGAATTGTTGTCATTCTGAATGTGCACTTGTCAAGATTTGTGTATAACTTGTGCTCCCAAAGAGTTTGAAGCACCTTATGGACATGTTGCAAATGTTCTTCCCATGTTTTGCTATAGATGAGTATGTCATCTAAGTAGACAACCACGAATGAGTTGGTGAAGGGTCATAGGATGTCATCCATCATCCTCATGAAGGTTGCAGGTGCGTTAGTTAGGCCAAAAGGCATAACCAACCATTCAAAGAGCCCCTCCTTAGATTTGAATGCATTTTCATAGACATCAGTGGGATCAATGGGAATTTAGTGATAACCAAATTTGAGATCAATTTTGGTGAAGAACTTCACACCACAGAGCTGGTCCAGCAGGTCATCAATTATGGGGAGAGGGTAGTGATTCCTCATAGAGATTTTATTCAGGGCTCGGTAGTCAATGCAAAGCCTCCATGTTCCATCTTTCTTTGGTGCCAAGATGATTGGGCTACCACAAGGTGAAGATCTTGGCCTGATGTGACCCCTTTGGATCAATTCTTGAATCTATCTTTTTATCTCATCATTCTCCAAAATTGATTTGTGATACACAAGACTATTAGGTAAAGGCGATCCTGGGATTAAATCGATAGAATGTTTTACCTGGCAATGCAGTGGAACTCCTGTGGTTGAGTTGAATAAGTCATCATATTCACCTATGATTCATCCTATCTGATTTTGTTGTTGTGTTGATTGTGTAGTCAGGACTGCAACATCAGCCTCCTTGGATTTCTATGGTTTGACCACCATGAGAACAAATTGCTTTGTCTTCTCCACCAATCTCTTGCATTGCTTAGCACTGATCAGGGAGACAGATGTGGGAGGTGGTACCTCTGGTACCCTATAGTGCTGTGTTCTAAGAGTGAGGGTGATCCTTTAGGTTCAAGATTCATAGATTCCATGTCGCTCATACATGAATGACTGACCAAGGAGTACATCAAAAACATCTAGATTGACCACATCACACAAGACTTCATCTTGGAATGGTTTTATAGCATATGAAAGAAGGCACTGATGGGTGAAACGAAGGTTTCTCCCTGGGCTCAACCACCCAATACTATAGGGATTTAGATGAGGCTTCATGGATAGACCTAGACTTTTCACAACTTTAGCCGAGATTAAATTCTTTTGACTCCCACTATCAAGAATGAAATGCAGAGGCTTACCTTTTACCCATAATTTGGAGTGAAACAATCTTGCTTTGTCATCTAGTCTTTCCTCATGGGTCTATGATGAAGCAATGATGGTGTTAGGCTCAACATCTACAATTTCTTCTTCATCCTCTTCAACTGTAGGTTGTGTATGAGGTAGAGTAGTAGACGTCGAGTATTGTGACTCAGAGAGCAGTGACTTGATGGCTTGACATTCTTCTTTGGAGTGAGTTCTAGTTTTGTGGTAATCATACCATTTTCCAGCCTTCCCCTTCTAGGATTTCTTATCCTAAAACTCCTTCTACTTCCAATTTTGGCCTCATGTTTGACCTTCCTTATCACTTTTCCATTTTGAAGGTTAACTCTTCATATTCTTCCTGCCATGCTTCTGTTCAATCTTCACTACAAATTTATATGCCTCATTGAGGGTTTCCAAATTGAAGAGTTCCATTTCCCCCCAGATGTACCATTGTAGTCCACCATGATATTTGAGAGTTTTATGTTTCTCACTTTCTTGAATGCCCAATCTTGCAGACAAAGAATGAAAAGTGTCTATGTAATCTTGAATAGATTAGTCCTTACCTTGGCGAAGTTGTTGCCACTGTATGTACAGTTCATCATACACTCCGATGGGATAGTATTCTTCTTTTACTACTTCCATAAAATCATCCCAGGTAGGTTCCACCCCAAGGCCAATGATATCCATACTGAACCTCTTTTTGTACACTTCCCACCAATTTTTCACAGGCAATGATGATTTCAAAAGAGCAAAAGTGATCTTTTCTCCATCAGTGAAATTATTTACAGAGAAATAGGAAGACAGTTGATCCAACCAATTTTCCACTACATCGGCATTGCTTTTTCCTTTAAATGTGGGAATATCAAAATTTACCTGAACCTTGAAGGGTGTTAGGGCACTAAAAGGAAGCTCCCTCGATGAGGAGCTAGGATGTGTAGCCACGGAGATAAAATTTCCCATCGAAAGTGTTTGAAGAATTTGAGCAAATTATTGGAGCATCTGTGCTTGTTGTTGTTGGAGGGCTTCATTCACCATTTCCTTGAAAGGATCAGATGTCTTAGTGTCATCTGCCATTTGATGTCATTTAGGGTGCACAGGTGGAACATTTGGAAGCTCTATCGCTTCCCACCCAAGTTTCCTGTATCCTGACCTCATCCTCGGGATCATACACTCTCAAGACAAACCGCTTTGATACCACTGATCTAAAACTCAGAAGTTCTAGTTGATGAATATTTCAATAGCATAGAAATAACACAATAACAATGAATTCTCTGAGAAGAAACATTGTATTACTTAAAGATCTCAATACAAATATAGGTTTATCTCTGGGAAGAGATGTCTGCCTTCCCTTTTCAGGTTACAATGCATTTATACATATTTTGAAAACATCAGGGGATTGAGTGGCTTGAAGAATTAATGGTGATCATTTAAGAATGAGTGGCTCAAGATAAATAATAGAATTAAAACAATACAGTGCTCGAGGACATAATGGCTTGAAGAAATACTCAAGGACATAATGGCTCGAGGAAATAATTGTCACTGACAATGTGACTTCTAAGAATGAAAACAATACAAAATTTGAGGAATTAACTGTCACCCAAATGGTCACCCAAATTGTTTCCCGGATCATTTCTGTCACCCGAGTGGTCACCTAAGGTGTTGCTTGGATCAAAAGTTCAACGGCTTTGAAGGACTTAACGAAAAGAAGACTTCGAAGAAGAAAGATTGAACTGTTGAACCATTGAACCTTGAACCAAAATGGTTCAAAGTTCAAAGGTTCAATGAGTTCAATAAAGTTTAAGAGACTTAGAAGAACAAAGGATTCAAAGAGTAAATAATGAACCATTAAACCATTAAACCTTGAACCAAAAGAGTTTAAAGTTTAAAGGTTCAACGAGTTCAACAGAAAAGAAAAAGATCTATAAACTTTGAAAGACCAAAGGATTCTGAGAAAGAGAATGAACCGTTGAACTTTGAACCAAAATGGTTCAAAGTTCAAAGGTTCAAGGAAGATTCAAGCAAAGGAATGAAGTGGAATATTCTAGAGACATGTTCGAAGAGATGGTTCAACCAAAGAGGAAAGAAAGTGATTGAACCAAAGAAGTGATTGAACCAAGGAGCCGATAGGACCACCCGAACCATTGAACCATTGAACCAAAAGGGTTCAAAGGTTCAAGGTTCAATGTGGTTCAAGTGACCAGTGACCAATGACCAGTGTTGTCCTCATGGATGTCAAATTCAAGGTAATAAAATATTCATTTATTTTCAAATATGGTGCAAAACCTTAAAACAAACTCAGTGACCAACTAAAGAAGAAGCTGAAAGAGCCAACAAAAAGGGAAGAGATAGCCTGAGAGATTAGATCACGAGGAAGAGGTAAAATGCATTAAGAGAAGAGGAAACAAGAGGGAAAGATCAGAAATATCTATGTAGAAGTTATTCTAGTAGGTGAAACAGTCCACCAAGTGGACATCAGAGAGCACGAGCACTCAAGGACGTGGCCTATTTTTCTCCATCAAGTAAAGGAAAAGTGGATAGATGCACAAATATTAGGAAGAGGACCAGGTGGCCTATACTTTGGAAGAGACATTTGAGATGAATTGACACACCATAGTTAAGGCCGATGCCTTGTTCCAGCATGGCCCCTTGACAGAACTAAAAATACATTCAATGCATTGAATACAGCATGGGCCATTCCATGAAACAAAGTGCCCAAGTCTTTCTTGGAGCACTATATATTGTAATCTCTTATTTTATGTGAGGGAGATCTTTTTGTTATCAAAAGAAAAACTCTGCCCAAATTGAAAGGCATTACTGAGGCTTTGAGCTCAGATTGTTAATCATATTTCATTATTTGAATGAGAAAGCAAGTGACCTTTCAAACATTGTGCTGGAATATCTTGTGTAGTTGAGGAAATTATTCTTATGTATGTTTCTTGAATGTGTTCTTGTCCATTTAATTAAATAAGTAGAACTAGTGGAAGTAATCAGGAAGGTGTCTTGAGGCCAACTGTGGGAAGACTTTGTGCTGCCATAATTGTCTTTAGTGTGTGTGTTTTCAATTTGTTTTTGTGTAAAGGCTCTTGGGACAACTTTGTGCCCTCATTATCCTTCATATTTAACTCTTTGGTAGTTGAGGTGGAGACTTTGTGCTACACCTCATTCTGCTAGTTATTGTGCCTTATCACATTTACTTGTCACTACCAGAAAGAATTCCTGCTGTTTGCTACAAACCACTTCTAAAAGAAGAGAAGTGCCTTCTATCATTTCACCAAGATTTCTCCTTTATTTATGAACATCATCTCTAAAAAAAAAGAGATCGATGGTGTTGTCCTACCCCTGAGTGTTATTTTTAGCTTATATATATAATATATAGTATTGCTTAGTTATAGGGAACCTCTCCTTGATGAGAGGAGAGATTTGTCCCATTTTGATGTGGTAGACCTGCATGTTTTGGTTGATAAATCTCCTTATGATGTCGTTGAAATAACCTATTTTGCCCATCAGTTAGCTAGTGACAAAATATTCACCCAATAGTTTTTGGTGACTCCGCTGGGGACACAACAATTTTATGCAATTTGAAGCCTCAAGCTTCAGATTGAAGCATCACCTATGTCTTATCCATTATCATTATAGCCTTATCCATTTCCATTATATAATCTGGTCTATGAAACCAGATTCACTGGGGATCAAGCGTTTCACTTCTTTTTTCCACTTTCCTCCAGCTCCTCCCTAATAGAGCTCCTCGCTAATAGTTTTTGGCAACTCCGCTAGGGAATGATTTGTGCAATTTAAAGCCTCAAGCTTCAAATTGAAGTAGTCCCTATTCTTATCCATTTCAGTTTCACACTCTGGTGGATCCATGGTATATAAGAAGCCAGAGATCTAAAGGTATTGTTGACCTTATATTCGAGTTGGTACAACAAAATGATTTTGACATGTTTCCTTCTCCATCTCACCTTCAACGAACCAGGAGTTTTCCTCTTACAAAATTTAGGTCTCCATTACCAAGAGAAGCATCCATTTTTGCTATTATTAGAGCTTTTTCAATACATACCCCTCAAAAATTTGTTATCCCTCCTTTTAATAGTCAAATCATGGTAGCTCAAGGCCCCTGGGGTAACTCTTTTGGTCCACTCAATTTATCTCCACCTCTACACGAGCTACCTCACAGTTCAAGGAAGAATTTCCACAAGTTATATGGTGATGGGAGGGTTCATCTTGATGAACATATTACAGCCTTCTACATAGCATGTGGCATGATAGGTGTGGAGTATGAGGATGTAGCAGTCAGGCTATTTGTAGAAACATTGCAAGGCACTATTACAGACTAGTTTTATCATCTACATGCCTAAACTGTGACTGACTAGAACACCCTCAAAGACAAATTTAAATCTAGGTTCAAGCCTGCAGAAGATGTGCATGCCCTGCTGGCCTAGATCACACAAATGAAGAAAGAACCTCATGAACTAATGAGGGATTTCATAGCTAAGTTAGACAAGCTGAGGAACATGATTCCTACCATTACTCAGCCAACAACTGAGAATTTCAAATGCTTCTTCATCAACTCTCAGTTACTTAAAGTGAGTTTTCTACTGAGATGTGCTAGCCACATAGACCTTTTTTCAACTCAATATTTGGTCATTGAGGTGGAAGATGACCTTATCCTATCAGGGAAGATAAGGAGAGATCTTAATAGAGGTAAATCTTCTTCATCTTCCAAATATTTGTCTACAAGCACCACTGATCCAATGGTGCAAAAGCTGGAAAATGAGTTGCTAGCTCTTAGAAATCAAATGGCACAAATAATGTCTACTCATCCTTCATACCTAGATATACCAAGGAGGACTTTTTTGAATCAGTCATACCAAGGCAATGCTGCTAGGAATCAAGGGCAGCCAAATCATCTTCCTCCCCTATAGGGGAAACTTGCCATTGAAGCACCTCCAACCAATTCAACAGTTAGATATCTTGAAATAAAATCTAATTTATCTTTCCAACCTGAGTTGAACCTAGAAGATGACATTAATCTCTTCATAAAGGGAGAAGAAGAATTATCTAGCGACTCTAACATTAGTTTCCTAAATTAATAGGATGAACCCAAAAGTAAAGTTGAAGAATTTGATGGATCATACACTATATTCACCTGGTCCCAAAATCAGTCAGCCCAACAAGCTGATAAAAAAAAAATAGAGGAGCGAGCTCAACCAACAATTTCAATTGCCAAACGAGGAACTTCTCTGCCTTTCCAGCCAAAGGACCCAGTGAGTACTAAAAAAGTAAGTACCTCAAGTATGCCTTCACCTTTAACTTCAATTTCACAGATCAGTCCTACCCCCCTTAAAAACCAAAAGGATAAATTGCCTTCCCCTGTTCCTAATTCATTTCAGACATTTGACATAGTCAACCATGTCAAGAAAACCAAAATTCAAATGTTTAAATTTGAATTCCTACAATCCAACCTTGAGCAGTTGGATAAGTTGGTTTAGTGTGTAAAGGATAAAATCATCCCTACCAAACTAGTTGCTCCAAAGGTGACTCCCACATCCACCTGGAATAACCTTATCATTACTCCTCCTACTGCTCTCGAGAGGACTAAACCATTTTATGTCTCCTTGCTGATAAATGGACACCAGTTGAACAATTGTATCATAGACTCAGATGCATCTGATAATGTCATGCCTGCCAAAGTGGTAGAATCTCTTGGAATCACACTAACCAAGACTTTTGGGAGATATTTATCCATGGAGAACAAATAAGTGCCACTGTTGGGACAAATCAAGGACACCCAATTTGCATTTGCAACATTCTAGGATAAAAGGATCAAAATGATAGTCTTGGTGGCTAATGTCCCAGCCTCATACAATATCCTTCTTGGGTGAAATTATTGCAAAGATGTTGGTGGAAAATTAAGCATGGGCCTATCTGAGGCAAGGATCCCTATCAAAGGCATCATGTAGAGGTTACTCCTTAAAAAGGAGACAAAATATGTTGTCACTCAAACGTTTGCCCCTGAAGCTCAAATTCTACTTGAGTTTTTAGGCAGGGGTAATTATTTTTTGTCTATTGAAGATGTTCCTGTTATAGCAGATAAAAGTCCTGTAGGTGGTGACCTAAAAATTGATTCAAACAAGACATCAGAAGAATTGGTAGGGCAAAATATAGATAAAAAAGGATCTTCCCTATCTAATGAAGAAAAATTTGATAAAAGATCAGTTTTTGATGATGTTTGGATCCTATAATTCGATGGCAGCAATTCTTCTACCAGCTTAGGAGCTAGGATTGTGTTGATATCTCCTCAAGGAGATATTTTTCCTTCTTCTAATAAGTTGTAGTTCAACAACACCAAAAACACTGATGAATATGAATCTCTATTACTCGGGTTGAAATTAGCCCAAGATAGAGGTGTTAATCTCCTTCATGCCAAAGGAGATGTTGAGCTAGTGGTTTGTCAGGTGAGGAACTTGCATCAAACCAAGAACAAAAGATTGTGACATTATCGCAATCTGGTATGGGATCAAATTGAAAGTTTTAAAGCTTTCAATATTTCTATCATGCCCATAGAGCCTCATAATCATGCAAATTCATTGGCTATCCCTGAAACCTTCATGGTTCCTCACCCCAATTTTAAAGATAATAGGTACACTATCAAACTGGTCTTTCGACCAAGTATGCTTGATAAAGCTAACCATTGGCAGGTGTTTGATGCTGACAATCAAATCATGTGCTTCATTGGACTAGAAGAGCAAAAAGCTATCGTAGTGGACCATACTATTGTGCACCAAAGTCAAGAAAAACAATCTTCACCAAGAGAACAAGGATTTATGGTTTTTAGATTGGAGGCCACATCTTGCCATGGGGCAAGAAAAGAGAACCAAAAGGAGTGCACAAAAAATGTGATTCTTGGTGGAGAGTTCCATTTGCCCATCACTGATTTTGGAGAGAAAATGGTTTCTTGCTAGTTTATCAGGATGGAATGCCATTTTCATTGCCTTATAGTGCGAAGCATCTGAAGCACTTCAATTCTTGAAGTATCAGATAAGTCTAGTTATACATTTGTATATTTGTATAGTCTTTAGTTCTATTTTGTGCTTTTCATTTTCATTTTTTGGTGTCTTTCATTTTAGATATCATGACTCTGTATCCCAATGGCATACTTAAAGGCACTAGAGATTCTAGATTCTACTCCCTTCAATTATTTTTACAATCGATGGAAGTTCCCCAACTAGAGCCAACAATTGTTCCCAAAATTCATCACTCAATTTTAGGGACAACATATCAACTATTTTGATCTTGCAGGACAAAATTCTCTCTTCCCTTCTCAAAAAATGTTTTAAGCACTCTAATTCTTCAAATATTCAAGATTTTTCAGCTAAGGGACTCACAAGTTTGATAGGTTTAATGACTTCAACAAGTGAGCTCTCATAAAGAAAAAAGTTCCCAACACTTAGGAAAGTTCAAGGTTGGTTCAAAGTCGAGGTTCAATCAAAAGGTCCATTGGTGGGCATTAAACAAATGGAATGAACTATTGAACCATTGAACCCCACCTCTAAAGGTTTAAAGGTTCAAAAGATTCAAAGGTTCAATGACATCGGCAGACTTAAAGAGTTAAGCACTTCAACAAGTTCAAATTTCAATGGCTTCAAAGGACTTAACGAAAAGAAGACTTTGAAGAAGAAAGATTAAAATGTTGAACCATTGAACCTTAAACCAAAATGGTTCAAAGTCTAAAGGTTTAACGGGTTCAATAAAGTTTAAGAGACTTAGAAGAATAAAGGATTCAAAGAGCAAAGAATGAACCATTGAACCATTAAACCTTGAACTAAAAGAGTTCAAAGTTTAAAGGTTCAACGAGTTCAATAGAAAAGAAAAGGATCCAAAAACTTCAAAGGACCAAAGGATTCTGAGAAAGAGAATGAACCATTGAACTTTGAACTAAAATGGTTCAAAGTTTAAAGGTTTAAAGGTTTAAGGAAGCTTCGAGCGAAGGAAGGAAGTGAAAGATTCCAGAGACAAGTTCTAAGAGATGGCTCAATCGAAGAGGAAAGAAAGTGATTAAACCAAGAAAGTGATTGAACCAAAGAAGTGATTGAACCAAGGAGCTGATAGGAATGTCCAAACTTTTGAACCATTGAACCAAAAGGGTTCAAAGGTTCAAGGTTCAATGTGGTTCAAGCGACCAACAATCAGTGACCAGTGACGTCCCCATAGATGTCAAATTCAAGGTAATAAAATTCTTGTTCATTTTCAAATAGGGCACAGAACCTTAAAATAAACTCAGTGACTAGCTGAAGAAGAAGCTGAAAGAGATAGCAAAAAGGGAAGAGATAGCCTGAGAGCTTAGATCATGAGGAAGAGGTAAAATGTGTTAATAAAAGAGGGAACAAGAGGGAAAGATCAAAAATATTTGTGCAAAAGTTATTCCAGTAGGTGAAATAGTCTACCAGGTGGACATCAGAGAGCGTGAGCACTCAAGGATGTGGCCTATTTTTCTCCATCAAGTAAAGGCAAAGTGGACAACTGCACAAATATCAAGAAGAAGACCAGGTGGCCTATACTTTAGAAGAGACATTTGAGATGAATTGACACACCATAATTAAGGCCGATGCCTTGTTCTAGCATGGCCCCTTGATAGAACTAAAAATGCATTCAAGGCATTGAATATAGCATGGGCCATTCCATAAAACAAAGTGCCCAAGTCTTTCTTGGAGTGCTATATATTGTAATCTCTTATTTTATGCGAGGGAGATATTTTTGTTATTGAAAGCAAAACTCTGCCCAAATTGAAAGGCATTACTGAGACTTTGAGCTCAGATTCTTAATCATATTTCATTATTTGAATGAGAAAGCAAGTGACCTTTCAGACTTTGTGCTAGAATAACTTGTGTAGTTGAGTAAATTGTTCTTATGTCTATTTCATGAATGCATTCTTGTCCATTTAATTAAATAAGTAGAACTAGTGGAAGTAATCAGGAAGGTGTCCTAAAGCCAATTGTGGGAAGACTTTGTGAAGCCACAATTGTCTTTAGTGTGTGTATTTTTAGTTTGTTTCTATGTAAAGGATCTTGGGATGACTTTGTGCCCTTATTGTCCTTTGTATTTCACTTTTTGGCAGTTGAGGTGGAGACTTTGTGCTACACCTCATTCTGCTGGTTATTGCGCCCTGTTACATTTACTTATCACTACCAGAAAGAATTCTCGTTGTTTGATGCAGACCACTTTGGAAAGAAGATAAGTGCCTTCTATCATTTCACCAGGATTTTTCCTTTATCTATGAACATCATCTCTAAAAAAAGAGAGATGGATGGTGTTGTCCTACCCCTGAGTGTTATTTTCAGCTTATATATATAGCATATAGTACCGCTTAGTTATAGGTAACCTCCCCTTGATGAGAGGAGAGATTTGTCCCATTTTGATGTGGTAGACCCACACATTTTGGCCGATAAATATCCTTATGCTGTGGTTGAAACAACCTATTTTTCCCATCAGTTAGCTGGTGAAAAAATATTCACCCAACAGTTTGAATGAAGTATGCATTTTTATCTTTTTTAAACAAGGTGACTAGTTACCAAAGAGACTATAAAAAAGGAGGGTGGTATAATACCACACACAATTATAAGAATGGGTTCATGAAATTACTCAAACTTGGGTAGGGTTGAAATTGTATGAATTGGAAGAGGGTATGATAACTCAAAAATTCAAGGTAAAAACTAATACACCAAAGCCTATATTTTTATGATACATCAATACCATAAAAGATAGTTTAACTTCAATGAGTTGCTACTAGAAACCTATAAGAAAGCCCTTCAGATTAGGAAGGAGACAATGTAAATCAAGAAAATCATGATGTGAAAACATACAAGAATTCCTATGGATAAAACTAGAACCAAATGGGCAACACAATGTTGCCACATGGTAATAAGAATGGTATTATAAAGTATGTTCTAGGACTCAAAGTGTGAGTGATATGCAAGATGAATTAAGTCCACCAATGATGATAATGATAATGAGTCTATGGATGGCCTTTGATCCAAATTGGAAATTAAGCCCAAGTTCCCTTAAGTCAAGTGCAAATGGCAAACCCAATTAACACATCAACCTTATGAACTTATAAATGTACAATTTTGAATTTAAACTATCAATGAAGGACCTAAATATAATTTGGGAATTGGTTTAGACTCAAATGGGTAGTATACATAAATTAGATGATATGACACAATGTTTAAGATGATAAATTTGAATAAGGAAAATATTTATTTTTACTTAGATAACATAATGCGTCCTTGTTCAAGAAATTGTAGATAATGTGTTTTGGTTATGACGTGTGTTTATAAGTAAGTTTTGACTCAAATCAAGACCAAACAAGCTAAAAAGACTAAAATAAACCAATATAAATAATTAATCATCCTAAGCCCTAAACTAACAAGGTTACATGATATTGTTGAAGTCTATCTTTATACATGCACTTGAGAGGAAATTAATTGTTCATCCAAAATAAAATCACATTATATGGTAGGGTATTTTACACCCCCCTTCTCTCAAGTAACAATATGATGATATGTACCTTGGGGCACACCTTGCATCAACAATATTTCCATGGTAAGTGGGGTTTGTCTAAAACTCTACAAGTTACAACCATATATATTGATCTCATGTGTACAAAATTTCATGTTTGAACATAAGAGAATCAACACATCAATTGGATCCATGTCAAATGATTTGTTTTGAAAATATTTTGTCCTTTTCGCAACCACTACATCCATCATTTACTTAGTGTAGTGTGATATCCTAAATGATCATATATTTTGGGTTGGCTTTCCACTAACGGATATGGTTTAACCACTCAAACCACCATCCCAATATGGTGATCCTAATTTATATACCCCCTTGTGGAGATGGGGTTGAAGATGATGCTGAGAAATGAAACCCTAGGTCAAAGCTTCTCTATATAACCTATGGGAGGTAATGAAATCCCCTTCACAAGCCAAAATGCATGAAATAAAACATAAGTAAAAAGGCTTTAGGGTTTTGAGGAGAGCCTAGACAAATTCCTTTTGACACCTTGGACAAAGGCACAATTTTTAATGAAAATGGCACTTTTGATCCCATAAGTTCCCTATAGGGGATAAGGGAGAGCATACACACACAAATTCCTTTTTTCTCAAACAATTTTAAGAAAATAAGTGATAGATGACTTATACAAAATAAAACTCTTTTGAAAAGATTAAAACTTTGATGTGAGTTTGATTTTAAGCACTGAATTGAAGTGTTTGGTATTGTTCTTTGGTCCCTTGCACTTAAGTTTCAAAAAGAATTGAAAAACAATCACAAGACAGTCAACATAAACATGCAATTTTCTTTTTAAAGCACCAAAGGGAAGTTCCTAGTTCTTTTTAAACACCAAAAATGAGGTTAAAAAGACTTAATTAAGCTCAAACTGATCACTTTCCTCATGGGTCCTACATTAAAAATTAGAGATATTTATTTTTATTTGAAGCACTTTTAATTTTGAAACAAGTAACTTTGGTTTTAATGCTCTCGGGTCTATGTTTTTTTTTAGAACATAGATATCGATGCCGATTACTATTGACTGGTGTCAATTCATTCAAGACCATCACCGGTTAATACCCAACTATGGCCAGTCAAAAATAGTCATTGACGGTCACCTGTGAACCTAAAGACAAAAATGTTATGCTTGAAAATGTTTATTAAGATAAAATCTCTAGAACTTAAGCTTTTGGATCAAAACTATGTTCAAACCAGAGACTTCAAAAACTCAAATTATTAGAAACAAACTTGAATAAAAGCTCAAAATGAAAATTTTTAATGTATTTTCCCCTACAACCCAACCAACCATGATTAGACCTAACGGCCACCGATCACTAAGAACCATTGACGGTCATTGTGTAACTTGTGTGTATACAAAAACATGGGAAAATAAGCTTAAAAATGATGTTTAAGGACTTTTTAATTGACTAAAATGAAAATTTAAAATTTCCACAATGTCTTCCTTGCTTGAATGGACTCTATTATCCCACCTAACATGCCAATATGTAGGATTGGATTATAAAGTTGATTAGTCAAACATTAGTAATGTAAATACAAAGAATACATAAAGAGCTTAACAAACTAAGCCAACCTATTCCAACAGGGTTTGCAAATTATAATCAAGAACAAATTGAAAGAAAGCAATACTAATGACCTTTCCAAGTGATTCCACTATCCAAGAGTGACTCCAAATATGTTTTTGCCCTTGATTTAGTGTTCTTTTCTTTGTCAACAATATATGCCAAGCTCCCCCATCATCTCAAGATCACTATGCATAATCTTGGCTCAAGATAAGAAATCTAATCTATACGTATCAAATGAAGCTTACAAATAAGACATAATGATCAACACAAATAAAGGTTATGGAGATAATTTTTCATTATAAGTTTGCAATATTTTAGCTTAAAAATGATGTTCTTTGCCCTTTTATTTATAGATTTTCCATATGGTCCAGGATCAACCATGACTATCCATCTCAAGATTGATATGTGTGGCCATGAATTAATCCAATATTTTTAATTAAATCCATAAATATCCTCATAATGATTTGGGAGGAAGGGGCATTAATTAGACATGGGTGTCCATAAACTTGATATTTATTGCATTTATAGCTTGAGGATACCACCCCATAAATCATGTCACTAGGTGATGTAGATATTGAGAATCAATTTTCAATAATGACATAATCAATAACCTCCATGGAAAATCCACTTAATCTCTTGATTTTAATTAATTAAATTAAATAATATTAATCAATTTTAGTGCAATTCTCGCACAATTAATCAAAATGGTCAGAAAGTCATATTACTGGGTTATAATTTGACTTAGGAGGAATTAGAAGGTGATGTCAGATGTGTATAGACCGTTATCCCATTTAGGATGTTGCTGACATAAAATAACAAAGGTACATGATGTATACTAATTAATTAGGAGAAAAAGTGATCTAAAGCATAAAAAGGTGAAATCATCATTTTGACTCGAAATGAATTAATCAAAGTTAGGAATAACATAAAATGCATTTCCCCATTTAGGGATACATTAACCTAAATCAGCACTTGTATATGACAATCTTGAACCATTTAGCACATTTTTAGTGATTTTGGCCTAAATTATGCATTTGAGTGTAAATCAAGTAAGATTGATAATTTCAACACAAATAGTGTTAGGAATTGCATGTCTACATCAGATATAGAGAAAAATATACTACAACAGAATGATAATTGATCACAATAATATTAATACTATATAATTTCAAGCATTATCTTCTTATAACACCCTTTTAGTTATTTACTAATCATCAGGCATGGTGGTACTTGGTTAACAAACCTATGTTGGGTGAAAGGATCTCTAGGTTGTTAATATTATTTCAAGAATTTTAGTTCAAGATCAATGTTAAACCTAAATGAAATAATGTGGGACATGACCACTTGAGTAGGATACAAAATGGAGAAGATCCTAAAGAGTTTCAAGATGAATCACTATATGCACATCTCTTCATAATATTTGCAATCCCTAAGAACCTAAAGGCTATAACCAACTTTATAGAAAAATGAATCTTTATATTGCACTATGTTGAGTGAGACAAAAATGACCTGATTACATGAGTTATTCCTTATACTATCATAAATGGATTTTTATATAAGATGGGAAAATATGAGGTGATATGTAGAGTGGCTTTATATCATGAGCGACCTCAAATTATTGAAGAGGCACATCAAATAATTACCAAAGGACATTTTGTAGGTGAATCCACTTTAAGGAAGATCTTAGATAGTGGTTTATGGTGGCCTAATCTATTCCAAGATGTGGGTTACAAAATACTATGATGTTCACTAAAGGATGGGAAAACCTAACCAAAGGGATAAGATGCATTTGAAACCAATACTCATAGAAAAACCTTTTTAATAGTGGGGTATTGATTTTATTGGGCCTATAATCCCACAAAACAAGCACAGTAATGCAAGGTATATCATCACTATGATATATTACTTTAAAAAATGGGTTGAAGTTAATGTAACACCAAGTTACTGTGCCAAGGATGCAACCAAGTTTTTTTTATGAAAATATCATTACAAGATTTGGGTGTACAATCAAATTGGTCAATAATAGGGGAACACACTTTATAAATAATGTAGTCAAAATTTAGAAAAATAAATTTATGATATCTCACCATAAAATTACTATGTATCACCCACAAGAAAATATGCTCAATGAGACATCTTTATTAATTATGCTCATAGATTTGTAGATGGAAGAAATAGGGATTGTATTAGCATTCAAAAAAACCAAATACCATGATTTGGATATTTTTACGTTCATTGATGCTATATAATCCATTCATTTCATGCTTGATAAAACATGAGCAACATAAGTAGGAGCTATAATACTTTAACACCTTCTATGGGGTTATAATGCAGAGCAAATTATAAAGCTACCTCTTTTGGGAAATTGGATGAGGTAATGCTTACATTATTAAGTAGATATAATGTGCATGATATTCATATTTCTTAGGATGTTAAAATATTTATCAATCCTATGACTATGGTAAGATCAATGAGACTTCTAGCTCAATGTAAATCTATTTTTCCTTATAAAACTAAGGCTCTACCCATTCACTTAAACATAAAAGAGAAGTATATAAGGGTAGGTAGGATAATCCCCATAGATTTTATGGAAGACAATTTGGTGCATATTCTCTCTGAGTGTATCACCAAATAGTTTTGGTAGACCACTAAAAGTGCCAAGTAGACAACTAAAGGCATTATAGACACTGTGTATTGCATGATATAGATGCACAAAAATTTTAATTGGCTCAAGTTTTTAATTTTTGATAGTAAAAATTGAGAAGGTTATCACTGGTGAATTGTAGGCATTTCAATATCAATTTTTAGTCTTGATTCTTTGTTTTACATAGTGTAATTCACTAGGGGGCCTAGTGAATCTAGATAAATAGTTTTGGCCCTCAACTACATTTGCCAACATCACCTGGACCAAGACATGATAGTAATATGAATAGTTGGGGAAATTTAACACATGGATGGAGATACAATCCATGATCATAGTTCATCCAAGAGTACCCATATATGTTATGCCATTTCTAGGGAAGTATGCATTAGTTATAAAGCTACATAATGGCATTCAAATCAAATTTCATGAATTGCCTAAGGCAACCAAAACTCCACTACATTTTTCCATCACTATGTTGGATGGCCAAGCATATGTTATACCATAGAAATACCTAGATGATGGCTTAGTTCAACCTTTATGATCTATACCTATAGGTGCATAATCACCTTTGCCTACATAGACACAAGCTCAAAAATAGGCACTTCCATAATTATAAGTGGCTTCATCAGAGGTTGAGAAAGGTAAGATGAAGGTACCAATGTTATGATCCTCACCACCACCACCAAAAAAGAGGACATGACATAAAAATTCATGGATATATAATAAGCATGTTCCAAATATAGTTGTTAAGTGTCACCTGGTAGAGTTAGGAGTTGAGGAGCAAAAAGTTTTATAGTTTATGCTTGTAGAATTCAATAATGATGTTTATGAGCAAGAAGAGGAAAAATAGTTCTTATTTTAGAAGGCATTACACACTAACCAAGTGTAAAACAAAGTGAGACAATATTTGTGGGTGGATATCATTCAACCTCCTCCATCCATCATGGTAGATACTATTGGACAAGAAGTAACACACCAATGACTCCAAGCAGAATTTTTCCATATGGATCTAATTACAAGATCCTATACTACATAGGAAACTTAACTTTTGGCATAAGAAAGCCCACTTCCATCCATAATGCATAGGCCAAAGACCCATTTTATACCTAGACTTTCTCCAAAAATTAAAAACATGATGGTGTCCTTTATAGATCCAGTGGAGGAGGGTAGAATATAACAAGTGTAAGGACCCCAATAATAGACTCAAGAAATAAACCAAACTATGAAGAGGCTAAATAAAAATCTAACTCCTCCATATTATAGAAATAAGGATACCACATAAAGAGGTATTTTAGTGGAATCATCTTCTTTGGAAGATTCACAATTAGTTATAATGCTTGATTCACCAAATTTCATGAAGGATCTTGAAAAGATCAACTTAACCAGTAAGTTGAGAAAATAGATGTCATATCACAAGAATAAGCTGATAAGGATCAAGAGGAACAATCATAAACATAAAATAAGGATGATAATAATGCATGAGAAGATGATAATAAAAATAAAAGAGACAAATCAACCAAGGAAGATGACTGATGAAATCAATAGGTTAAAGAGGAGGAGTGTAAGAAAAAAATTATGGAAGTAGAGGTTCAAAATAAAAGAGCCAAAGAAGAGAAGGTGAATAAAAAAGAAGATAAATAAGCAATAAGGAAGTAAAAATAAAAATATAACCAAAAAGAACAAATAACGTAATAAAATAAAGATGAATCAATAACACTCTCAAAGTTTCAAGAGGAGTAAAAGGATACAAAAGTATTGCATGTTTAACAAGAGCAAGCCAAAAGCTAGGATAAATAACAAGATACCAAAACTAAGGTCGAATCAAAAGCCAAAGATAAGGCTGAAGCATAAGCTAAAGTGAAGGCTAAATCAAAAGATAAATCCAAGGCTGAGGTAGAAGCTAAGGCTAAAGTTGAAGTGGAGCCCAAAGCTACGGCTAAGGTAGAAGAAAAAACCAAAGAATAAGTAGAGCATATGGTGTCTTAGGAAGTTATGACACAAAAAATGATTGAGACCACCTAAATGGTGTAAAAAAATAATATCCAAAATCCATTGCTCATGCCTCAAGGCTCAAATTTGGTCAAAAAGTTGCATAGGAGGAGGTCTCTCAACTCAAGCCTCAAATGACTAGCAAATGGATATGTGATGTCCCTATGTCATTCAACTACTGGAATACCTTTTCTCTTCCCATGGCATAGACTAAGAAGGCACATATCCCAAATTTAACTTCCACCATGGATCTGGACACAATAACACATAAATCACCTTTTAATGTTTCTCAACTTCTATTGACTAAACATATTGAAGGTATAGCTAATTTTTAGGAATCAATAGTGTGGAAGGCTTTGAAATTAGATAAAGAAGTCTTGTAACTATGGGAGGATAAAATATACTTATACATTCACTTATCCAATGCATGATATCTCATCAATAACACTTTCCCTTCGTTGGTCACTCAAGTCCTAGGTGACCAAGTCATGTCAGAAGGAAAACAATTTTCAGCCCTCTTATCATAGTTAACAAAGGACTGAATTACTATGCAAAAGCTATAATCCATTTATATCCAAGGTAAGAACATAAAATTAGAAATAAATGTAACTTATTAGTTCTTGTAATAATATGAGAGATTCTTGGATATGACTATGGTCCAAGTGAAACACATCAATTAATGAATGTTTAATTGGAAGCAAAATATCACCAATTCATTGTTTTAAGCCATGGCAAAGCTTGATAAGGTAGATAAAGCCAAATACATAATGGAAGATCATTTAGATACCTTTTCATCAATGTAAATCACACTCAATAAGTCGCTTGAATCCTCTGATATTATCATGTAGAAGTTTAAAACTTGGCAAAATGAGATTATGTGCATCACATTTTCTAGAATTTAAATGTATAGGCATGTAAATTGGTTAGAGGATCTCTCTTAGGACATCCTAATAAAAGTATAAAACTCCAAGTCACTCATCACCATCATAGAATTTGAATATATTTAGAATTTGATGGTGACTCTAGTCCTGCTATGGACATTGATCACTATGGTGTAGGAAGTTCTTACTAGCTGGAAAATATTTAAACAAGACTTATCCTAGCTTGATAACTCCATTGAAAAACTTGTTGATGAGCCTCAATTTATTCCTCTTCAATAAATTCAATAGGGGCTCTAGTAGAATAAGACTACCACCATTTATTAGCCAGTAATCTAATAGTAACCATAGCCTACACCAACATATTCTATAACAGTAATTTATCCTTTTGAACCTCAAGCATAATCAACATCACGAAAACCTCCAACACAACCAACTCAAAGCATGCCACCATCTACTAAGTAGTTATTACGCACTTCAAAGGTTTATATACTCTACAATAGGATGGCCTTAAGAATTAGGAGTGGGGATAGGTTGGTTGAAAACATGTAAAGGGAGGCCAACTAGTTAATATAGTCTATTGAAAACCCATGAGGGTGGTAGGTTAATAAATTACTTATTTGGAAACCTGAAAGTGTGGCTAAGTAGTGCATAAAGGGTGAAAATGGTAAATGACACCTAGAGCAATAATCATAATTTTTTTTTGGCTTAGTTCCTTAGCACAATCAAAGTTTTCAAGCTTCAGCTTAGGGCACCTTGTCTATGACTTTATCTTAGGATGAGATAAATATTTATGTTTAAGAAAGTGTTGGGTGTATAAAATGGCTAAAATAATCACAGAGTGTAACTGATGGACATGTGTATGACTTGCACTAATTTTATATTATATATACCTTTGTGTATATATTCAATTCTTCAAAATCATAGAAATAGTTGATAGAATGTGAAGAGTCTTTCCTATGGATGTAGCAAAAGGTTTAAAAATAAACAATAATGCTTTTTAAAACTCTTTATATAGTGTTAATTTGTATTTTTAAATGGTTCTAATGTGATAGATACTAATTTAAGTTATAAAATGGTTTCTCTTTTATGTCTTTTATGGTTTCTCTATGCATAGTGATGTTTTATTTTCTAAATCTATTAGCCATGTAGATTATATTGAATGTTCTGTATCTAATAAGCCTAGATTTTATACATATCTATTTCTATTTTATTTAATTAAGGGACATGTTCAATCTAAAATACATTCAATTTTAATATTTTGTCATTTATCACATGGCTATCCCTATATTAGCATGTTTTGATGAGTTTTCCAAGAACCTCTACTAATAAGCTTATGAATGTGATTGCTCTCAAGGATTATCTACATGTTTGGATGAGGAGGTGCATCTAGGTAATTAATTTTCTTAATAATCAAAGATAACTAACATTGTAAATATTCTAAAGGTAAACTTGTAATAAATGTGATCCTTGAAATATTATCTTATAAATGAATAGTCATGGAGATTGTTAGTAAACACTTATTGCATAACCATTTAGACAAATGAGATAAATAAAAAAATAACTAGGTTAGCAAAAATATCAACCTTAGTGAACATGTATATAATGATCTAACTCATGTCATTGTCCATGAAAATAACTAACATCAAAACTAAACTATTAATTTGGAAGGCATTCACAAAAGAATCAAATGATCATGAACATTTGCACAAATTTCCCAAATCCTCTAAATTCTATAATAAGATTTCCAACCATTTAAAAATAAATTAGTATCTATATATAGCACCAAGGCAAACATTCCTTCCCTAAAAATAATATGCTATAGTTGATAACATCTAAAAATAGTTATAAAATAGATAAAAGTCATCAAAATAGAACAAAAGGAGGTGACTTGTCCACTAAAAAAGGGTCCTAAAATTAATTTAGAAGCATGGAACCCTCTTTGTCCCCTTTAAGATGTTATTCTCAAAATATATTTTCTTTAATGCTCTAGTTGCTTATTCTTTAGGGAATATTCATATTGCCTTTCATCATTGGTGATACTCACGGTGCCTTTAGAGGCATTGTCATGGTGTTAAGCTCTATGGGACTAGGATGAAGTATTCCACTTAGAGGATTTAGATTAGGAACATTGATATAAGAGGTTTAATCTTGAGAAATAATGGCTAAGCTAGAAGACCAAGCTTGCATAACCTTTTGAAACACCTAATAATCTACCTAAATCTTAGTCAAGTTAATGATGGCTATTCTTAGCATACCTTGGTCTTGCTTGGCCGATCTTCATGATTCAGCATGATATTTAAAATGGGTCCCTTCATGGTATTGGATCTCTCACCTTTTATTTGACAAAGCCAAAAAATTCTATGACTTGCTCATTGTTTATTTTTTTGGATTCCCTAGCTCTATTACCAAATTATAACATGAAATTGGCTAATTTGATAGATAATTCCATAAAGGAGTCTAGTTGTCCATACAACTTATACAAAGATATAACACCTACTTTATGGAATAGTTTCATCTTGAATGGATGACATTGTCAACATGTCTCACTATGTAAATCATCTCTATAGCCCACCGTGCAAGCAAATTATTCATATGAATCATCCAACTTTGGCTTGTCCCTATGTCATAAGGGGTCATGAGATCTAACTATGGGAAGATATCCTTTCTGACATAACTAGATTATTATGACAAATTAATCTCAAATTTGAAGATATACTCATGAAACTACTTTACCTTGGGCTACCATAAAGTGATCTTTGTCTTAGCTTACAAAATTTTTGCCAATAGGTCATATATGGACTCCAAATCTCCCTTTACTTTAATAGAAATATTATCCATGATTTTGTCATTTTTTGGATCTCTAATATCTTAATATTTTTTTGCATTTCATGTATAATTTGATTTGTCACATCCCCTATGGCATAAATTTTTGACTTAGGGTCCTCAAGTCATTCATCTGACTCTCCCAACCTTCCCTTTCTTGTTATAGTCAAGAAAAAGAGGTCTTCTTGTACCACATGAAATGTGGGGGTTCTAATGGATGTAACCTTTGGTCACCCTCTTTGGTTTCCTCAATTATTTATCAATTTGAACTTTGATCTCAATTTCATAAGTGATTACCATCTTTGCTATATGAGCATGTGTTAGTTGGATGTTTTCCATTAAATTATCTCTTGCATATGACATGGTAGTGGAAGCATATGGGGATGGTATGGATGTTGAAGTGTGAGATGAATGTCTAGGAATAAGTTTAAAAGGGACTATAAGCACAAATCTTGTGTAATACATTGAAGGAATGAAAGTACGTGAAGGGGGATGAGAAAGTGGTGAGGAAGGGGTAGACATGGCTAAAGGAGTGACTAAGACATGAACCAAATGAGGATCAAGCTATAAAGGAGGTACTAAAACATGGGTGACTTAAGGGGGTACTTATACTTGTTTCCATTTTGGTACCTTTACTTTAATAATGGGGAATGTGGCTGAGGGTGGAGGTTCATGCATGGTGACAAACTTTGAGTATGGGTTCCCTGAGGGTGATTCTAATGTGGATACTAGGGTTTGCTCACTAATGGGTTATATAGTGACAATCTTAGGTGGAGTGGTATTGGTAATGTTTGGAATGGGTTTAGACACTATTTAAGTAATGTGAATGGGGGGTGATGAGGTGAAAATAGTGACTACAGTGGCAAAGGTAGAACCCTAAATGGTGGTCCTAGCTAAAGTGGCATCATAGTAATAATAAGGGGAGCTTGGGTAGTGGACCTTACTAAATTAGTCCCCACTTTAGGCACAACTAAATAAGTTTGAATTAGATCTATGATGATATAAGTGATTTGAGTGAGAGGTCCATAGTCTACTCAACATGGACTGACTGAATGGGAACAAAAGTGCAAAAAATAGGGGCATCTTTCAAGGGAATTTACACAATAATAATCTAGATTTGGGATGAAGTAGAAGGGGTGTCAATGGGAACATCCTCCAAGATGGGCATGAAATGAGATAAATGAGGAGTTCATTGAACATGTTATATGGTTACCTTTATTAAATATTCATAAACACTAGGGGTCTCAATAATTAAAATAGATGTAATTGGGGAAATAGAAACCACAGTGTGAATTATCTCTTGTGAGCTAGTATCTATTAGAGTATTTAGTGGTGGATGGAGGCCTTGAAGTACCTTAATTGTCAAAGAGGCCTCAGTACTAGGTTAATCTTCTTCTTGTGACTAAGAGGTCCTTAGTATTTATTCCATATTTCCTTGTTGTGGGACCTACACTTAGACCAACATAATACCTACTTGTGTCATTCTTGCATTCACCACTTCATTATCCATAGCATTGACATAAAACCAATCATGTGGATGTGGATTATTTCTATATATTTATGGCACTTTCCCTTTTAAGGATTCTATGTATGCTTTAATCCTAGCCTTCAAGTCCCAATGATGAATATCATGGTAATTAAATTTGAATGATCCTTTATGGGTGATAATCAAAGTCAACTCACCCCATTTTATAATAGTGCAATGACCAAACTTGTATTGTAATGGAAGAAATTATGCTTGCTTCTTCTCCTTATAGACTATTCTAATTTATTGAAGGATCTAGAAAGCTATCTCTTATTCAACCAACTTATTTGGGATGAAGATGAGAAAATTGAGAGGAGATACTAGTAGGAAATATATTCTAATGACACTACAATTAAGGAAGAATAAATAAGCTCCCATGTTTATAATTGAATTTTTCATCCCATTAGATAGCCTAGGCATGGACTCTTAGTATATGTTCAAGTAGATCAGGGGATAGATAAAACCATAAATCCATTTCATGTGATGCTTGAAATAATATATACACAAGTTTTAAAGTTTCTTAGGGATCAAGATTCTAAAGTTGGAGTCTATAGTGGAATTTTTTGTAGTAGACAGTGGCAGTCATGGTATCTATTGGTAGGACACAATATAGAAATGACACCCTTCAACACCCCAAAGATATTTTTCTTAAGTTTTAATGTGAGGAATTATCTCAGTGATAGAATTTTCTTGTTGTTGAGTATCATGGATAAGAGAGGGATCCAAGTTTATTAACATGGGATATATCCTTGGCACCAAATATCCTATTCATTAGGGCCACCCCTATTTGAACCCATGACTTGAAGTGATTGATATGGATATTATCAACTTATTCCCTATTAACCCAATGGTTGGGATCCTCTACCCAATCATTTAAAACCTCTTGAAGGTCATTATTAGTAATCTGAGTGGAGATAACCTTAGGATTTTAATGACCCACTAGTGGGGGCATCATATAGTACTTCTATAAATCCATTCTAATCACAAGTGTGATCTTATTTTGGTTTTTGAATGGTAATATAAAGCAATCTGTATGTTTAGAATTAATAAAAATACTATGGAATAAATATATACATGGTATTACCTCTAGTTTAGCTGTAATCAAATGGATTCTAACTTATTTCATGGTGAGAAATTCATCTATGTATGTTTCATCCTCCTCACTAGGGTTATCCTCATTCTTGAATGGTTCAAATATTGATATTTTATCATTAAGAGCACTATAATGTTAGAATTATTGAGTTAGGTTTCCATATAAAAACATGGTGTCTAATAATATCTTAATAATCCCATTTTAAAAATGATAATCTACTATTGTTGTTCAAGAAATCATAGTTCTTTTCGATATAGTGTGCCTTCTTTTCAATTCTAGTTTGTAAGGAGAAAATTAGTAGAAGAAGATTCATAGAGCAATGAAGATTTGGGGCAAATTAGCTAGCAATTTTAATTTTCTAGGTTAGTGTGGCTCTTTATATGACTAAAAATAAATGGCAATACATGTGGGTTTATTGTCAAGGTGGATGACACTAATCTGAAGCTTTTTCCTATTATGTCTTTGATTTGATTTATACTTTGATAACTTTAATGGGGTGTCATCAACATTCCACATGTCTATTTTTTACTTGTTGAGTAGGCTTGGTTCAAATCTAATAAAATTTAGTGCATTCATGTGAATATGCCATATGTCTTCATTTTATTATTTCATTATATAAAGTTCTCAATCCAAGTGCAATTCTCAAGCAACTACGAGGTATGAGGAAGTGATGAGGTGACAATTATCATGTTGTGATTGGATTGTAAGTTTGTGTTAACTCAAAATTTATACCAATCTTATACTATGTAACAAGGTGTGAAGGCATAAAATATGCCACATGGTAAGGTTATATAATCTCACAATGTTGTATTGCTCGGATATCTACATAGGCTACTCAAGAAGTTAAAGGTTGATTGGTAGGAAATGGGTGCCATGTGGTGAGATCTGATTAGATCAGAGGATCACACTAAATTAATTCTTACATGGAATAGTGGGTAGCTATGAGGTGCAAAGTCATGAAAAGGTGTCAAGTGGCACATTCTTGCATTATCACAGTCTCATGGCTAGAATAATTGTGTGAAATGTGAGAAAGTAGAGTTGTGTGAACGTGACAAGTGGCCTACAGGAAAAAAAACACTTAGTTATAAATTGGTTAAGTAAGTCAAATAATTTTATTAGATTAAAGCCTAAAATTATCCAAAATATTAAGTAAATAGGTGATTAAAGTGTTGTGAGGGATGCGAAAGGCAAAAATAAAGTCCTTTTTTGTAATTTTTCACTAAACTTAGTCATGAAAGTCCAAATTTCATGATGAAATCCATATTTTATTTTCACACTTGACTCATAATTTACTTATTAACCATTATAACATTCCATATTTCATAAAATTACATGATTAAATTAATACCTAAATGAAAAAATAAATAGATCAATATATCCCAAGATCATAAAAAGGAGGGTCCTAATTCTAAAAAAATAATGGTGCATGTTTTTCACACCACTATCTACCAAACTATGTGATAAATAACATATCAAAAGAAATATAGTGCATTATTCTAACTATGACTATCCATAAAAATATATAAACATAGGTTAATTGAAAACATATATATATATATATATATATATATATATATATATATATATATATATATATATATATATATATATATATATATATATTATATATAGGGACAATGATGTAAAAGACAAATAATGTTGAAGTGCATCACTGTCTGATATCATAGATTTGTTTATATAAATGGTGTGATATATTTTAAATTTTGGGATTACTAATCCCTATTTGTATACCACTTGGTTATGTTTGAAGCCTATTTATATGCATGGATGACCTATAAAATCAGAGGGGAAAAAAGTGGGGAAGTGGGATATGGCTGAGCTATCCTTAGAAAACCCCTCGTTGATTGAGTGCTTCCTAAATAGTCTAAGTGGGCATCAAGATGATTTAGTTTTTACTTTAGATAATATCATATGGATACATATATCAAATTTAATTTGAATGTTTAACAAAAGGAATGTCCTCAACCTAAAATAAAAAAATGTTAACTATACCATATTAGAATTGTAGTAGGGCTCTTTGACGAATAGATAGATGCTTTTAAAAGTGTATTTGTAACAGAGTGATAGATAGAGTAACCTTGGGTGGGTCTCAAGTATGAGCCTTGATGTGATTTTATAGGTGAATATTCAAAACATTTATGGTAACTAATCTAGTGGTTTATGCAAGAGAGCCATTATGAAGCATGTTGTTTTGAAAAGATGACCATTAGAGTAATGTGGATAAAGATGCACTACATGACAATGACATAGTGTATCCTTGTTTGATAGTGTACTCCTATCTATAAGGGGAAAAAACTTTTGAAATCAGAATGATAGTGAAGTACATGCTGAATAGGGATGAATATAGATAAAATAGGGAAGTCTTTGAGATATGCGAGATATGCATATTAATTATGGGACTTTGAAGGAGTCCTTAGAGATTGTGGGTTATTGAAATGGAAAACTAACTAATCAAGGTAAATATGTCAAGTAAAACATTTTAAAGCATTTATTAAATAAATTTAAGAGTCTAAATTTTCCTCCCATTTAATCTAGTGATGTGTAAAAGTTTTATAGTATAGGAAATGTGATACATGAGTGTGTATACACACTTTTTGTTTGTCATGTAGATGTGCATGGCACATTGTTGAGGCATGAAAAGGATGTTGAACCTATGGTGAATTGAGATCAATCAAGTTTTAATTTTAAGAATCAAAGAAGATGCCTAAGTTGTAAATATTGTATGCTCTAACCCTCATAAGGTACTCTATAATGCTTTTGAAGAAGTGGGAACCAAAAAAGTGGTTCACTAAAGTGAAAACAAGATGTGGAGTTTCACTAAGCTCAAATGTGGCTCACTAAATGAACTAAAAATAATAAGTGGGAAGTAATAAATGACTCACTAAAATATACACACTCTATCTTTGTCATGGAGATGTGTGTGGCCCCTTGTTTAGGCATGCAGAGGATGTTGAACCTATGGTGAATTGAGAGAAATAAAGTTTTAATTTTAAGAATTAATGAATATGCCTAAGTTGGAAATATTTTATGCTCTAAAGCTCATAAAGTACTCTATAATGATTTTGAAGAAGTGGGAACCAAAAAAGTGGTTCATCAAAGTGCAACCAAGATGTAAAGCGTCATTAAGCTCAAATGTGTCTCACTCAATGAACTAAAAATAAGAAGTGGGAACTAATAAATGGGTCACTAAAGTGAAACAAAGACATGGAACACCACTAATATTGAATGCGGTCCATTTGTAAAAGATGAATCACACTACTATAGATATATCTAGATTTGAATTGTAAATTCTTGAAACTTTGATTGTTTGAAAAATAGAAATTTGAATTTTTTGAAGTAGAATCTCGGACATGAATGCATATCATGACTCTTGTATTATATAATTTTTTTATTTTATCTTTTAAAAACTATTTGAAATATTGAAACTTTCTTGACACAAGGGTACAGTGCTCAAGTAATTGTAATAATGAAGTGCATAAGAAATCTGAATGCCCCAAAAATATGGAAATTATGATTTTTGCATTTTGTAAATTATCAAATCTGAAATTTATTATTTTTGAAAACTTGTAGATAAACCCATTATGATTCCCCCATTTTGAGATGAAAAAAAATTACTTACAAATCACTTGTCTCAAAATAAAAAGTGAGAGATTTTGTAAAAGATTTAATCAAGTAATAGCATGAGAATATTTGAATTGTATTAGGATCCCAAAAATATGTAACATTGAATCAAATGAAAAGTTTATTTATTTCAATGCATCATGTAATATGAATATACATTGAAGTAGTGTATTAAACATGTTAAAAACGTGCAAGGTATTTATATTTGTATGATAAATATAGTATTGAATAAATTTAGTATTTGAAGCACATAAACATTATGTGCATGATATTTATCATGGAACCATACATATATGTGATAACTACTTAGTAGTGTATGATATTTATCATGGCACCATAGTAGAAAATGATGAACATGTAGGCAAAGTCACATAATGTCATGCAAGAAGGCATAAATTCCACATATAAGAGACATGTAAAATGTCACATAGAGTTATAAAGAATGTATAAATATCACACATAAATCACAAAGGTTGAATACAAGTGGAATGTAAATTTTACATAATCATATAAGGCCAAGGGACATACACAAGGTATGATGATGCCATACAAAAAAGAGAGTGTATACTGAACACACACAAAGAAAGCACTATATACAAGATGCAAACAAATTGAATCATGTTATGTATGGAATGAAGCATATAAATTAAGAATAAAGAAATTAAAAATGATAAATTTTAAGCACATGTATCTATGTTCATGTTTAACAAATAACATATTCATCATGGGACATCTAAAGTATGAATGAAAGAAGAGACATGTTTTTTGTTATATCTTAGTCATGGAAAAAGAGGTTTTGGATAAATAAGACCTATAAATGAGCATGTATATAGTAATGATATGCCCCAAATTGAGCAAGGCTATTAGGTAGAAATATATCCCAACATCGAAAGCATGGGAAGGCATGTCTCAAACTTAAAATATGAAATCTATCTAAGTGTGATTTTTTTCTATGATGAAAAACTATATAAGATATCCCTATGACTATGTTGAATTAAAAATGAATATTTAAAATGCATAGGGAGATTTCCATAGTACAGGATAAGTGTGTAATATGTTTTTGTTCAACTGGTGAAATTTTATCCTGATTGACTGTATACAATAATTTTTTATCAAGAAAATTTATTCTATGTATGACTATTTCCTGGTTTTATAGAAGTATGTCTTGTTTCACACTCAGATACCTTGTGAAAATCATTATGTATTGAAAATTTAATCAAATATGATATGTAAAGAACATACAGATAGATGGCATAAGCAAATGTGTAACCCATAAATATGAGAATATGCTTACAAGTCCTAATTTTGCAAGATAATTGTTTTGGGTTATTAGAATTAGGTTGAAAAAGATAAGGGATCAAGTTCCCAAAAAAATATAGAGCCAAGTGTTAGAATAAAAATTTAGATGAGGTGTATAGGAATAATCAACAAAAGTAATGATAAAATAAGCTATGTACAAGGAAAATGCAACTATAAGCCATTGATATCATCAAGGGGATGCCTTTGTTTAGTCACTATGTGTAAGCACTATATCATATGTATTATAACCCTCAATACTTCTCCATATTAATATTATGCATAATCAAGATCATCAGGATCATACCGATATTTTATGGAATTAGGATCATAACCATTGATGTAAGCATTATCATAGGAAAAATTAACTTAAGTTGTGTTTGAGATTGTAAGGTGCAATTTTTACTATCTTTTGAATGTGAATCATTGTTAAGGGTTTGAATCTTATCTTGAATTATAAAAATATCATGCATGATTGGTCAAACATTAGGAAGAGAATTAATTGGTGCTTTAATTTCTTGACTTAGAGATGCAATCATATATTTTGTAGTTTTGACCTTAAATATTTCCTTTACATATGTGATAAATTATTGCATAAGGGGGGATTTTTTCTTATCTTGAATTTTTTTATTGAAAATTTACTTTTGGTAATTGTACATTTTATAATTTTGCTTTTTGATCTCATTCTTTTGGTAAATTTTTTTTCTCTAATATTACTTTTTGAATCCTTTTTATGTTGAATTATCTTTTGGTTTTTATATTTGCTATGTGTTCTTTACTTATGTTTTAGGAGATGTAATATAAGTGGGTTGATTAATAGGTTTATCTTGTATATGATCACCATGATCAAGGATATTATTTAACCCTTTGATTTGGGGTGAGGGTTAAAGGGGTAGAATAACCTAATCAAATGGATGAGAACTATTATAAATCATGCCAATTAAATTAATTCATATGACACAATATATTAAATCTATAAAATTATCAAATATATAAAGTACCATACCAATTGATATTCTAATAATTAAAACATGAATGATAGATAATAATTTGCTTATTTATAAATGTTTAGGTAGATCTAAGGTGTATAATGGTGGAACTGGGAAAATTAATGCGCAATATCCAATATTCATATTCTAGAGATATTATTTTTGGAGGCCTATACACTTATGTTGATGCTTTTGTATGTGGCTCAATTATTTTATCCTGTGCAAAATATTTGTTGTATTGAAAAATGAACACTTTTGCCTATTAGGTTTTCCTTTCACCTTTATGCTAATATATTTAGATAACATGCACAAGCCCTATATGATTGTGTATATCTCAAACCATAATTTTTCACCTTATGTAAGGTTACCTTACCATAAATGTGTTAATGGGATCATGAAGTTGAACTAACCTAAAAGAACCCTTTGTCAAAGAGTAGTGCCTACATAGCCAATAATCCAAAGAGGGCCCCATACATATGTAGTTCTCCCATAAATGTGGGCTTATGTGTACATAAGTGTGTATTATGTTATATGTAAGGGTATACAATGATCTAGCTTGTAAATTGAAAAATATAGCTCATGGGATGGTCTTTGAATACTTCAGACCTATAATATGAATTCTCTTATGAATAATTTATAAATTGGGAAGAATAAATCAATAGAACTCAGTTGTGAAATTAATTGAATGGGTTTGAATAGGTGTTTGATTTGTATATTTTATATGAATAATGAGTAGGATTTGATTTGTATTTATAACACACCTTTATAAAATATATCACATAATGGTTAAATAAGACAAATAGGATAACCCATATGTTTTGAAAGATTTGTAATTTAGATAAATTTTGAGGTACAAACACTTGATAAGGAAACTAGACATTGGCGTTAATGCTAGTGTCCCTCTATAAAATGTAAGTGTCAGGTAGGGTAAAAGACTGCTAAAGGTCTATAACTATTAGTGAAGTATATAAATCATTTTTTAATCTTTCTACATGTACATGTGATCTCGGTCATCATAATGATAGGACCAATCCATAAGATAAGAAGTTAGGCACAATGAGATGGTGATTGCAAGAATTTTGGTAGTAGAAGACTCTATAATTTAAGGGTGGAGTAATTATTGGTATTTGTCAAGTGTACAATACTAAGATGTTACATATAATTAGATTTTAATATCTACATCCCCACCATTTAATATAGTAATGCATAAGGATGAAATTGCTAGGTTTAAAGAGCAAAATGGGTAAATAGGTGTGTACAACAACCCTTGCCTTTGCTTGAGCCCTAGTGAATTTATTGCTAGTGTATAACCTATAACTAGGAGCATGTTATAGTATAAATTAGTGCATGTAATATGAAATTGAATAATTAAAACTCTTAAAAAGTAAAGAGAGCAAGGAAGGAGTACATGTCTATATATTGAAGCAGCCATGCTTCCCCTTTGTACTTTGATTTTTTAAATATGATTCTTTATGAAACATTGGATATGAGATAGGTTCAAACTTGAAACATGGAGATTTTAAGAGTGAAATATGGAAGGAAATTATGCCCTCAATCTGGTACAAGGTGAGTTGTGACATGACCATTAAGATTACTAAATCTTAATTACACAACTCAAGTGAAAGTACACTAAATCCAAGTTAAGTGGTATAAACAACTCAAAATATAAAATAAAAGTAGTGCTAACATCTTTGAGGGTGCATAATCCCAATTGCACTACTTAAAGGAGCCAAATTCTATAGATAAGGAAGGCTCAAAATAATGTTTCTTGGTAAAAATAGTGCTTCTTAGTAAAATGTTTTGAATATGTATTTGTAATTTTTGGTGCAATTGTATGGCATATTTACCTCTATTGTGTCTCAAGATGAAGTATGTATCAAAATTTAACCTCTGCTCTGTAACTATGTGTAATTTATTTCACAAATGTGTAAAAAAATAGTGTCAAATGTATATGATTTTTATCCTAGTATATATATAAATCATGTAAATTATATAAGAATTTGCCAATTATGTATGTGTGGAGCTATCTCTATGATATGCCCCCAGTAATATTCCCCCCATTTTTGAGCTGAGGGGAGTGAAATATAGTAATCACCTTATCTTAAAATGAAAAGATTACTATATTACTTATGTATGAGTCATTTAACATATAGGATTAACATGTATAAGTAGATTTATCAATGAAGTTATTAGTATGTGATCACAAGAAGCCCTAAGATGCATGAAATGGATCATGGAAAAGTTTAAAAAGTAATAGTAAAATATCAATAAACAATTAATCACACACACAATAACACTTAATATCACATAAAATGGGTCTAAGGAGACTACAAATAAGGGGCATGTTAAAATGATGCATACTCAAAGGGAGGTCATATTCAAAGTCCACCCATAAATAAATAACTCAAAATGGCACAAGGGAAAAAAAATCAAGGAACATATTCAAATGTTCCACAAGTAAGACAATAATAAATAATAAGTACACTCAAGGAAGTGAAAACATGAATAAATGAAATATAAGTAATCAACATAAGCATATCATACTAGTCCATGCATATATGTGTTATAAGAAAATGCCATGTAACATATTTTATCAAGTATATGGTATAAGATGTAAGAAAAAGTATATGTATGTGTAAGTTTTATCATATAAAACCAACATGATAATGTAAAAGTGATCATAAAACAATATAACTTACATCAATCATGATCAAATAGAATCCATATGCCCCCAACATAGTGTGTCATGTGGGAAGAGGAAAGGTCCAATATATGTATGTGCATGTATCAAGGATATCATGTATGATTCTATCACACTCAAGTACACATGAAACATATATGTGTATATAAAATAGATTATATGCTATCTACTAACATAAAACAAATAACATAGATGCTAAGAAGTTAGTAAACATCTATATGCTACATTTTATTTTATTTTTAATGTTTTTGTGTTTTCTTGGAATATTTTATTTTTTTATTTTTTATTTTGGATTTTTTAAATATTTTAAATGAAAAAGTATATCATATTATCCCATATAAGGGATTCTTATTTGAAGCTTTAAACTCAGAATATGGTACACCAAACTAGTGATACTACCAAGGGGCATGCATAAGTGTCCTATCTAGAAGTATAGAATATGTGGTGCTCTTTTTATGTCTCATAGGAATATATGGTCATGAAGAGGTAATAGAATATGTAGTGGTTTTTAGATCCCATTTTTTAGTGCTCTATGGTTTCTTTGGTGTAGCTATAAATGGAACATGTTTATTTACTCTTAATAACTAGGTAGACTATGTAGGTGTAGATAAGCACTCCATGGCATCCATTATGTATCTTTGGTGCAACAGTCTCTCAAGTATCATCTACCTATGAAATGTGAATAATTATTTCTTACCTTTTTTACATGATTAACCTTAGTAAGTTTTATAATTAGTTGCCTTAGAATAAACATACCTTATTCAAGAGGATATTCATATGGTATTCCAAGAACTATAATTACCCTATTGCAATGAATGTATTCAATACACCAATACACTTGGAAGATACCACACACATATTATGTATCCAAGGTTGTTCCAATAACACATAAAATACTCCCGTGTATGGTATAACATAAAAGGTAGTGATCATATGTGTTAGACTAATTTGTAAAGGTAAATCAATCTCACTAATATCATACTATGATACCCCATCAAATACTCTAAATTTTTTTTTTGAAGGGTATAAATCATCATGTGTGTATCCTAAATTATTAATAACTTCATGGTACATATGTTTTAATTATCACCATTATCAATCACAACACTATGTATAGGATAATGATCAAGGTATGCTCTAATAAAAAATGAGTGAATATCTAAATCATCATCCACAATTTTAATCTCATTGAATATAATAAAAGGTGTTTGAACTATAGGAGGTATAATGTGCATAAATATTCCATTAATACCATCTAATGCGTGCCCATAATGTGGTGGAGGAGGATATACATTATATGCATTTTTCAATTCCATATTTTTCTTATCTTATAATGGATCATTACACATATCTTGGTTTTGATAGTCACTACATTTTAACCTTGAATGCTTTGCAGGATCATCAAAGGTAATATATTGATTATCAATAAAGGCTTAGGTATTGTGTTTAAATGTATATCATTTGTTTTTATAATGACCAACACCTTGGTGATAGTCATAATATGCATTAACATCATATCCTTTTGGTTGAGGTTGACTCATATCAACCTCTATAGGAGGAAGGAGAGATATGAGATGACACTCCAAATCTTATTAAGTAACTAATTTGGAGACATAGGTAATCATGTAAAGTATCTTAGGTTCATTGGATAAGATGAGCCAATTAGGTTATTGTGACATTGCATTAACTATTGTGGTTGCTTGATTTTTAGGTTCTGTGGGTTCAAATTTTTAGCTTGTTTGATATACAACTTGGTAATAGATGTAGTTAGTGTTTTTGATACATACTTAAAATTTTTCAATGAAATAAGTTTCATTTCATGATCTCAAAAAATATGGCATAAGTCATCAAAATATTTAAAATTATTGAAGATAATGGATTCATGTAACTGTGCAAGCAAACTTTGCTTATATATGTCTTGAAGTTCTTTTTATTCTATTGGATTTTTCATTTTGGACAACATTGTTTAGTACCTCAAAACATATTCATGAATAGGTTCATTATTTCTTTGTTTGATCTTAGAAATTTATGAATATGACATATTTTTAGTGAAGTTGACAGAGAAATGTGCTAGAAATTAATCTGCTAAATGTTTGAATACTTTCACTAATTGAATTGGTAAGTCATAGAATCATATTAAATCATATTATTTCAGGATCCCTTAAAATAATTTGGTCAAAAATTTATCATTTGAAGCATAATCAAGGCATGCTACATAGAAATACTGAAGATGATTTTTAGGATCACCCTTAACATAATAAAATGTGAACTTGGGTGCAATAAAACTAGTTGGAAAAAGGTGAAAATATATCTCAGGTGTTAGAGGATTATGTAATACATCTTGAAAATAAATAACATGAGTTGATTTCAAAGCATTTTATTTAATGTTGGTAACCTTGGCCTCCAAATATTGAATAAATTGGAGAAGATTTTGCACAATAGACCCATTGGGATTTAGATTTTATATTTAAGAAGTTTCCAAAGGGTATGAAAGCACAATTTGTATTTATGAAGGCATATGAACAAGTAATTGAGTTAAACTATTAGTTATTCCCATGGAGGATGTATCAATATTTGTTTGATCTTTGAGGAACAATGGTTTGAAACATATCTTGTGCCACCACTTGAAGTAGTATGTAATGTTATGCTCAATGGGAGGGAGATTGAAATGGATGCATGATATGCATATACAATATCCTTAATATTTATATCAATAGAGAGTAATGGTTGTTCACTAACACCTTTTGATTTTTTAGTTTCTAATATTATATTTAGGATCTTGTGGAGGTCTTTAGGATTTTATTGAATGCACCCTTGAAAGAATGAAATAGACTTAACTTGATATTGATCTACTTATTCATGCTCATTATTTTTATGTATTTAATTATCCTCATGATGAGATTCATATTCTATAAAATATTTTCATTTTTTTTCTCATTGTCATTATTGGCATTCTCATTATTAGTAAAAGTTGACATGGTATTAACTTGAGACATTTTAGGTGGCCTAAGGGGTATCTCAAGATGTTGAATATGAACACCACCAAATCTAGGGCTATGCCTAAGCAGCATACAAATTATAGAACAAAATAAAACAAGTTTAAACCTTAGATGGATGAAAACCCTAGAATAAGATATGAGTTACATGAGAAGACACAAAGGTTAGGTTAACCAAAAATTTAACCCTATTTATATTTGGAGTGAGGGTTAAATGGGTATAATATCCTTATAAAATGGATGAGTAAATTTTTTTCTAAATTAATCCAATTAAATTAATTCATAAAACACAATATATTGAATCTAGAAAATTGCCAAATATTGAAAATTCCATGCTAATTGATATTATGGTAATGATAAGATGGAGGGATAATATTTAGCTTGTTTATAGATGTGTAAATATATCTAAGATGTACAAAGTTTGAATAAGTTATATCCTAAAAATTCTAAAAATTGTTTCTAAGATGTACAAAGGTCAAATAAGTTATATCTAAGATGTACAAAGGTCAAATAAGTTAGATTCTAAAAATTGTTTCTAGAGGCTTGGACACTTGCATCAATATGTGGAGAATTACATTGATGATTTGATCTGTATCTTGATGCTTATATCCTATATGTAATATTCACTATATTAAAAAATGAATGCATGTACCTATTGAGGATTCCTATCACATTTTTACTGATGTATTTGGATTGCACACACAAGCTTTGTATGACTATGTATAGATCAAACATTAGTTCTTTACCTTAGGTTAGGTCACCTTACCAAAAATAAGTTAGTGGGATTACAAAGTTAAGATGAACTCAAGGTCTTATTTCTTAATGAGTTTTTCTTACATAGACAATACTTCAAGGAGAGCCCCACACATATGTAATTCTCCCCTAAGTGTGGGGTTATGTATGCACAAGGGTGAAATATGCTATATGTAAGGGCATACAATGATATAAATTGTAAATTGACAAATACTACTCATGAGTTTTTCTTTGAATGATTCATACATGTAATATGATTAATCCTATGATTTATATAGAAATAGGGAAGAATTTGTAAGTATAACTCAATTGTGTAATTGATTAAATGAGCTTGAATAGTTACTTTATTTATATTTGTTAGATAAATAATGAGTAGGATTTGATTTGTATTGATACCACACCTTTTGAAAATATCTCATGGAAGGGTTATATAAGACAAATAGGTTGACCCATATGTTTTTAGATATTTTCAATTTAGATGAATTTTGAGGTACAAACACTTGATAAGGAAACTAGACACTAACATTGATGTTAGTGTCCCTTTGTAAAACATAAGTGTTTCATAGGTACAAAACTACTAAAGGCTAGTAATTGATAGTGAAGGATATAAATCACGTTTTAATATTTTTTTAGTGTATATGTGATTTAGGTCATTATAATGATATAGTTGGTCCATAAGATAAGTAGTTAGGCACAATGAGATGGATAATGCAAAAAAATTTAGCATGAGGGTCTAAAATTGAAGGGTAGAGCCATGCCATGATTGGTTTTTTTCAAGTACACAAGACATAGATGTTATATATAATCAGATTTTAATATCAACAAATACTTTGTATTTTTGTCTTTAAATCCCAATAATTATCAGTATGATGTCCATGAAATATATGATATGCACAATAGGGTTTTAATACTTTTAGAGGAGACATAAAAGGTAATGTAATAAATTTATTATGTGTTAAGCCCTTAACCTGTGGCACACTCTTCATTTGTATTCACAATCATTAGTTAATTATTGGTTTAAGCTGGCTTATCCATATGTAAGAGTGGGATGCATGGGTGTGACTCTCCCCATTTGTTCTATGTATAGAGATGAGTGTGGCTCACTCAAATCATCTTACATGTGAATTATATCTTATTATAAGGATTTGGAGGTTTTTTTCTTGAAGTGTCTTATCATATATTCTATTATATTTTAGTTATATTGTGTTTATTGCTTGAATTGTGAAGAAAGTTCATTATAAGTAGTACCATAACATCGAGTTTGGAAAAGAATTTTATTTCCAATTTATCTCAAAACCATTGCATTTTTTACTCATTTTTTTAATTAGATTTGTAACATCATATAAGGCATCAATATTTAAAAATTTAAGATTTGAAGATTCATTTTAAAGGAGTTATCACATTTTTACTATTTTTCATAAACTTGCTTTCCAGTCCATAATTTAAGGAATTATTATGATTTTATTATATTTTTTGAAAGTTTGAAGAAATTTAATATAGGTAAATTCTTAATTTTTCCATATTTGATGCCAACATTATTCTAAATTGATTGGTCAAAGTTGGGTTAATAGTGAAAATCAAGTTCAACATTATCAAACCTTGTTATGGCAAGACCATAAACTAGGGGTCAAGGAAAGGGTCTTAAAACCTTAAGTAAAACTCCTCATAAATAAGATATGGAGTTAGAATGGGGAACTAATAAATCATTTATTCTAATATTTTCTATGGCATATCATAAAGCAAGCCAACTTGAGTACACCATGCATGAAATACAATCTAAGGTGTAAAGCATACATTTAGAAATGAAGACTATACAAGATACCTTAGTAGATTTGGTGATAAATTTGAAGAGTAATCAGATAAACTAGCCACCTATCAAAATTTCAAAACCTAACCATATTGGATCTTTTATCCAGTCCAATATAAATCTAAACACCTTGTAGCCAAGAAACATGAAGCCAAAAGTGGAAATGCGAAAGTTTGACAAGAAGGATACAATCACTTAGATCAACCAAATGGATATATTTTTTGATACACACTAGATTACAAATGGCCAAAATTTGGTCATGTCATCCATAAATATAGAACAAGAATAATTTATTTGGTATAGATGATTATGTGCTTAAAATAAGAAGGCTCTCAATCTCACTTCGTATGATTTTATACAGGAGCTAAAACTACACTATAGAAATAATGTGAGTGATATCCACTATAATTAATTGTCAAAGCTAAAAAAATAGAATCAGTCAAGGATTATGTTCATCAATTCTAAAACCTCTCTTTGTGCATGGATAACATTCCTAAGCACCTGCATGATTTATTTCTTGGAGGTCTCAAGGATCACATTGAACATGAGGTACACATGTTTAATATAGATAATATCTCTGAATTTATTATCATGGATTGCAGGGAAAAGGAAATAGATCTGGGCAACCAAAGGGATTTCACTAATACCAAAGAGCATTTGGGTCCAACATAAATCTTTCCTCAACCTATAAGATTGACTACTCACCAAATTGTAGAGAAACAAGAAAAAATATTATGTTTCAATTGTGATAGCAAATGAATCAAAGGTTATAAGTGTGATGATAATAAATTATTCTATTTGAAGGGGCCAATGATGATGAAGTTGATGTGACTAAATAGATTGAAGAGGAAGAAGTGCCTAACTTAGATTTTGGTAACATTTATACAATACCATCTAGAGTTGTTTAATGTTGAGGGAAACATTGTTTTTAAGCAAGAGGGCATGTTAATCCCTTAACATATGACACACTCTTCATTTATATTCATAATCATTAGTTAATTATTGCTTTAATATAACTTATCAATATGTAAGGGTGTGACTCTCCACATTCATTCTATATATAGAGACGAGTGTGTCACACTCAAAACATGTTATATGCAAATTATATCTTATTTTAAGGATTTGGAGGTTCCCCCTCGAAGTGGATCATTATATATTATATTATATTTGAGTTAAATTGTGAATTTCTTTAATTATGAAGAAAGTTCATTACATTATGAATTATTTCTCTTAGAAGCTCACTTGGAATCGTATTAACCTTTTGTATATTTTTTGAAGCATTAAGTGGTGATTTATGTTCTTTATAAGGCACATTATATATAGATGAAGATGTAGATATATGATTAACACTAGCATATTATTTATTATTTTGGCATTTATTGCTATTTTCAAAAAATATGATATTTGAAATTAAATATTGATTTTTTTTATGTAACACTTCTATTTTATTTTGTCTAGTGATTATTTGATATTTAATGGCTTCACAAGCACATACCATAGGTATATTTGATTGAAAATAAACACCATCAAGAAGAGGTGTCAGAGAGGAAGGGATAGGCTCTTATTTTAGATTAAGAGATTCATTACTATTTCATATAATGTTAGTGTGTAAAGGGATAACATGTGTAAAGGATTAGTCTCTTATTTATGTAACTCTTATATTTTATTTTACCTAGTGATTATTTGATATTTAATGGCTTCACAAGCACATGCCATAGGTATATTTGATTGAAAATAAACACCATCAAGAGGAAGCGTGGAAAAGGAAGGAATAGGCTCTTATTTTAGATTAAGATATTCATTGGCATTTAATATAATGTTAGTGTGTAAATGGATAATGTGTGTAGCTGAAATAGGAGATGTAACATTATGAGTAATAGAATCATGTTATTCACATATGTTATTTTTTAAGGGAGAGGGAGAAGTATCTTTACAAGATGTATGAATTTTCTTATCACTAGGAAAGGAGAGTGGAGAAGTCTCTAGATTAGGATTAGGAGGAACATGTTCATCATCACTATATACATAATTATCATTATACCAATCCTCATCATAATAACACTATTTATGATGCTGATAATTGCTACAAGGAGAGGAGGGATAAATGCTCTTTCTTTCCATTATTGGTGACAATAGAGTAAAATAATAACTATGACATGTAGGCACACTAGCTATGAGATATAAATAGGAGAATATGGTATCATCAATAATAGGTTTTGATTGAGTCTCATGGAAAGAAGAGAATGGAGGTTGTTCATAGATAAAACCATCTTTAGGAGTAGGTGGTAATCTAAGAGAGGGTAGATAATCAAAACTAGGAGTCTATTTACTTTTTAAAGTAATTTATAATGAAAGGGGTGAGAAAAGAGTGTGAGTGGAGTCTAAGTGCACATATATATGGGAAGATAGAGATAAAACTATATGTGTGACCAAATAAGAATCAATATATAAACCCAAAAGGGTGTCTAAAGGATATACCAAAGAGGAATATGTAGGTGTATTTGAAGAGGACTCCAAAGGAGAACCCAAAGAGGAATATTTAAGTGTGATAAAAGGAAGATTTGAAGATTAATCTAGAATATAATTTGAGGAGGGATCTAATTATGGGAGTGAAGGTAAGTCCAAAGAGGAAGCTATAAAATAACCCAAAGGATAATATAGATGTATGATCAATGGGAAATCCAAATATTAAATTGAACAAGTTTCTAGAATAGGTTCTAAATAGAAATTAAGAGGTGAAAAAGGTTTAATATAATCATACTCCCAAGATTCATGAAAATACAATTGCACATTATATGTTACATCATCAAAATCATAATATATGTTTCTTCTATAATTTTTTACTTATTTACTTTTGTCCATTCATATTTATCATAAATAAGAGGCACAATATGGATACAAAATAATTAATTGAGAGGATGAACATTAACATATTTACTTTGAATATCTATGATATATATAATGTATTTAAATATAATGAGTGCAATAAAGACAACGATAAAAAATAAAAATTAATTTAACATGTATAAAGTAACTAATGACTAAGAATACAATGTAAGAAAAAATCAATGATAAACTATGATATAGGCAAGGGCTTGAATGATTTTTAGGATTATATATACTTTCTCATTCATTGATTAGTGTCATCCCAATATTTAAAATCACTAACTATAGAGGTAAAACCATTATTTTAGCCTATTAACCCTAATTTCAAGGGTAAGTTGAGAGTAACTTACCTAGAAAGTAAACTCCTCTCAGGTGCACCATAAGTTATATGGATAAAGAGGCTTCCTATTGGTGTAAAAAAGGGATCCTAGGCATTTATGATATATCATGAAGTAAGAACTAAAGTCTTTTTTATCTTTTTACTATGGCTATAAGTATTAGGGTAAGCCCCTCATGCCATGATGTCTATAAATAGAACACCCATATCCCTTCATGATAGTAGATAAGTAGTTTTAAAATAATTAAAACATAGTTTATAAAAAAAGTAAAATTAAATGAAAAATAAACTAAAAAAGTGAAATATTTTTGTATATAAGAGAAAACAAAATTCACCCTAAGGTCAAAATAAAGATCCTCTGTGTTAGTATCTGAGGTGAAAAGACAATTTTTTAAAATTTTAGATTAATTTGAGGTTGAAAATTTTGAATCATTATGTTATGGATAATAACCAAGGTTAAGGACTGTATTCTTTTATTTTCAAGAATTTACAAAATTAAATTGAAACATTAGGACAAAAATAAAAAGCAACAAGTAATGTTTAAATAAAATACAAGTTAAATCTAATTGGAAATGTAAATATTTAAATATGATATAGGAAGTTAAATAATACAAAACAAAGTAAATACATAGATATAAATAATTTATAGAAGTTATAAATTTCTAAAAAATAGAAATTAGGGTTAGGGTTGGAGAAATGTCCTTGCAAACTAATTTATTTTAAAATGTGTTATTCATTCACTAATTATGAGTATCTATAAAAACCTGAAAACATATAGTTAATTAAAAATAAAGATCTATTGTATATAAGGAAACGACACACAAGACAAATAATGTCATAGTGCATCATTATCTGATACCATGACTTTATCCAAATAGATTGTGTGTCGGATCTAAAAATATGGGTTTGCTTACCCCATCTATATACTGCATAATTATGTGCAGAGCATGTTTAGATACATGGAAGATCTATAAAAATAAAAACCATATCCTACATAAGTACAGAAAACAAGATGAATTATAAAAGGGGTTAAAAAGTGGAGAAGTGGGATATGGCCAAGCTATTCTTAGAAAACCCCTTGTTGACTAAGTGCTACTTACATGGTCTAAATGGACCTCAGGCCAATGTGGTTCTCCTTTTAAGGTAGATCATATGGATTCAAATAGAATTTTTTATCAGAATTCCTGATAAAAGGAATGTCCAAAACTTGCAATAAAATAATGTTAACTTGGCCAATGACTAAAATATTGTAACAAAATTGTAGTAGGGCCCTTTGTTGAATAGATATATGATTTTGACACTACCTTTGTAAGCAAGTGCTAGACAGAGTAATCAAAGGGGTATCAAGTATGATCTTTGTGATTTTATAGGTGAATCTTTCAAATATTTCTGATAACTAACCTATCAGTTTTCTTTAGAAAGTTATTATGAAACATGTCATTTGAAAAGATGATAATTATAGTACTATGGACAAACACACTACAATATAAAGATGTAGTGTGTCCTTGTTTGATAGTGCACTCTTCTCTAGAAGGGAAAAAGGCTTATAAAATTATAATGATAGTGAAGTACCTACTAAATAAGGATGAATAGGGATAAAATAAGGAAGTCTTGGATATATGCATAATAATTTTGAGAGTTTGAAGGCTTCCTTAGATATTTTGGGTTATCAAAATGGAAAATCATCCAAGAAAGGTAAGGATGCCAAGGACATGCATTGTCAAGCAATTATTGATTAAATTTTAGTGTCTATAGTTGTCTTGATCACTACTCATAGTATATTTTGTATGATATGTAACTTGAGAAGGTGTAAAAATCAAAGGAGTTTGACGTATAATATAAGTATGTTTCGCTATTTATGTTTGTTTTGGAACATGCTAAAGTGTATGAGGTACTTCCTTCGGATGCACTTAAGAAGATGAAGATATCTTTAAATATTTTTTAACTCTTTGATATGATAATTTCTATTTAAGAGGGTGTATCACCTTCCTTTGAACTAATTGTATAAAGAGATTATCTATAGATGAAACAACTATCACCATATTATGCTCTTGAATATGTGTAATAATTATCTTTGTATTATGCTTTTGAATATGTGCCATAACCAACTATGGTGGTGGTGGGGGAGGAGGATGGGATACCACTGACTATAGAGGGTACTCATATCAAATGCCTTATAAATTGACCTCTTAATTACAATGAAAATATTTGAGGCATCAATGTACTAGTGATGGTAATGCATCTAGATTTTATATCCAAGTGAATCCTAATAACATATTAAAGACCCATGTTCTTGGTATAACTAGAAATAGAGTAGTCATTAATGTTGAACCAACTTGAAAAGGTTTCACTATATTCCCAAGAGTATTTTATGTATGTATATCAAATACTTTAACTACCTTTGATATAGCCTATAAATCCTAATTTGTGTACACATGAGTGCAAATAAGTGTCATTTTACATGCATTTTTAATTGACCCATTTTTTTTTATCATAACATTGTGTATAGGTTGATATAAGCTCAAATAAAGAGTGCATGTCCATATAAATCATCATCAATTATGTCATTATCATAAAATGTGATATTAAGACATGGTGTTATTGTGCTTGTAAATTTACTAATAATACCATCTATTAGATGCATATATGTCAAATGAGGAGGATGTGCATTTTATACATGATGTACCTCAAAACTATCTATATTTTATATCATGAAATGGATTGGAAATAGATCATTGATTTTTTTAATATTTTCATTGTCATTTTTCTATGGTCTATCTTCTTTTTTAGGTGTGATTATATCAATATTATTATCATTAATAATATCTTATAACTTATGCCTAAGCCCAAAAAACATGTTTGTAGAATGTTGAATATATTTTTGGTAGTCAAAATATGCATTACTATTGAATAATTTGTGTTGTGGCTTGGTCATGTCAACCTATAATGGTGTAAGTATAGATATGATATTTAAATTAAGTTATTAATGTAATATGACATGGTGAGGCTATGATAACTTGAAAATTGCTTTCTTGGTAGAGTTTGCAGTTGAAGCTTATTCATTGGCTATGATCCTACATTGACTATTACTTTTGATTTCATTATATTTGAATTTATATCTTTATTTTATTTAAAACTTATAATTTGAAGTAGATGGAAAATTTGGTGCATACTTGAGTTTGTTCAAAGTTATAAGCTTGACTTCTCTTTGTTTGACTATATGGCACCATTCATCAACATATTTTAATTTTTCAAATATGATAGACTCATGGAATGGATGCAATCTTTTTTTTGTGAATATATATTATAATTAATTATTCTATAAAATTAGTCATTTTAGCTAGGATTATTTTGTATCAAATAGCATATTCACTAATTGGCTCATTTGATCCTTATTTAAGCTTTGTAATTTATGCATAAGATAATTGTTTACCAATGTTGATACAAAAGTGTGTTATAAATAAATCTCCTAAAAGGTTGAATGCTTTTATTGATTGAATTGGAAGATCATAGAACCATAATAAAACATCATATTTGAGGCTTCTTGGGAAGAGCATGGTTAATAATTTGTCATTGTATGCATAATCCAAGCATGATGCATGGAATGATCAAAGATACTATTTAGGATAACCTTTACATCCATTAAGTGATAGCTTATGAGATATGAAACTAGATGGTAATATATAATATGTTATCTCTTGTGCCAAACTATTATGAAGAAAATTATGAGGGTCTATTGAATGACTAGCTCTAGAAACACCTTGCTCTAATTGTAACACCTTAATATGTAAGGTTGTCTATTCAAGAGAGTGTGCATTAGGAAAGTTTGGTGGTGGAAAATGAATATTAATCAAAGGAGAGGTGTATGATGTATGTATATAAATAGGCACATGGATTTTTTGGACACCTTATGATGCCCCCATACCTATGGATGATGTCACCTATGTAATTGGAGGTGTCGATATAAGAATAAAAGCAATAGTAAGAATTGGGATAATCAAAATGGAATTATGAAAAACTCTAAATGGAACCTCTTATTTTTATTGAGCTGATTCAATCTTAGATTAATGTGTAGTTTTATATGTTAGGAGTAATTGGATAACCCTATCCCTCTGCTTGGTACATTAAAAAAGTCCTTGGTGAAGATTGGAAAACTCTTTGACTTGATCATAATATAATACATTAATATTATTGGGATTAATTTTTCCAAATATCTCAATATTATCTTGCATAGTTTCATTATCTTTATTATCATGTTCATCACTAACATGATCTTCAATGTGTACATAACTGTGAATAATTGCATTACCATATTGATTTAAAAATATCTATATTAGACATTTTAGAAGAGATCAAAGGAATATAAGTATGATATTTAAGAATTAAACTTAATTTAAAAATGTTTCTTATAATAATAGAGGACTTAATCTTCTTGAGTGGTACACAAATGTGTAAAGTAAAAGGAAAAAAGGGTAAAACTAGACAGAGTGTGTTTCTTTGTAGGATCTTAAATATACTAATCCTAGTCATAAAATAGTGAACATGACCCAAAATAAACTAACTAAAAAGAATTATACCATACTATAGCCACATTATCCTATCTCTAAGGTACACTGAGAGTAACTTCCCTGATTTAGCTACTTATTGGTGCACTACAAGAACAAACAATCAAAGGCTTTCTATAGTTGAAAAAGAAAAAACTAAGCATTTATAATATATAATGAGGTACATAGATTTAAAATCCATATACAATGATATATAATGGATTTAGTATTGTATAAACACCCATCACACCATAGCTAAGGGAAAATTGAAGCTTGTTTTGCCTTGAATGAGAACTCCTATGAGTTTTAAAATTGTTATAACATAGTTTCTATAAAGCAAGCAAAAGTAAAAAACAAATTGAAAACAAAGATTTTTTGTGCATGAAAATTAGGAATTCAATCAAAAACCCTAGGTCAAAGAGAAATCATAGATAAATGATCAATCAAATCCAATAAATGATGATCATATTTCTCTTTAGTGTATGGGAGTCATGAATTTTTAAACCCTAGAATAAAAATTTAAAAGGAAAACAATGCTCTAAAATAAATGTATGGGCTCACAAATATGTTTTAATCTATTCTTATTTAACAATAGGAATGTTGTCTAATATATGTAAAACTTGAAAGAAATTATAATGCTAAAGCTATCAAATTATTAACAAGTATGATTTGTAAAATTAATAAATATAGAAAAATACTAATTTTGGAAAACACTACGAATAAATTGACTTAGATTAAACCTAAATTTTTGTTGACTATTTTTGAAATCTGACAATGTGGACCAATATAAGAGTGGATTTTGAAAATGTGTGAACAAAGGTAGAATCTGAAACTACTTATGGATTGGTTTTCACTCCTTGGATAATAGTGTAGGCTGGTCATGTTTGTTGATTTTGGACTTATCCTAGTTTATTGTGACTGATGTTTGATAGTAAAAACCAAAGAAAGACAAAATCTTGGCAGTGTAAGGGTAGAAAAATATAATAATATTCTTAGACAGGACCACTCTTTCTAGACAATATAGGCTAAGTGTGTCATTTTATTATAGACTTGTCTATGTTGACCATAATGAATTTTTTTTTTCACTTAAGTTTGTTGATAAGGATGAGATAGTTAAATTCAAATTATGTTTCATGAAAGTTTTTATTTTTATTATTTTTCCTTGGAAACTCTTAGGGTCTTTATGAGAGATAGAATCCTACCAAAACAAGAGGGGGAGTGTGATGGGTCAATATATCTCTAATCATGCCCTTGATGATTGAACCCTACCTATGTATCAAAAAAATATGAACTATGAAGAGGGAATGAAGCCACAAATAGTTCTCCCACCTAGAGTGATTGTGCAATTATGATTTTTGACTATATTTATGTAGTTAGATATGTGGCTTTGATACTTGACAATGACATATATTGTGTTGATTTGAGATGCTTTAGACTTGGATTATTAATTATCCTTTTTAATGGTCATGAATTTGGGAGGAATAGGGAACATTTTATCAATGCACAATAGATAGTGTCAAGTTATGAATAATGAATGACCTTTGATGTGCATTATAGTGAAACCTTTTGATATTGTATTTTATCCAACCTTATGAAATGTGTGGTAAGAACCAAGTTAATATTTAAAATTTTGGAATGAGTTGTTATTTGGCATGGGGACATGACCACTTTAGGTGGAAAAGTCCATGGAAACATACTTGTTTACCTAGCGTGAACTTGTTTTGAAAGATTAGAGACAACTATCTTAAGTTAGAGATATTCTGAGAGTGATTAACAAAGGTTTGAACATTAAATTGGAAAATTATGTGTAATAGTGACTATGAATAAAGGGTCAACCAAATATATAGGTAAATGGATTAGAGGAATGGTGAATAATAGTCATATATTTGGGTACAAGTCAAATGGTTTAAGATATGTTAGGAATTAGTTTTATCAAGTAACTACAACTACATTTAGGTGTCTATATCTCCCCATGTAGCTTTTTTAACTCAACATCAAATGGAATTGGAAGTAAGTAACCAAAATCTATTTGAAGAGGAGATATATTAGTAGTAAAATGGATTTCCATGTTATAAGAGTGTTGAATATATGAAAAATTCTCATCCTAAGTCTTAGTATGCTTCTATTTACCCCATAAAGAGTTGAATCCATGTTATTTTAACCACCATAATTTTTTGGATGAAATAGTATGGATATCTCCAATCTAATGCCCATCTCTTCCCATATTATGGTCCAAAATTTGTTCAAAACTATTGAATCTCTATATGAAATGATAGAACTTGGAAAACAAGAATGAATCTAAAGATTAATGAAAATAAATCAACTACATCATTTCCCTTAATATTTGTCTTATATGGAATGAGGATGCACATTTTAATATATCGGTCTACAAAAACAACCAAGTAGCCACACCCTTTCTATGATAAATGAAAACCTTCTACGAAATCTATAGAAATGATTTTGATGGTGAATAAGGAATTTGTAGTACCAAATAAACTTAACTTTCACATACCCCTTTATGAAATTCACAAGATCAATTTGCATGTTTATAAAAAAAACATACCTTTTAAAATGCACCTAGGTGACCTATTTTTTTTGAAGTATGAGTCTATATTACTAATTGAATCATTTATTACTCATGCACACAAACCTTACCCAAATTGTATATAAATACATCTTGGAGAGAGTAGGTTTCTTTGGGATAAAGATCTGTATTTTTTGTCTTCTTTTCTTGTAAAAATGCTTCCCTAAAATTTGCATTAGACTTATATTATTCAACATATGCTTCTTGCATAGAAGTATCAAGATGAGTTATAATGACCAAAGCTAAAGTCAAGGGAGGTATAGACAAGGTATCAATAAAATTATTAGTCACACCTCTTTTATACTTAATAATTAAATTAAATTATTGCAAGTAACCCATCCATTTATAATTATGTACATGTTGCAATTTTTATTGGACTTGACAATATTTGGGGGTTGAAAATCCATATGAATAATGGTTTATATTTCCAATAAATAATGTTTCCATTATTTAATCACTTGAACAAGAGCATATAATTATTTATGATGTGTAGTAAAATATTCTAATGATAACATATTATGTTATCTCCTTGAAATATGAAAACCTACATCGCATAATTACTTGCATCTATTTACACCTCAAAAGGTTGTTATAACTTAGATAAGGATAGAATGTGTGCATTGTAAAAGTGTTGTTATAGTAGAGAAATATTTGATGAACTTCTTCAAGTATTGAAATACATCTAAAAATCTCCTTGTCTCACATGGATTCTATTTTTTATAGATTATATATCAATTCTCTATGTCTAATCACATGCCCCAAATAGAAAAGTGATTTTTGTGCAAACTCACATTTATTCTCATTCAATTTTTTTCTCCTTTAAAGCTTAAAAAACTTGTTCAAATGTATTATATGTTCATTTTTTTTAATAAAATCTAAAATATCATCCAAGTAAAAATTATATAAAAATAAATGAATGACATTAATATTTATTTCATCAACTCATAATAATAATAGGAGCATTATACAACCCAAAGGGAAGTACACACCACTCATACAAACCTTACCTTGTATTGAATGTTGTTTTCCATATGCCCTCTTTTATTCTCACTTGGTGAAATACTTAGCATGTTGAATTTGATCTAAATATCATCAATCAAAAAATATGGTACATAATCTTATCAATTATTTTGTTCAAATATCCACAATCAATCCACATTATCCATGAATCATATTTATTAGGCACAATAAATATAGAAGATCAACATGGACAAGTATTATGGCAGATTACACCCTAATCTAATAAATGCTACAATTTATTTCTTACTCATTTGTTTCCATAAATAGTTTCAATGGGAAGTGGAAAATATAGTAACATATGTATTTTATACTCAATTTCCTTTTTAGGTGGCATATTTTTGGGCTCTTAGAAAACTTCATTAAATTATTGCAACAACTCTTCTAATTGTGTATGCTCTTTATGTAATGCCCCTTATGGGAATCCACCTTTACATTGTTGATTCAAATTGTTCACCAAGTGCAGTGAAGCTTAGTTATGTAAAAATTTAAATTTGTTATTCCCTTCATGTGCTAATGATTAAGAATTTGTTATTAATTTTAAGTAAGCTTAATTAAATTTAATCTAACACATCCCAAATATATATTTTATACTCCTAAAATTATCAATATTTTTAATGTGTAAATTAAAAGGTGTCATAGACCTCATAGAAATGATATGATACCTATCTAGTAGGCTTGCTAGGAAGCCTACAACACTTAGGAGCCTAGTCTAGTTTGGTAGGCTTGTCTCTATAGTTGGAGTGTGTAATAAGTTTTGTAAGATAATTGATTGAAGTGGAAGAGGCTTATGTGGGCATGTAAGGAAATTTATTAAGTGTGTAAGAAAGTGGGTTTACTTGTGCAAGTAAACCCACATGTTTCTTGAAATAAATTAATTTATGAAAGTAAGAAAAGTATAGGCTTGTAAGAAAGATATGGGTCATTTTATGATAAGAAAATGACCCTTATATGGAGGGTTTTCCCCTCCATTATTATGATTGGTGGAGTCTCGAGGGAGAAAATTCTATTTAACCTCCCACCAATGGCTCATTTTGGTTGTTGGATAACCATGTAGGACCTTGTTGAAGGAGGATATTGTGATATGTGTGAAAAATGATGGAGAAAAGGTAGGCCTCTTATACTTATCATCCTTATAATGTTCTTTGTGTTAAATTTTTTTAGTTTAATAGCATTAGATATCTGTATTTTGTTTGATGCTAAAATTAAAAAATAGAGTTCTTATTAGAATATCTCTCTCTCTCTCTCTCTCTCTCTCTCTCTCTCTCTCTCTCTCTCTCTCTCTCTCTCTCTCTCTCTCTCCTCTCTCTCTCTCTCTCTCCTCTCTCTCTCTCTCTCTCTCTCTCTCTCTCTCCTCTCATCTCTCTCTCTCTCTCTCTCATCTCTCTCTCTCTCTCTCTCTCTCTCTCTCTAAAGTCATTATATTAATACTCCTTTGAAACAAAATAATGGAAGGTATTTTAACCTTGAATTCATGCATAAATAATTCATATATTAAAGTTATTTTATTAAGTTGTTTGTAATTGTTTCCTTCTTCATCTTCTTTACATTGAAAATGAGTTGATTGTTTGGATGTAATGGATCTCTCCCTCCAAATATCTTTTTTAATATTTGAAAAAAGAATGGGATATGAAAAATATTTATTTGAAGTTATTTTTTTAATTTTAAATTTATTTCAAATTTTAAGAGGGAATCATTCATTTAAAAATTTGTATATTGCAAAGAATTGTGGACTTGTTATGTTTACAATTCATATAATACAAATTGAACCTCATTTAATGAATAAGTATATACTTATGCAAATATATAATTAAATAAATCAATTCATTAAATTTTATATATGAAATGTTGACATGAAAATATATAATAAAATAATAGTGACTAAAATACCATATATATTAGTATATATTTATTCATATATTATTAAAAGGAATAATAAAATGGATTTTTATATTGAAATTAATATTTAAAAAAAAATAAAATAAAATAAATATTCAAGTGTTTATTGAATTTAATAAATAATAATAATAATACATATTTTAAATTAAGGATATTTGAATGGATTAAAAAACACAACAAAAAAGGCAAAGTTTATAAATATATATATATATATATATGTATGTATATATATATATGTATATATATACATATATATATATACATACATATATGTATATATACATATATGTATGTATATATATATATATATATATATATATATATATATATGTATATATATACATATATATATGTATATATATATGCATATATACATATATGTATGTATATATACATATATGTATGTATATATACATATATATATATATATATATACATATATATATATGTATGTATATATATATATATATATATATATGTATATATAACTTGACCCAGCCCACTCCCCATCTCTTGTGTTGCCGATAGGAAGGGGGCCGTTAATTCCACCCCCAACAACTCTCAACTTTGACCAAGTCATGGTAAGCTAAGGGTCATAGCTCAACCAAACCTTTGCCTACAAACCCTGCCTAGTTTTACAATAGTGTAGGGGTTTTTGGATCAATATATATGCAAAATAATATATATATATATATATATATATATATATATATAAATATGAAGTAATTTAATGAATTAAGTTGGTTAGGAGAAGAATGGAAATAAAGCATCACTCAAATAAAGGAAAACATTAAGACAATCAACCAAATGCGAATGAAGAAAGGAAGGGTAGTAACCTAAGATCAACTAGGAACAATGTTGCAATCAAGACAGAAACCTCTCAAATCATCCTGGTATTAATATAAATATAAATAGTTTGGATCAAATATTGTGATGTGTAAAAATAAATCAAGTGACTTAGAGTTTGTGCCCCGATTTAAAATTTCATGGGCTATAGCCTAGTGTGACCGATTTTTAAAAATGGCTTAGTTTACATTGGAATATTAAATAAGTTTATCAATTAAATTTTTTTCCCTAAGTTTTTTTCAAATTATTTTTTATTATGATAAGAAAAGAGATGAATTTTTAGACCAAAACCTAGGTTCATGGGGAGAAATGACCTCTTCATGAAACCTTGGGAGGAGGGTTTTAACCTAAAAACATCAAATATGTCCATTTTATTAGTTTAGATTCACTTATATGGAATCCCCTATGGACTCTAGATCACAAAAAAATTCAAACATGTGGGTAATCCATTGGGGGAATATGTATGTGTTTAACCCTAAAATCTAAATGTGGTGAATCTAGGGTTAAAAAGGGTAGAGATTGCCTAGGGCATAAGTATGGTAGACTATCTTTACATCAGGCCAATTATTTTCAAAACTCAGATAAACATATATTGAATTTATCATGTTGAGATGATAAGATATAAAGTACAACTATGCTAAATATTTCAATGATAATGAAAACAAGGTACTTAGCTAGTTTTGATGTTAATACAGATCTAGATCTAGAACATGTGGAAATTAGACTAGATCTAAATTCTAGTTCAGTCACTTGATTCTAAAAATTATAATTCTATATCCATGCACACTTGTGTTGACCTTGGATGGTTATGTTGATGCTATTGTCTAACTTAGACACAAGTGTCTAGCTTAGAATACCTACTAAACCTAGATGTGATCACTTGGATGCTTTTAGGTTATGTGGCCTTTGCTTTGCTACATTTATATGTGGGTTATAGACTATCACTACTTGTCAAATAGTAAAACCCTAGTTTTTTATCTTCATAGTGGCTATGGAAAAAATGGGTTAGTGGGCACACAATGTTTAGCTATTCCAAACACCCCTCTATCAATGAGTGTTACTTACATATCCAATACTCCAAAAATGGCCTTAGAATTATGTAGTTGTTTCCTATGTGTTAACTTGTGTGTGAATCATGCAATGTGTGATAAGTAAGTAAAATAATGACCTAGCTTGTAACTTGGAAAATGTGGCTCATGGAATGCTCTTTAAATACTTCATATCTATAAATGTCTTTTCCCTATAATTGATATGTAAATATGAGAAAAGAGGGAAGCTTTGCTCACTTGAGTGTTTGATTGAATGGTTTTAATAGGTTGCCTTATGAGTAGGTATTTTTTTTAGGTTTATGCTAGGTCTATGCTAGGTTTGTGCTAGGCATGGAATGAATGAGGATTGATATTTTATTTATACCAATCCCTTTAGATAATATCTCACATTAAATAATTTATGACAACATTTAGGATACATTTCATTTGAAAATTGGATGACTTTAGGGCACTAGATACTTGTGTTGACATATGTGTCTAATTAGGAAATAAGTTTTTAGGTAGATATAAAATAGGCATAGGTCTAAAATTTACATAAATGGAAGATAAACATGTTTATAACATTTTAGGCAAGATGGAAGGCTTGGGTCATCAGAATGACATTGTTCAAAGTAAGAGATAAGCAATTAAGCATGGAGAGATAGTGTATGAGAGACTTTTGACAGTGGGAAAGGTCTAGAAGTTGAAGGTAGACCCATGATATGCATTTTACAAGTATACAAGACTAAGGTGATATATAATTCAAAAATAGTGTCTATATTTTTCCCCTTTTAATCTAGTAATGAAATTTGCTAGTTTAAGGGAAAGAAATGTGTACCTGGATATGTATTACACACCTTGTCTTTGTTTGAGTCCAAATTGAGTGATTTTATAGTGACTAAATTGCAATTAAGAGCATACTATGGTATATAATTAGTGCATATAATCTAAAATTGAAAGCATTGAAATAATTGAAAGAGAAAGAGAACAAGGTTTAGGAGTAGACATATGTATCAATGTAATTATCTTTCCTTTTATAAATTTGATTTGAAAATATATATCATTATGAATCATTATATCTGAGATTAGGACAAATATAAAATCTAGGAAGTGCATATATCTAAATAAATAGAGAGATATTGGAGGACACAAGCCCCCAACCTTGAAGAAAGGTGACCTGCCACTTGGCAATTTAGATTAGCTCAACCATGAAATCCAATCATACTTATAACTTGGTGAGTGTGAGTGAAGTAAGTCAACTAACATTATAAATATGTCGAGTTTTATTATGTAATCAAGTCTAACCTATAAACTTGGCAAGATTGAGTGATTTAATCACCTTAATCATACCAAAAAGTAAGCCAATTACTACAGTAGATTGGCTCAATACAACCTGTAAGAGTCCATCCTAATGGGTGATGAAAGTCCCTAAAATCATTTGAAATATGAAACTAATTTGATTTTTCAATATTAGGTATACATTTTATAGCATATGCACCTTAGATACATCTCATGTTAACATTGTGTATAATAATGGTACCAATGTATAGAATTCTACCACAAATATGTATCTAAATCATATAACTATGTAATTTGGTTAATTTGAAAACTGTGTAAGTGTGGATAACATGTTTTCAAAGTATTCCCACACTATGATCTAAGACTAAAAAATTAGTGTGTGGAGAACATGTTTCTAGAATATGCCCCCACTGTAATTTAAATTTGAGAACTGGTATAAGTGCCAATTTGTAAAAATCTAAAGACTGATATAAGTACCAATTTTTAAAAATCTAAAGACTGATAATAATAAGTGCCAATGTAAGAAATCTAAAAACTAATATAAGTGCTAATGTGGAGAACATATTTCCAAAATATGCCTCCACTAAATTTGATGGGTATGCTACATATTGAATAGGTGTGGTGAACATGTTTCCAAAACATGCACCCACTAAATTTGAAACTATGACAAATGTAGATAACATGGTTTTAGAACATGTCCCCACTATAAACTAAATATGTGAAGAATTCATGCCTCCACTAATATGCCTCCTTTTGAGGTGAGGTAAATTACTAGCTAGTAGGTACCTTACGTCAAAAGGATAATAAAACTATATAATTTGTGAATGTACCATGTAACATATAGAGGGAACATGTCTAGGTAGATATATCATTGAAGCAGGAATAATGTGATCATACCAAGTCCTAAGATACATGATATGAATCATGGCAACATTTATATAGTAAAATTATAATATCAACAAGTAAGTAATCACACATATAAGAGCACTCAAAATAAAATCAAAAGATAATGGTCCAAGGAGACCTCAAGCAAGGGGCATGTTCACATGCCTCACAATCAAAGGAACATGATTTAATCAAATGTCCACAAAAGCAAGAAGATATATTCAAATGTCTACATACAATAAAAATTGACATATTCAATTTTCAAAGAGGAAACAAAGGCATGGGATAAATAAATAATGGAGCATATTCAAATGATCAAACAAGTAAGATAATATCAAGGTAAGACACTCAAGGAAGTGCATAAATGAAATCATAAGAAACCAACATAAACATAACATACTAGTCCATGGATCATATGTGTTAGCAAAAAATGTTAAGTATATCGCATATCAAGTACACTATGAAAGATATAGGCATGGATAAAATCATTTATAAGTACATATAATAACTCAAACATGAAAATGTAAAGTGACCATAAAATGATATAACTTAGATGTATCGTAATCATAGAGGTCAATGTACCCAATGCCTTGGTGACATGAGTATAGGGAAAACCCAAATTCTAAAAGTGCATAGATCATGTATCTATGTATACCTGTATCACACTCATAAGATGTGTGAAACAAACATATATATGAAATATTGATATGCCATCTACCAATGTAGAACCAACAATATATATGCGAAGGAGGTAATACAACATCTAAATGCTGAAAATATTTTTGGAATATTTTATTTATTTTTTAATTTTTTTTGTTGGTATTTTTTAAATATGCCAAATAAATACTTAACCTATGATCTCATTCAATGGTTGATAATTTTTTAGGGGTGGTAAATGTATAATTTTTTTGTAACAAGATGTGCCATATGTGTGCATATTAGTAGGAACTGGGTCATGGTCTTTTGGTAAGTTTGTATTTGGTATCTTTGCTTCATATATGTTTTCCTTAAATGATAGTAACCATGGTTTCCCAAGTTTTGCATTATAATTGGATAAAAATGAACTAATATGTAATAAATTAGAGCATTATTATGAACTATGTGTGACATTACACTGAATATATCCAACACAAAAACCATATGTCATTGCTCTATTAACATGTTCCATACCATATCCCAAAGATGTAAATAATTCCCAAGTACATACATTGAATTCATAATTTGGGTCAACTATAATATTTTGACCTTGCTTGTCATCTATTCAAGGTTCAATGATTTGATGATTTGAGGAAATAGTGGTAATTACTTCATATGAAGGTACACGTCTAACATTACAATTTTAGGCACTTTTTTCCCTTTCTATACTTCCTTTTTCGTGGATTTTATTTCATTTTTAGGCTCTTGTTATTTTGCATTAAAAAATGGATATGCATATTTGAATGATTTACATTATTTTTGACAATATATACAATCCTTGATACTCATTATTATCAAATGTAGAGATAGGATGAGTTACACCTTGGGAATGTTTTCCCAATCCTTAACCATGATAACCAAAGTCTATTAGATATTTATACCCAAAACCATATGGTTTATAAAGTTGAGTATCATTATGAAAAGGTAAATTTGGATCCTTTTCTTGATATAATTCTTTATTTTGAACCATTTTATGCTTTATGTTTGATATTGGCAATTGTTTTTACTCTAACTTTTTCTTTGGTATCTAAATTTATTATTTTGGTACTTATGGTTTGGGAGAGGTACTCATATTTTGAATGAGTTTCTTGGTTGATGTATCATTGATATGATCACCACTATCTTTGTGAATTTATATTTTGTTTTTAATGAAACACAATAATCTGTATGATTCCTATGAATTCTATGATATGCAATAGTAGTTGGATTTATTGATAGGAGGTGAAGGAGTTAGTTAAATCACTTTTTCTTAAATCAATTCTCTTAGGATTTCACTTGGACTCTTAATAGCCTTTTGGTTACTTTTTGAATCACTTGTTTTAAATATATGTTGTTGTAGCTTTTCATTTAGATGTGAAACCTTGTTTGACACAACATTGGTAAATGAATATGAAAACACATGATTAACACTATCATGTGTTGGATTTTGTATGTATATAATCTAATTTTCCAACAATGTGATCTTTGAACTGAAATTATGTTTCCATCCTTATATTGATTTTATCATAAGGATGAATTGATATTTTAAGGATTGACAAGCACAAACCCTAAGTACCTCATATTGAACATGCATACATACACCATCTACCTTACCCATTGAAGGAGTGATATCATGGACTTAGAGGGATGGTAGCTATTACCCTGTTTAGGGTTAGGAGGAAGAGGCTTAATATTATTACAACAAGATTGGTAAAGATAAGTTTAAATTTTATATTGATTAGGATCATTCTCTAATTTGGTTTTTATGAAATGATTAAATTTTTAACCCCTTATATCCTTAATGGATTGAATCATGCATGAAACATAACAAGTAATAACTACCATTATGTACTATATAATGAATTAACTAAGAGATCTATCCATATTGAACATGATTTTGGATAAGGTAAGTTTTTGATTTTCAAATTTTGAACACTTTAAAATTAGCAATCAAAATTTATAAAATAGTAAATCATGAAATCCTATGTCAAATAGGGTTTTGAGACCAAAGGTAAGGGTCACCATAATGTTCCAAATGAAGATAAATCAATATAAAGTGATTGGCTAAGAAATTTTGGAATATAAAATAGGTTTTTTAGGAAAAATAGGAAATGAGATGAACCCAAAAAAATAAGAAAAAAAAGTATAGTGTACACCATGTATATCTAAATTTACTAAAAAAATAGTAAAATGCTAAATTCAAAACACACGTACAATATTTTTGCAAATAAAAAGAGATTTTTGTCTATATCAACATAATTATGAAAAAACTCTGAGGACTTTTCAATTTGATCTTGATTTAACTTTTAAGGGGATTATGAAATGCAAAACCCTAGTTTTCTAAAGTTTTGAAATAATAAATTATGGAAATAAATATGAAATAATTATATCCTTTAATTTGTACAATAATTGACTTTTTTTATTATTGTATAAATAGAAAATGAACTAAAAGAGATGTACTTAGCTGGACTCTCACTAAGATAGATGAATGATAGGTTGAAAAATGGTATAGGGATTGTGTAGAGTGTCATGAATTGGAAATAGGAGTCAAAACCTATCCTAGATAGTAACATGGTCCTATATATAGTAGTGCACTATGCTATTGTCCTCGAGGGTGTATAATGTGTCCTTTTACAAATAGGGACAATGATCTTCTATGTGGACCTTTGCCTGATCCTTAGTGGATGATTGCTAGTTCACTATCTATTATTTATTTTTGATTGATTTTCATGTGAAACCCTAGGCATCCATATTTTTTATATAATTTTATTATCACAAGTATAAAAAAGTGGCATTAGCAAGGAAGGATGGGCATAACCTCAACACTCCATGTGTTGAGTATTGCCTACATACTAATACCTCAAAAGGAGATTAAGATCGATGTAGTTATACCAATATAAGTGCTAGTGAAAGTGAAAAGTGAATGATAATATGAGTGATTTGAGTATTACGTGAGATGATAAATCTAAGTAATATAAGCTTTGGGTTCTTATAAATGGGTGTATCCAGAAGTAGGGTAGAATAGGGATCAATGACCTTGATTTTCAAAATTGTTTTTGAGTTTATTTATGAGTATTTGAATATTATTTATCCTTAATAGATAAGTGAATAAAATTGGTCTATTTATAACATTATATTTATTTTAAATAATTTAAATAGGTCTAGGCCAAACCTAGGAGTGCTTTGTGGAAAGGAAAGATATCCATTGGGGGAGTAAGGAGCTAAGGGACACTACCATGATCCCTAGGTCAATAGGACAATATGATAGTGTCCAAAGGGATGAATTAATTTCAAAGTGGTATAATATGCTCAAAAAAAGGCTTGTAATTATAGGGGATTGCTTAATTATACTTTTAGTGTATCTAGGAATAGGCTGCAATTGCACAAAATCTAGAAAATGATCAAGATAGGCCCTAAGATAGATATAGGGCTAATCTAGGACAAGGTAGTCTCAAGTGACATTCATTGCACTAAAATGAAATTTTATATGACTACGTTTCCCCCCTTTATTCCAAAAATTCAAAAAAGTGAAGGAATAGGATAAACAAAAATAAATGTACCTGGACTTACCTTAAAGGTGAAGCATGTGAATTTGGGTTTGAGTCTACGAATCATGCTCCATTATGTATCTTATAAATGAAACATGAATGGATCAGTCATTACTTAAGAAACATAAAAAATAGATAAATAATTGAGTAAAGAGATGAGAGAGATAGGAAAGTAATAAATACACCTTGTTGGGTATGTGAACCAATGCTAAAACCTAGTGACATCCTATGTGTGCATGTAGATAGTAATCAAATGGTGAATAACTTGAAATAAGATAATGGATTACTTAATACTCATATGTGTGTGGCTAAATATCTCAATTAGTATATTAATCCATCATTTCCCACCCATTTTTGGTGGATCATAATATGTGAATAACTTGTATTGGACTGATGGCTTACACAACACTCATATGTAGGTGGATCAAGAACTCAAGTAGGCTATGACTGCATCATTTCCTACCCATGTGTAGTAGATGCATCTAAGACTAAAAATACGTAATGTAATTGAAATTTTTTAGGATGGATTTGGGGCCACTCAAAAAATATAAAATGTAAAATAGCTCAGGGATCACTCAGGCACTCAATAATGTAGCTCAAGAACTACTCATCAATACCAACCATTGCAAATGGAATAAAACATCAATCTGGTGCAAAATGGGTATGAATGGTGTCTGAAATGACAATATGGAGAATGACATGGATATGTCATTCCATCTAAGATTAATGGTGTCAAATTGAACATATAGGAGTAATGTGTCATGTGGATGCCCCTAAATCTAATATATGTGCATATGGATTGTAGATTGAGTCATAATAATCTATGTTTGAGTATCTGAAACTAAAATGGGAGTGATCATGTTGTGCATGATTCCTCCAATATGAGTAAACCTATGTAATTATATGCATAACTAAGCATAAACTAAGCATATTTGATAATATATGATTGAAATTATGTAAACTTAAACTGTACCTATTGTAATTTTCTAGTAATTCTAGAATTTTATATTTATGAGGCTACTAGATAGTAGCACAATAATTAGGATAGTATCACACTACACTAGTGTCCTCTATGCAATGCTATTAATCAACTATGTTGTTTTTATCCAAAACTAATACTATTTTGTATGTGACTATTTTTCATTATGTTTTCCTAAATCTAAGCTCTATAATCTATCTACTTGCTAAAAACTTGGTTCTAAGTGAATTAGTATGGGTTGATCTCTAATAAAAACCCCTATGAATGACCCCTCTTTTGAGGGGATTTTTTGAACCTTTGTAATAACTATACTCAAAATAAAAATAATGCATCATGTGTGTTAGACTAAAAACATATGATATTTGTGTGATAATCTAATATAATGAGTATACATGACATCAAAATATAAAATAGTTTGAGCATAAGTTGGTAATATATGATGTATTTTATATCTAGCATTCACCATTTAAAGATAGAACAATGTAAGCATGTATATGAATAAAAAATATGAGTATAATTTGAGTAAACTACTTAGGGGGATGGGGCATGATGTCCATAAAGGCACTCAAGGAGGAAGGGGATATGCATGAGGTCCCTCATGGTATTGTAAATTGGATATGAGTGTAACAAACAAGAGATAAGTGTCATGACCATGACACATATATGAAAACATGCATATAAACGCATGAGCACACAAAGTAGGCCAAGTGGCCAAAATATAAGGGACATAATAACATGTCACTAAGTATGAGAAAATAATACATATAAGGACATGATCAAATGTCCACATATGTATATAACAAGCAAGGTTGGATTAAATCCACATGGAAGGACATGTTCAAATGTTCACATACACAATCAAGAAGGTGCACACACGAGCATGGGAACATGTCCAAAGCATACACACAATGAAAATAATTGGCTTAGATATATAGAACAAAGTCATATTAAAATGCCTTTGAGTAAATGTAAAAGCAAGGAAACACAATCAAATCTAAACTAGTGAAGCTAGAAATGAAAGTATGCATGAACATGTGGTATAAATCTATATAAGAGAAAAGATGTACATAATATGAGTCTATAGTAGTTGTAGTAAAAAAAAATATGAGTATAGGATGATCAATATCAATATATAATCAATGATAAATATATGATATAGAGTATAGAAAGATATAACCTAGAAAACTAGAAACTATGTAGTATGATGCCCCCAATGGGAGAATGTGTTAATACTAAATCTATGTATCTAAGTATGTGCCCCCAATGGGTAGATAATAACAAATTTGGATCTATGTAGAGGACCTGAGTCCTATAATGATATGAAAACACTCAAAGAGAACAAGTGAAGCATGTATGTATGATAAAATTGAATATAATAACATAGATAACATATGGAGTACTTGGAAAATATAAAGAATGTAAACATGGAAATTCATACAATATAAAATTTGTATTTTCTAAGTATTTGAATGTTTTTGTATTTTAAGAATTTTTATATTGTTTTTATGTTTTATGAGTATAAGCTATGTAAAAAAACATGAAAATGAACCTATATATAAGGATTAAAGTAAGAGAAACTATGTATAAACAATGTGTAAGTACATGATATTATATACAAATGAAATGTAGTGCCTCTCAGACCTAAGAGCACATGCATAGGATGTGAATAATAAAATGGAGGATCTGGTGGGAGGTCATCCAATTTTAAATAATAAATCCTCCCAAAATTGAATAAATCATCATCATTGTGATCATCTGACCATGCTATTGATATAAATATAGCCTGATCCTTAGCATTAGTATAGATTATATGCATCCAAATGACATGCTTCTCTATTATGTAGGAAGTATCTCATGTGGTCCTAGGGTAAACCACATTGTACCATGGATTATCTATATGAAATATATGACTCTCATTTATGCTATCATTTAGAATGTGAATTGTGAGTCCTTCATGATTTAAAGTGAAGCATCTATCTATCTAATCAATTGTGGCATCCATTTCCTATAACCATGTATTGTCAAGTGTAACCTATATATAACTAATTATTCTCATGATGAAGATTAGTGTGTTAGCCACCTTTTGGCCACATAAAAATGGTAGTGTGATATGCCTTAAGGATTCCTAATAATGTATAACATGTTATAGCTCTATCTCATAATGTCCTATCTACTATAATAATGTCAATGCACAAGTGTTGGGATCAAAATCCTCATATATAGCAACATATAAGATGTATTGGTCCTTGATGAATTCACAAATAGTCAAGGGATATTTTTAAAAATGTCAATATTAGTGAAGAGTCCATCATGGTCCCTATACTGGTGGAGGTAGAGGCTGTGTAAGATAGATAGTGCCATGAGCCTTGAGCTTATTCAGTTTTTATTGCAATGTTGAGCATGTATCTATATCGTGTCGGTAATCTTATGAAAATGATAGAAGGGTCTATCATCCTACTATGATAATCTACTACCAAATCTATATCAAACTATGGGTAGTGCCTTCAATCCTCTATCAAGTAATAGCTATAAAATTTGTTGTGGTCTATCCTATGTATGGCCTTCTAAAATCTATATATTGGATCAATATCCATAGATGTAACCATATGTACTAAGTGCATAAAATAATCAACCTCTAACTGCAAGTGAGTTTTTAGGCCTAAATCTATGGAGTTATGAAATGGTGGTGATGGCTATGTAGGTAAATGTATGAGTGCATTGTGATCATCTCTATACTCTCCAAGACATACTGGTGTAAAGCTCAATCCACATAAATAATAATCAATATTCATGGGTGCTATGTTATCCTCTATGGTGGTCTCAGAATTTGTATCTAAGTTTTTGATGTATACTTCCTCTAAGTTAAAAATTAATGGTAATTTTGATATATGAATCTCATCATCCATCATGGGCATGGATAATTAAGTTGTAGGAGTATATATATCCATCATATGTGATAATAATGGTGCTATATGAGGATTATTATCTTGCATGGGTAGAGATGTTATAGAAGGATCTAAAACTGGTGCGGGAATAGTGGTTGTATATTCTCCAATCTTGTATGTATACATTTGTTCTATACGAATGATATGAGGTAGGGACTCCATGATAACATGTGGTGTTATATTTGAAGATATAATTCGGGTAGTAGGCTCAATGACTCTACAATATTTGAATGGTTAGTTATCAACTATACACGTGTATAAATATTCCCCAAGTAAAAACTTGACACATCTATGCAAGGTAGAGGGTATGGTCTCCATGGCATGTATCCAAGGTCTCTCAAGTAAAAAATTGTAATATAAATGATTAGGATCACCTGAAACTATGTGGATAGGGTTTTTGGACCAACTATGATATCCAATGTAATAGAACCCAATGCCTATTGGGGAATGTCATCAAAACTTTGAATGTTTTTATATGAATTCTAAATGGAAGTTATAGCAACCCCCATAGTTTATAGAAATTTGAGGTTACATGTGTTAAAACCTAAACCATTTTCAATTAAAATACATTTAATAGTGGTGGTTTTGATTTATGCCTAAATTAAGAGTTGTATATTTTGATCGATAATTGTCTATGAGGGAAAATCCTCATTGACAAAAGATATAACATATTAAATGTCCTTGATAGTGTTTATGATAGATGAAAAATAATTATGTTCTATATCTTAAGGAAAATATGTATGATTAAGTGTTTTAAAATGAATATCTTTGAAGATGGTTTCCTTGTTAAGTAATTCTAATATAGAAATCTTGGTGTATTTATCAATTGATCCATAATATCATATGATCTATGCTGATCCTTAGGTCCTATTATATTATTTTAGGGATGAAGAGGGATGGTAGGATTATGTTATTCCTTTATAGGCTAAGGAGGCATCGATTTTTATCTAGTTACAACTCAAACCACAAGATCTACTATTTACCAAGGGTGAGTAGTAAAGGTAGGATGAGAGTTAAGGTAGTCAATTAGTGTAGGTGGAGGAGGAACAAAAGGATTCCTTTGATCTCTTTGTCATCAAGTAGTAACCAGAGGTAACTCAAAATTGGTCATGTAGTAATGCTCTCCATAGAAGGAGAGCCCAAGAGGAGGTGGACTCATGTGTGATGTAAGCTAAATTTTAATGTGATCCATGAGAGGAGTGACATACATGTCCATCATTATACAAATGAAAGGTAATAATGATGCAAGACAAAACACTTAAACTTGGTACCAAAAAGTAGAAAATTAATTTTGTAATAATACTCATGATGAAAGGATGAAAGGATGAAAATGAGAAAATTATATAAATAAGAAAGGAAACCCTTATGGAACACTAACATTTTAAGTAATATGTTTGAATTAATTCAAGTTCACCAAATGATTTAAATTTTAAAGGGATTATGGAATGTAAAACCCTAGTTTGATAAATTTATGGAACAATAAATTAGAGAATAAATATTCAATAATTAAATCCTCTAATTTTTATAATAATTAACTTTTTTTTATTTTTCTATAAATATAAAATGAACTACAAGAGATGTACTTAGCTGGAAACTGACTGATATAAATGAATGATAGGCTAAAAACTAGTGTAGGGATTATGCAGAGTGACATGAATCAAAAACAAGAGTCAAAACCCATCTTAGATAGTAGCATGATCTTATGGATAATATGACACTATGTTAGTGTCCTTTAGGGCATGATAGTATCCTTTTACAAGTAGGGATGGTGATATTATAGGTGGATATTTACTTGGTCTTGGGACACAGGTGCCTAAGTGGATGAATGTTGGTTCACTATATATTCTCTTTTTTAACTTATTTACATGTAAAACCCTAAGCCTCCATGTTTTTTAAGGTATTTTATGAGCACCAATAGAAAAAAGTAGCATTATTATGGTAGAATGGATGTGACATCAACACCCCATGTGTTGAGCTTTGCCTACATACCAATACCTAAAAAGGGGATCAATCCTAATGTATTTCATTCAATATAAGTGCTGGTGTAGGTGCAAGTGAATGCTAGTATGAGTGTGACTTAAGGTTATAAATCTGAGCAATCTAAGCTCTAAGTTGTTATAGATGGGTGTATATATAAGTAGGGTAGAATAGGGATCAATGACCTTGATTTACAAACCTATTTTTGAGTTTGTTTATGAGTATTTGCATATGATTTGCCCTAGTGGATAAGTGAATTAAATTAATGAGTGTATGTATATATATAGTGTTATAGTGCTTTACAAGAAGTGAAATAGGTCTAGGTTGACCCTACGAGTGATTTGGGAATGAAAAGATATCTATTGGGGGAATACCTTGATTTACAAACCTATTTCTGAGTTTGTTTATGAGTATTTTCATATGATTTCCCCTAGTGGATAAGTGAATTAAATTAGTGAGTGTGTGTGTGTGTGTGTGTGTGTGTGTGTGTGTGTGTGTGTGTGTGTGTGTGTGTGTGTGTGTGTGTGTGTGTGTGTGTGTGTGTGTGTGTGTGTGTGTGTGTGTGTGTGTGTGTGTGTGTATGTATGTATATGTATATATAGAGAGAGTGTGTGTGTGTGTGTGTGTTCTAGTGCTTTACAAGAAGTGAAATAGGTCTAGTTTGACCCTACAAATGATTTGGGAATGAAAAGATATCTATTGGGGGAATAAGGAGATAAAGGACACTAGCACAGTCCCTAGGTCAATATCACAATGTGTTAGTGTTAAAAGGTCCATGCTAATTTCCAAGTGGTATAATCTAGTCAATAAGGGTCCTGGGTGCCTATGGGATAGATTAGTGCTACTTTTGGTGTATCTAGGAATACATTGGACTTGCACAAAAGTTAGAAAATGATCAAGAGAGGCCCTAAGATAGGTCTAGGGATAAACTAGGATAAGGTGGTCTTAATTGACACTAATTTCATTGAAATGAAATTTTAGATGACTACAAATCTATTATGAATTATAAATAGGCTAAAAATTACGAAATGCTTCATAAGTAAAACTCTAGAATATTCCCAATAAAGAATCAAAATTTTTGATAAAATAATAATTTATTTTAGAGATATTAGATAGGTTTTTTAATAAAATATTATGTTTGGAAAAAATAATAAATTAATTACAAAATAAGTACACCATTCACCTTGTATTCTAAAATCTATTAAAAATAGTAAATTACAAAAATTAAAAAAATTAAACTAAATTTTGGTGAACAAAAAGAGGTTTATTAGTATACTAAATTGAGTAGAAAATACCTTAGAGGAGTTTTAAAATGGATATATTTTAAATCCAATATGTGCCAATCAAGGAAGAATCCACTTTCAAACATATTCATATGAAGTCCTTGTGACTAGAGGAAGGTAAAACCCTAGGGTAAAGTTTTGATCTAAAAATATATCAAAAACCCTAGGAGGTTGGAAACCCTATATCACTTTTTTTCATTCACCATAGGTCAGGTTCAATGAATATTTAACCCTAAAATTTATATATGTGGAATCTATGGTTAAATCAGTAGAGATAGCCTAGGGCACAAGGATGGCAGACTATCTCTCAAGAAGGCTAATTATTTATGAAATTTAGATAAACATATACTAAATTTATTATACTGAGATGATAAAGATATAAAGTACAACTACGATAACTATTGTAATTATAATGAAAATAAGATACTTAGTTTTGACTCTAATATAAACCTAGATCTGGAATAGGCATAAAGTAAACTACATCTAGATTCTGGGTCAGTCACATGATTCTATAAATTATACTTCTATAATCATAGGTACTTGCATCAACCTTTTATGGTTGCATCAACACTACTATATAAATTAGACACAAGTGTCTAGTATGGAATACCTATTGAAATTGGATGTATCCACTTAGATATTTTTTGGTTCTGTATTGCCTTCACTTTGGCATATTCAGATCTAGGTCATGGACTGTCACTCCTTGTCAAATAGAAAAATCCTACTTCTTCATTTTCATAGTGGTTATGGGAAAAATGGGTTAGTGATAACATAATTTTGAGATACCCCAAACATCCCTCTTTCAATGAGCATTGCCTACAAATCCAATACTTCAAATATGACCTTAGACTTATGTAGTTTTCCCTTATGTGTTGGCTTATGTGTGAATCATGTAATGTGTGATAATCAACTAAAACAGTGACCTAGTTTGTAACTTAGAGAATATGGCTCATGGAATTCTCCTTCAGTACTTTAAACATGTAGATATGTTGTCCCTATGACTGATATGGAGATAGGAGAAAAAAGGGAAGCTTTACTCATTTGAGTCCTTGATTAAATGCTTTTATTAAGTTACCATGTGAGTAGGTAAGAATTTGCTAGGTCTATATTTAGTTTGTGATAGGTGAATAATGAATGAGGATTAATCTTTTATATATACCAATACCTTTAGAGAATATCTCACATTAAATCACTTAGGTCAACCTTGAAGAAACATTTTATTTGTAAATTAGATGACTTTAGGGCACTAAACACTTGTGTTTAAATAAGACAGTTGTGTTGTAATAAACATCTAATTGGGACACAAGTGTCTAGGAAAATAGAAAATAAGCACAGATCTATAACTTATAGATATGGAAGATAAGTAGGTTTATAAAAACCCAAGCAAGATATAAGGCTCAAGTCATCATAATGGCATTGGTTAGACTAAGAAATAAGCAATTAGGCATATAATGATAGTGTATGCGAGCCTTTTGGTACTAGAAAAGGTGTAGAAGCTAAAGGTGCATTGATGACATGTATTTTCCAAGTGTACAAGATTGAAGTGATATATGATTTATAAATAGTGTCTAAAATATGCACAACAAGGTCAAATAAGTGGGGTTATTGGTAGTTTATGCTTGATTATGTTTAGAAATGGACTTGTTTAGAGATATACCATTAGTAGTGAGATTCAAGTTAGGATCCAAAGAATGGATACATTAGATGGAGTATGAAAATTTCCCCTTTCGATGAAGGAACTAAATTATCATGGAAACTTTGTAAGAAATTTCTTGGAGCTTGCTACTAAATAAGTATGAGATTAAGATGGGTTTGTTAAACCTAAAAAAATAGGTAAGGAAAAAGTTCAAAATCAAGTTTGGAAACAAAAGGAATCATTATCAAATAATAAATTTAATGCATTAATTTCAAAATATATTATTGAAGATAACACTATCTCATTAATAAAAGAAATGAAACCTAAAATACCTAACATTCAAGGCCGTAACATGGCTCCTAAACAACATATTTTTCATGGTGCAGATTCAAATTCAGAATATCTTGAAAACTATTTTGGGGTGTCCATTAATTTTGAAAAGAAATATGAAAATAAAAAATCTAAGGAATTAATGGAATTAGGTGAAGACTCAAAGGAAGAAGGTCAGATTAGTGAAACACCTAGATTAGATGAATTATTTGTTGTAGGAGCTAACAAGATTGATACATCCTCTTTGGTAGTAAAATCAGTCCAAGGTGAAAAAACTAAACAAGATTGACCTCCACTTTCAAATTTTAGGAATAGGAATCTCAACTTAATATCAAAAAATGTAATTAGATACAAATATATACTATGCTTTATACAACACAAAATCTAGTCAACAAAGAAAATCAGGCCCTTGGTCATTATGAAGAAGAACCTATTACAAAAAAAGGATGATAATCATAAATTATGTAGAAAGCAAGCCACATATTTGGGGGGATAAACACATTATCCATATTAACAGTGGGTAAAAACCCCATCATGTTAGTTATCTCTTGAAATATGTGTGGGATAAATGCCTTGCATAAACATAGGCTACTAAACAACTTTTATAGATTTAAAAATAGACATTATATTTATACAAGAAACTAAAATGGATACAATATCTTTAAGTGAAGTCATGAATAACATATGGAGAATTAGTAACTTTTTAGTCATAAATTCTTGTGGCTTCTTAGGAGCTTCAGCCATGGCTTGGAACCCCTAGTTTGTATCAAGTCTTCTCCTAGAAGATAATGTAAACTAGAAAGTAACAGGATTTGATGAGATAAGCTCCTCTTAAATATTTATCTACATCACTGTGTATGATATAAAAACTCATATAATTCAAATATTATTTTGGACATCTCTTAAATATTTCAAAAACACATAATCTAGTGGAAAAAAGATCTTTGGGGTGGATTTCAACCCCATTGATTTATCAAAGGAAAAATATGGTAGTTCATGTATGATTTCATAGTTTGCCTCAAAAAAATTCTCAATTCATTGAATACATATCATTTTTTTATTTCAATCCCAAATATGGTATGTACATATGGGTAAATAGAAGGTTAGGTAATGTTTTTATAGGTAAAAGACTTGACAGGTTTCTTCTAGACACATACTAGATTCAACAATATTTTTCCTTTGATTATGAAATTATTCTTGTTGTTGGTTTTGATCATTGGCCTATTATCCTCTTCCTTTCTCATTCAAAATATCTAAAAAAGGCATTTCAATTTTGAATTAATGTGGACAAAACATGACCAATTAACAACCAAAATTAAGGAATGGTGGCATACCACCTTTTCAAGAACAAACATGTATATAATCACTCAAAAATTAAGATTGATCAAGATAAATTTGAAATATTATAATAAAAAACAATTTGGATAGATTATAAAAATAAAATGTGAAATAAAAAATAAGATTTCTGAGATTGAAAAGTGCATTCGACTAAATGGCTTTATGAAAAGTCTAAAACAAGAGGAAGAGATATTGAATTTGGACTAGAATAAGCTTCTAATCCAAAAGGAAATTCATTGCAAATAATAATAAAGAGTGAAATGGTTAAAATAAGGAGGTAAAAACACATTTTTATTTCATAATACAATAGCTATGATAATAAACTTTAATAGAGTATCCAAAATCATCACTCCTGAGGGAATAAAGTTAAGAAAAGATGAGGACATCAAAGCTAAAGCAAAAATATTTTCCAAAAACTTATTTCTGAATCCTTATTAGACATATCAATAGCTAGATTTTAAATTCTTATCCAAATTCCATCAATCATCATGATAGCTAAAAAAAATACATTATCTACAACAATTTATAAATCTAAAGTTAGGATTGTAATCTTCTCTTTAAAACCTGATAGTGCCCCAAGCCCAGATGGTTTTCTAGTTGGCTTCTTGTAACATTATTGGGACATAGTGGGGCATGATGTTATAACTACAGTTCAATAATCATGTAAGGATAGAGTGTTATAGGTATAATCACTAAGAGGGGGGGTGAATCAGTGAGCCCAAGTAATTTTAAATTAAATTCTAATATTTGTAAAAACTTAATCATTTATCATAAGCAATCATGAAGCATACACAACATTAACATCAATGAATAAGAGAGACAATGCAATATCAATCACATAACACAAGACATACATGAGAAACCCTCTGAGGGGAGAAACCCCACTAAAACCTATAATTGCACTACTATCCTATAATAAAAAGATCTAATTTAGACCATCTACAAATGATCAAGGAACTATAATCCCTATTTAGTGAGACTCTAATCCCACAAGGTAATGCCACACCTATCTAGCTGAGTTGCAATAATAACCAGACCTTTTATCAAGTATCACCTTGCAAGGAAGATACAACTACCTTAGAATTTGAGCTAAAATAACAACACCTATGAACACATTCCACCTTTGCACTAATGTCTTCAACACTTGACAATGGACCACTACTTATTACACTTCACCGTCACTCACACTCAAACAACAAGATCTCTATTATACCAACAATATTATAACCAAAAATTCATAAAAATAATCCTCAATCTATTCTACTATTAAAATCATACTTAGGGCACTCAACCCCTCCTTCAATTCACTAAAAACACACACAAGCCTTTCCCTAATCATTCCTTAGTCTTTCACTACAAGTCTAGAAAACACTAATTTTAATTTCACTATTTATAGAGCAAACTTGATAATTACTACCTTAGTTGACCATTAGGCATGCCTTAACCCTTAAAATATCTTTCACATAAAGACACAATTCAATACAATCTTCATAGGTTGGACAAAGCATCTATGGGTCGCCCTTAAGGAAGTACACCTTTTAATAAGGCACTTGTAGCCCTTATAGGTCTCATGTGAATCCATTCACTCTTTTTACACTCCAAGAAAAAAATAACAAAAGACCACTTTAAAATACATGGGTCTACTCCTTATATCCCCTTTGACATCCTCAAAATATCACAATCAACTTAGCTCACCTCTGCGTATGCTCAAACAACACAAACATTGACCTGGTGCACATAGTCACCATGAACAAACATAGAGTCAAATTATTAAGATTTGTTCATACTTAAGATATATTGAACACACCTCTAAAATCCATACAAAGCATCCTTATAGAGTCTAAAAAATGTTCCAATAGCTAATTCAACATGAGACATTGTAACAACATCAATACAAGCTTGAATATCCTTCTTGGGTTACTTTCAAAATAAGCACAAACACACAAGTAAATTATAGGCTCAATATCTTTGACTATACTTAACTTTAGATCTTCAAATCTATATATCTAGATGTGCCTTGGAGTCCTCTACCACTTTTATTTTTACTACATGAATAAATTTATCTTCTATCAAAAGATATGATTGAAATATAGAGCTCTAGTTTTTCCTTGTGTAAATTCAAATATTTGAATAACAACGGTCACAGTTAACCTTTGAACACAATGCTCGAATCTCATGGACTCTCAGCCAGCATCAATTTAACACCATCAATCTTCTTCAATATTTAATACATAAAACACCAAATCCAATCATTAAATAATAGTCATGTTAACCTCATCTCATGTAATCTGGGAAATTTGACTCAACACACTCCATTGATCTCTGTGGATCAATTAGGAATTTAATGATCAATGCTCACCATTTGATTAATTTTACAAATGCCCACTCACTATTGTATCATTATCTTGTACCTTTTCACTTATTCTCATATCATTTCCTCCTAAATCCTTGGAAAAATTGAGCACCATAGATCTTACTCAAGATTTAACACTTCTAAAAATGACTAAGTATGGGGACCCTTTCAATATGCATGAGTTACCATTTTTGATCCTTAATAAATTCTTCTACGCTTTGACACAGGATATCAAATTTAGACCATATGATCTCCTCACATAGGAAAATCTAACCATGTGACACACTGATCATGGAACTCTCATTCATGTGGGATATAACACAATTAAAGTGCCTTCTCAAAATCTTCTATCACATAGCTAACCATGTCCAAATCTTCCTATGAGGCCAAGCATCCATAACTTTTTCCCCACTTCAGTGCATAATTAAATTTAGCACAAATGATCTATGCTCAAAATTGAACAAACCCATATGATCAGATTATCTTGACTCCACATGTGAAAGATATAACACCATAAAATTATTCACTCAGCTTTTTCTGCCTTATTGCAAAATTGGCTAAGTATGGGAAAACACAGTCAAACTCCCTGGGAGCCCAACTTTGTAAAAGCATAACTTCTAATGTGCTACATCACATGATCTGATTTTTTATTTGATTTTTAGTGAAAATAAACTAGGTCCAAAACTAAATAAACCCATATGACCACCTTCTCATGAATCATCCACATATGCAAGCGTTGTCCTTATCAACATGCTTACTCAGCTTTTTTTGGCCACTTTACAAATTTGGCTAAGTATGGGAAAATAATGAAATCTGTCTAAGAAGCCAACTTTGTACCCTTATATCTTTAACCACACTTTGATGCATGACTTGAGATTTGACACAAAATAACTAGGGAATATAGTGATCATAAACATATGACCAGCTCCCCTTGAGTCATTCCCATGTGGCAATGGTGACATCTCAAACTACCAACTCAAATTTTTTACCACTAGACCCAAAGTGTCTAGATGAAAACTATGATCAACCAGATAAATTCCACTTATGCACACAAGCTCTCAAAGTATGGATCACATCTTATAGGTCTCCTTTCACATGTTTAAACCTCCATACTCATCCTTCATCCTTTCAAGCTATTTCAATACTAAAGATCAACCAACCATACATAAAGCACACTAGAACAAGCACATTACACACATTATCATTGTCACCTAGACTGTTAAGATACTTCATCCACTCACCAGGGAACCTTTGTGACACCACTATGACATCATCATTACAACTCTCCAACCAATAATAGCTATGAAATAATTTAATTCCATCTTTATTTATCTTATACCCCCAAAACTAATGCTAGTTATTTTGTCTATTTTTGACACATTTCATTTTGCAATGTAATTTAGAAGATAATCTCAAAAGTCATGGAAAACATATTAAAAGTTATTCTATCTAAAATAATCTCTTTTGAATAAGGAGACTTTGTATTAGGTAGATAGTTATTGGATGGTATTATGATTTTACATGAGCTTATTAACTTTGTTGCATCCAAAATTCAAAGCAACATGTTGATAAAAATTGATATGAATAAATATTTCGATAGAGTGAATTGGGTTTTTTTACTTGGTATTATAGAAAAAAAAATTGACAAAGATTTGAGAGATTGGGTATATAGATACATAAGTACTCTATCTTGATCAATGGTAAACCAACAATATTTTTTGGAGTCTTTATAGGTCTTAGACAAGGAGATCCTTTGTCTCCTTATTTGTTCATAATAGTTGTTGAATCCTTTGGCAGATGGCTTACCTATATAAAAATTTAAAGCAATCTAAATGGTATTATTGTGGCATCTAATGCCCCCAAGATTTATCATTTACAATTTTTAGATGACACTGGGTTAGTAGGATATACTACCTTGGTGGCAGTATATTCATTCAAGAAGGCTTTATCACTCTATGAAGCAACTTTTGGTCAGCTAGTCAACAATGGAAAATCAAATAACTTCTTTTTTATTTCTAATAAATATGTGCAAATGGAAAATTTTAGAATTCTAGATATCAATTTGGGAACACTTCCTTATACATACTTATTAATCCCCATTTTTGTTGGTAGAAACTTCTATACCCTTTAGAAACATATGATTGATATAATTTTTAGGAAGCTAGAGGGTTGGAAAGGAAAGTGGTTATCATTAGAAGGAAGTATTCAACTCATAAAATATTATTTTTAAGAAATTCCAATCTACATGATGTCCATTATTCTAATTCCCACCAAAGTGGAAAGCTGTATTAGATCTATAGAAATTAGATTTATATGGGGATGAACTAATGGTGTAAAAAAAATACCACTTGTCAAATGGGATCAAAATTGTTTTTTGTAGGAATAAGGAAGTCGTAGATTTTGAATCAATAAAAGTATGAATATTCCAATTGAAGCAAAATTGAATCAAAGACTATATAACGATCACAATTCAATTTGGAACATCATCATAAAAAAGAAGCATCTGGATAATATGATTCCTAAAAGAATCATCACAACCAATAATAATTCAAAAGGCTCTCACACTTGTAATTTGATGAACAATGCCATAGGAATCATCAAACCTTTTCTCAGATAGAATGTTAAGAAAGGGAATAAAGCCAAGTTTTGGTCCAAATCTTGGATTATTTCTATGACACTCTGGGATTTAAATTATCTATATATATTTCAAAATTGGTGAATTTCAAAAAAACAACATTGGAAATGGTAATAAATCTAGGTTTTGGTCTAAATTCTGGATTACTTCCTTAGCAGTTGGGGTTTTAAATCAACTGCATAGATTACATAATTAGTGCATTGTAGAAATTGGTGTTTTTGTAAAAGATTAATTCAATAGATATTTTTAAATATGGTTAGATTGATCTAGTTACTATTAAACATCTAAATGACAAAAAAAACTTTCCTTTTAATCACCCCCACTCCTTTCACTTCTCAAATCGATAAGATAGCCTTCTATAGATGGGTTCCAAATATGGGTGCTATAATGAAAAAGATGGGTATAAAGTAAGAATCACTGTGGATAGACAATTTTTGAACCTTTCCCATCAAAGAAATTTTGATATAAAATAATAACTATAAAATAAAATACCTTATTAAGGTTAGCTTACTGGGACAAAATACTCGTGTCAAATTAATCCTCAAAAAAGAGGAATTCAGGGCCCTTCTTGGTGTGTTCTTTTTAGTAAAAATGAAGAAGACACTAATCATATTTTTTTTCATTGTTTCTTATCATCTCAATTCTATTAGACCCTCTACCAAAAATTCAATTATCAATCTAACCCTACTTTAAAGCTCAAGGTCTTGATTTCAAGCTAGTTTTTGAATATTAAATCCCATCTTCTTATTTAGATTTATAATCTCGTTTCCTTCATAGTCTACTAGAATACATGGATTTAAAGGAATAAAATAATATTTATATATGAAAAAAAGGATGCAATTTCAATCTTAAACATCATTTTAAAAAAATCAAAGAGCTTTTAAATGATTGGCCTCCTAAATATGGAAATTTTTCTATGGAGGACTTCACTATCTTCAAGAACTTGAATAATATTCCTGAAGCCACCCCTGATAATAATGTTATTATAATTATTAATATTCAACCTCAAATCAATTGGCATCCTTTGCAAGATAACTTTATCAAACTAAACTTTGATGGGACTACAAAAGAAAAACCCTGATTGGGGTAAAATTAGATTTTTTTTTAAATAACAAAGGTGAATTTATTTTAGGTTTCAATGAGTCTTTGAGTAAGTGCATAAATATGATTTTATAATTTAAATCTTTATGGAGACTTATTAATTGTAAGTAGCAACAAATGAGATAAGTTGATCATTGAAGGTGATTCCAAATTGATCCTGAAAATAGTGAAAAATGGTAATATTTAGAATTAGCAATTCAATAATATGGTAAAAGAATGCATACTATTGATTTCATTATTAAATCATATTTAAATTTGACATACTCCTTGTTATGGAAACAAAGTTGCATATTACCTTGCCAATTTGGGAGGGGAGAAAAAATTTCAAAACAATCTTATAAAATTATTTTCTCATACCTTAGATTGTAAACTTAAAGCTTTAATTAATAATGATTATGAGTCATGCTCTAATTATTCATGATAATGACATGGAAAATGGGTAATAAATTTGGTGATTCATTCACCATTATGGAGAAAAGTATGATAAGATTTTGGTGTGTGAAAAACTCACTACTCAATGGTGAGTTGAAGCATGTGAGAAGCTATAAGACTCCATGTTTACTGCTTCACAAACAGCATAAGATGGACCAAGTATGGTAGAACATGAGATAATAAAAGGAAAAATTTAGATGTGATATAACACAAATTGGGAATAGATACCAAACAAGTCAATGATGGCCTTGGAAATGGAAAAATCTCATATAAAATTGAATTTTATCTCCCCGCCATGAGGACAAATATAATTATTGGCTACTTATCTATTTTGTAAAGTCATTGGGATAATAAATACTATCATAAATAATTGATATTAATTTTTTTTTTGCACCTAACTTGTCAGGTTTTTACTTATTATTATAATTAGATGGGTTTTTAGCCTTTTTTTGAAATGTGTGTGTGTGTGTGTGTGGAGTGGTACACATATAAATATGGTTTTATATATGTGTATATATAATAAATTGTTTTTGAAATGATAGTTAGATATGGAATAAATAAATGAAACTTAAAGAAATAAATATAATGAGATATTAGTATATATGATGTGTATATATTGTCAAAAATGGATCATGAAACTATTTGGGATCTTCCTTAATGGAAAATAAATAAATAAAAAATTAAAACCTTAAAATCTAAAGTTTTAAATATTTTTTAAATGGATTATTTTTACATTGTCTCTTATTCAAAAATTATCACCTTTAACTACAAAACAAAATTAATTAGTTTTCAAAACTATTTCTACAGGCAATTTTCTAGTACCTTATTAGCTCTTAAAAGTTGATTTGGAACTCATGTAAAATAAATACCTAAAATTACAATTTTATCAATTAGATACTTGAACCTAATTATTTTAGGATGTGAAATATGTAAACAAAAATTAGTAAAATTTTAATCCCATTAATAATTATCATTTTTTTAACAATTCTAAAGTTAGTTTGAATCAACGAAATCAAATTATCTAAAAAATAGAAATTTTCAAATATAAAAATTGAAACATAAATTTTATAGGTTAAAATTACCAATTGAAAACCAAATTTTTTTTATCATAGGTATTTTCTATTTTTTAGTGAGACAATTTTGAAGTTAGTTTCACGAATAATTTTAGTAAAACATTTTTTAGTCTGTTAAATTCATTTTAGAATGCTACGTAAATTCATTGGTTTATTTCAAGTAAAATTATACCATTATCTTAATTTAATTTATTCTAACTTAACATTTTATAATGCTAAAAATAAATCTCTTTATTTTTGAATTGATACAAGGGTGCTTTTGTACCCTATTTATCAACTTGGAGATTAGTGTGCTTAACATCATTTGGGAGTAGGAATTTTTGTTGTGTTTGACTTAAATGTGTTATTTCATAAAATATATTAGTTTGTGTCTATATTTCACTCTTATATCATAAGATATTTGTTTATAGTTTGAGTTCAAGTTTAGGTCCTTAACATATTTTAATTATATAGGCTTTAGTTTACCTATGACTAGGTATAGGGAAGTTGTCCTATTAGTAGTAGAGTGTGTTCTTGGTTTATTTCTTGATTGGAATTTAGAAGTCTAAAAAATATTATTATTCATGTATTTTATGTCTCTTTTAAATTATTGGTAGTGCCTAAATGTGTTTGGGATAACTAGTGGTTGTGGTGTTACTTGCAAGGGGTAACTATGTTAACAAGTCATGTAATTGAATGATGAAGGTCAAATGACTTTGAGTTTAAACTAACACTAATTTTGGTAACATGTGAATTAAATCCTACCCTAATTATAAATATGAAGGTGGTCATTGAAAATATGTAGTTAGTCTAGGGAGTGGGCACAGGTATAGGTAATTAACTCGTAGGATGCTCTCCTAGTATGTGCATTAATAACTAACTTGTAGAGTGCTCTTCTAACTTGTGCATTAAAAACTAACCCTTATAGTACATTTAAATAGCACATAATATAATAGTGTTCTTCTTTGTGCATTTGTATTGATATAGTTGCTAACTTCATGGTATGCTTGGATGTATAGTGTTTGTGACTAAATAGATGTTGGTTAGTGACCCTCATTATACATATAGTAAGTGAGTTTTGTGTTATTTCATCTTGGAAAACACTCTTAAGAGATGAAGCTTCTCCCAGTAGTATAAGGCATAGATTCTTGTTGGGCCAAAGGAAAGTGGGTTTCTTTATCTTAGATTTTAATTATCATTTATTTTATTACACGATAATGCTTTTGGGTAAGCACACATAACTTATGTTGTCAAGGTGTCTTATGATAAGTATTTTTTGAGTGTGTGGTTTCATCTTGAGTTTGATGTCTAAAGTTTATAAAAAATAGATTGAGTTGTGTTACTTCATCTCATGGTATATAAAAGTGTCAATCCCTTTTGTTGATGATTTCTCATATAAGACACCCATCACATGTTCAAGGATAACTACATTTCAACCTGATCTCAAGGATCGAATATGTAGGTTGCCTAATTTTTAGGTTAGAGTTGCCTCAATTTTGTATGCATGTGAGATTAAGACACTTTTGTAGTTTGACCTATGTTTGAATTTTTTAACCATTTTTATTAGATTAGTTGTAGTGTTTATAGTTTCATGGGGATGGTTTTAATATTAACATATTTAATTTTTTATATGAGTCCTTGGGAGAAATAATTGCATTTTGTTATAGTAGAAACTTATTCCTTAGCATGCATTGGTGTGGTGGCCTATCATAAATAGTTCTTGTCTTAGTTTACATTTGTCTATGTTGACTTGAGATGAATATTTGAATATGTTATTGAACTATTAAATGAATAAAATATAACTAATTATTCCTTATTATAGGATATTATATTGTCCCTCTCACTTAATAAAAATATTGAGTTAATGATTTCAAAAACCACTATTAGACTTAACTCTCACTTAAACATGTTTGTATTATATTTCCCTGGGAATACTTATTGTATAAAGTAAAAAAAACTAAATAAATAATTGAATTATTTTATGTGTCACATTAGCATTGCAATATTGAAATAATGACAACAATACTTAAATAATTAAACATCATTGAAATTAAGTATCAAATAAATAAATTAAATAAATGACCATACTAAACTTGGGTTTTAGGGCAATTTTTTTGGGCATGACACTTTTTTAGTATATATGCTATGATAAGTCTTGTACTATACTAATTCCATTTCTTGACGTCATCTCAAAATAAGGCAAACAAACCTCCCACTAGAATTAATCAAACATGTATCCTGAGCAACAATTACGAATAAGATATTCAATTTACCTTCATATAATGTAATAATGTATTTTTTCCCATATTTGACCAAATACTACCTATCATCTCTACTCATGAAGATAATATATTGAACATACATTTATGGGCTGAAAAAAACAACACCAAAAACATCAAGAGATATAACATTCAACATAACTTCATCAATGAAATGTTAATTTGTCTCAAACACAAATTTGCATCATTTGGATACCTTTATTTCTACTCATTTCTTCACCCAAACTAGAGAACAAGTATTGCGATTATTATATGTTTCCAACCCAATTAATTTATCTACTAAATCCTTGCTAAACAATTTTTTTAGAATAAGAATTAAAAAATCATCAAATTTTATCTCACAAGTTTAAATTTTGATATGGAAACATTTGGTAAGATCACCTTTGTCTTGAGCATTAGTAATTCCTAAACATACCTCTCTAAAAATGGAGGCACAATAAATTATCTCATCCACATTTTTAGTTGCACCAAATCTCTTTTCCTTGAACTAAATTCATAACCCCATTTTTATTTTTATTTAAAGGATAAAAATTCCAACAAGTCTCATCTATATGATCACCAACATCACAGTTCCTATAATGCCTTTTAAATCCTTTTGAGAAAATTAGTAGTAGTATTACACTTACCTATCCATTTTGGCATTAACAAATCATGTTTATTTGGATATTTTGAAGGGGAATATTGTCTCTTTTCCTTATCCATCTCAAGATAATGGGATTGATAACAAACTTCTTCTATGCCCTCAGTCTTAGACAAAAACACTAGCTTTCTTAGGTAACTATGGAGCCCTTAAACATACTTAATTATTATGTCATGATGAGTCCAATGCATTTTTTTTCATGTAAAATACCTTATTTAAAAATTCACTTGTATAATCCCTCACACTTTGGCCTTGATTTTGTCCAAAATATTGTTAATTAATAGACCTTTCCTCTACATAAATAAGGATAAAATTGTGTTTTGATCAACATTTTAAATTAATCCCATTTATAAATTGGTGGAAATTTTATAAAAATGAAGGCATGAACAAAAATTTCAAACCAAGTTAAAGCATGACTATTTAGATTCAATCTTGAAAAAGAACTTTTTTGATCTTAACTAAGTTGATGTTAATTGAAATATACCTCTAATTGGGTTGCCCAATGCATTTTTTTGCATTTACTTAAGCTTCATAAGATTAAATTTATATCTTGATATCAAATTTGAATGGAGGTAATGCTTGGTTGGTATGGGGATTCTCATTCTCATGGTCTTGAGTCTTTAACTCTTCACTTGATTTTAAGGACTCCATAAAAACTTCTAGCTTCCCCGTGACAACCTAAATAATTGTATCCAACTTATCAAGATTTACCATGGATTGAGAATTATTTGCAACATCCTATTTCCAGTTTTGAAATATATTTTCATCATATTAATGTATTATATCATATTATTAGCCATGCTTCTCACTTATAAATTCCACATTCTTGTGGATATTTGGTCTTCAAAGGAAACTATATGCAAGTGAAATAAGATAAATCTACAACTTATCTTACTTAGTAATATCCAAGCTCAGAGAAGGTAATCAACTAATAATCTGCTAGAAATAATTTTTTATATCAGGGTCATGACCATTTAATTTTTTATATCAGGGTCATGACCATTTATATATCTACTAAACCTAACTAAGGGATATCTTACTACATAATACCAAATGAAAGGTTTCCAAGGATTCTAGTCAAATGACCTTATGCAATAACCCTAGATAGGTCTTATAATGTAATTAAAGGAAATTAGTTAATCTACTAAATGAACACGTAAACTAATATAGTAAATTAACATAAAAACTAATCTAGTAATCACCAAATATTATGGCACAAAGTGGGGAAGAAAATAAACATATAACAAGTAAAGATAATTATATTCAAGATAATATAGAAGTAATCTAAGGAAAGATACAATTCAATCTATTAGTTGTGCAATATCTACCTCCCAAAATGAAGAGCTAGGAATACTTACCTTATTGGATAAAACCTATCATGCCTCAATCTCTCCCTTGGCCAATGGTGATTTTCAAGAGGTTTTTATGGTTTGTAAGGATTACAAGGATATGTTAGCTCTAGGATACAAGACTTCTCCTATGCATCCAAAATCTCCACAAGATGAATGCTACTACTCTAAGGCAAAACCCTAAGGAATGAAATCCTTAAATGATAGTATAAGCAGATTTTTGAACTATAATGATGAAAAAATGAATGATTTTACATTTAAAAATAAATTAAATGGGGTATTTATAGTTAATGATTGACCTTAAACCCTCCCAAGAATTCTACTAACAAGGTCAGCCAAACCCATGTTGTTTGGTGGGAAATAGATTTGTTAGGTCTTAAATTAGGTTAGTTGGGCCAATGAAGTTAGATAACATGCCTTGAATTCCCAACAAGATCAATCAGGCCAATGTAGTTAGAAAATGATGAAAATGGGTATATGCTTAGGTAGGGGATATTTAGGAAAATAAATTACTTAGAGGAGTGTATAGGAATATTTTAATTACTTATATAGTTGGATAAAATAACTTGTATTAGTTTTAGGTAATGGTATGGGGACCAATAATCTTGTGAAGCACCAAAGGTTTGCCAACACCTTTCTTGATGCACCCTTTAGGGCATGCACTCAGAGAGATTGAGACTTAACAGGTTCCTACAATAGAGAAAACATAAATAAAATATAATTTTTAAAAAATATTGTGTGTATACATATGTCTCACTCAAATATCATCATGTGTCATGTAGTTGTAACATAGGATGGTGTTTATAGAAAGAACATAGTAACAACCAACACTGAGCTAATAAATTGTAATCAAAATCAAAAATTGAAATTTTGTATTTGAAATGATAGTAGGAAATAATTAAAATCATCATATACATACCTTGACTTACTTTATCACTGAATGACTATCTATTGTATTTGTAATATTTGATTATGGAGAGCACATTTACTACTTTCGATAAACCCTAAGGATATAAAATTAAAGAGCAAAAACAAAAAATTGTAGAAAAATCAAAATAAATGAAATTTACATAAATAAATAACTTGGATAATTGGTAATATGGGATGATAAATGCTAATCTAAAACCAAAATACCAAGGAAAAATAGAATAAATGAGAGTAAATCAGATAACCAAAAATCCCAAGCTATGAAATGACCAAAAAACCCAAAAAAGTTTAATTTAAGTAAGAAAAGTAACAAACTAGATCAAACCAATGATACATGTAACTAAAATAATAGATTCAACATCGATGTAAAATAAGTAAAAAACCATACTTAAATAAAGATGTAAAAATAGCACAAAGTAAAATAACATTAATGAATGAGAAGTAGCAATCTAAACTCACTAAACAATGGAAAAAATGAAATAGAAAAATGGAACAAAATTGTCTGCAAAAAGAGTGACAAACAAAGTTATGATTTTAATTAAACCAAGGAAATTTGAGAAGAATAAATCAATGGTGTAAATAAGTAATACATAGTTGCTAAAAAATATAGTTTTTGTTCTTAAGATAGATTAAACCAAAACAAACTTATTATGAGCATGTCTAAAAAGAGGTGAAGATTAGGGACTATAGAAGTTGGGAAACATATTTAGAAATAAGCTTGCCTATCAAGCGGGGTAATGAAATGGGTGGTGGGGGAAATGTAGGTCATACCAAGGTATAAAATCCTTATCAGAATCAAGACACAAATTAAGTTAGAAAAATAAGAAGACTTTTGACATTAAGGACTCTAGATAACTTATCTTAACCATATAAATTTGGGTTATCTAGTGAAGTATAAATATCATCCCATGAAGGATATATGCAAGAAAATTAAAATAGACCTACCTTTCCACAACATGTTCCCCATTACTCAGGATTCCTCATAGATCCATTGGTTTATTGTGAAGATTGGATACTTGCATGAGAAAGTAGGCAACACTATAGATAATTTTTAAATCTCCTATCCTAGTCTATTGGCCTTCCATACCCTAATGGACCTCAGCTCTATCATGAGGACAATTGTGGAGTTTGAGATTTCACTAGAATAGGATACATGTTTAATTATCATGTATTTAGGCATGATTTTTAGTTTTGATTTTATAGATGCCTTTTTATCATTATATTTTATTTTTAAATGATTTGTCTTTTAAAATTTTGATGTATTTTTCTATTACTCCTCCATACATATTTATAAAACCAAACATGGGTATTAAAAATGACAATCACTAGAGAACTTAGACTTGATAACTAATGAAGAGAACTTAAAGAGCATGGTGTCATAAGATTGTTTTTCTTACATGTTAAATAAGAATGTTATCTTGAAATTGACCTTGGTGTACCCAAAGTGGAATGAACATCAAGGAAAATGAAACTAAACATGGAATGATTGAGTTACCTCAAATCATAAAAAATGTGAAAAATGTGAAAAGGCTACAATGATAGATAAGAAAGACTCCATATCATAAAAAATAGTGTAAGTGTAGGGAAACATGAAAAAATAGTCTTTTAAAGTTGTTACCACAAAATAAAGTAACTGATTTTAAGAGTATAAAGTCACAGTTATTAACCATTACCTTATTTTTTAAGTAAAATGTTTAGTTTAAAAAGGTTTTTTTAGAAAAAGGCTTTTTTTTTAGGAAGTCCTGGTCCTATTTGAGGTCTTATACTACAACTCACAAAAGAGATAAACCAAATAAATTAAAATAATTTTGTAAAATGATAAATTAATGATAAAAAGATACATTAAGATTTTAAAAGGAAATAAGATATATTCATGAGGATGGTTGGGTCTTATCCATTGTTTTATGTTGTAACTCATGAACTAAATGAAAATAATAAATATAGACTGAATAACCAATGATAATAACTAAGGCTACTTAGAGTAACGTAATTTTATATTTGAGATATTTGTAGGAAGCATACAAGAAGTGTTATTATTTATAGTATATGAAAGTATGTGAGAAGTGTATGCAATGGGAAATGTAACAGATCTATAAATCAATCCTAGATCATAGAAGATAAATCCTACTTATCCTTCTGATGGTGGATACATTATACAATCAGGGTCATGACCAAGATGGATCCACTGGACCTAGCCAAGGGATATCTTACCACAAATAATATCACTAGGGAGGGTTTCAAAACCTCTAGTCAAGCAAAACTATGCAGTAGACCTAACTAGGTCCCATATTTTCATATCCACTAAACTAATAAGAAGTAAAGAAAAATCTCATCTAGTGTTCACCAAATATTGTGGCATAAAGTGGGGGTAGTAAACATGAAAATTAAACATGCATAAAAGACATATACAAATGTCAATGTATACAAAATCATAATGCATGGAAGAGAATAATAAATGCATATCTATCTACTCTTACAAAGGAAGAACAAAGTTAGGAATACTTACCTTTGAAGATGAAATTATTGAGCCTCAATCCCTCCCTTGGCCAAGGTGATTCACAAGAGATTGTTGTGATATGTAAGGATGATAAGGATAAATAAACTCTAGGATACACAACCTATCAATGCATCCAAAAGACTTCTCCACAAGATAATATCCATATTTTCAAAAAAAGTATAGAACCCTAAGCTTGCTCCTCAAGTAGAATAATGGATAAGTAGATGCACAATATAGCTTAATTATTCTTCTCTTCTCTTAGAAATGGTTAAATGAATGATGTTTATATAGGTGGATCTAACCTAATCCCTTCAAAAAATTTAGGCTGACAAGGTTGACTAGTATCATAATTGTCAAAAATAAACTAGGTCATAGACTCGGTTGGCCAGGGACTGACCTAGACCCTAATAAGTTTTATCAATAAGATTACAAGGTCAATATGGTTGACTATGTAATGTGAACCATAAAAAATTGGTTTTAGGTTAGGGAAGGGATAATGAAGGTGGTAAATGACTAGAGGAGGGTGTAAAATAGGAGGCAAACTTAGGTGAATGGTTTTAGGAGATACGTGTGTAGATAGTATGTGGAAAAAAGGTATAAAAATCCTATGAAGCACCAATGGTTTGCCCACCCCTTTCTTGATGTACCCCTTAAGGCATACACTTCGAGATATTGAGACTCGATGGGTTATTACAAGATAGAGATCATAAGTAATTGATAAAGTTTGAAAATATTATGTGTATATATATGCCCCACTCAAAAATCATCATGTATTATTTAGGTGAAACACATGATGGTGCTTCAAGAAAAGAACATAATGACATATAATGTTAAAGCTGAATAAAGTGTAACAAGGAGAAAATAAGATAAATGAAATGATATAATTGACAAATACATACCTTTACTTACCTTAGTGTTGTATATAAAGAAGGAGATGTAAGAAATGTGAAGGCATCTAATGTAGGTAAGAATAGGTGAACCTGTAGATATTAGCACAAAAGAGTAAAAAATTGAAATTTTTTCAATATAGACATATGATAGTTTAAAATATTCTCTAAGATGTCAGGATTACATTACATTTTGTGGTTTGGAAAAAGAGTTAGTAGAGACAAAGATATGAGGAAAATATTAAATTTGATGGTAAAAATTTGAAGGGTAAATAATTTTGAATAAGAAATATAAATAGGGTGAAAAGTAACTCAGTTGGTATTTTTACTTTTTTGAGAAAATAGAGCTTTGATTATCCTAATGAGAGCCTAGAGAACTAAGATGGTGAGGAGATGACAATTGAGATGGGGAGGATGCATAATGTCTGTAATGAGTGCAATATAGGTAAATAACTAAGAATTTCAAAATTTTGAGTAGTTTGATTTGAAATGAGTGAATTATATAAAACTGACTATTAGGTATAATATAGACATTAGAATGAACCCTAGGAAAATTTTAGGGACACTAGGGGTCAAATGGAGTATTGGGTAGGAAGGAGTAGGATGGGAATACTATAAAGGTAGGTATTACACTAGAGGATGTACTGTGCATTGCTTGGATTGCCTATAGGAGGGACATCGATGATCATAGGGACACCAAATGATTTGGAGGAGAGACAAGCACTAGCATGGTGGGTGACATGATTAGATAGGACCTACCTAGGGTTGAGCATGAGCTTATTCAATTTATACATTTCATAAATTTTGGACATCTAAAAGGTTGTGATCAGACTTGTGACAACATAAATATTGTTTCACAAGTCAAACTATATGCGATAACCTTATGCTAGTTCATTTTAGATAAGGGAATACTCTATGATTTTGGGTCTATCATCTAGGTATAGATCATACATGATATGCATGGGATGTTGTCTAGAGGGTAGAAGACCATGAGACCAATGGTTTTGTTGATCATATGGATATATGAGAAATTATTGATGTATCAACTAATAGGGTTACGCCATGTGGTCGATGATAGGTTACCTTGGGTTGATAGATAGAGACAGGACCAAGTAGTATGGGCCATGCCCTATGTACTAGTGTTGTAGATAATAATATGAGGAGAGATCATATGACAATGCTACACACATTACTACTATTTGTCTTAGTTGGGTGACTGTGATGCCAGGGCTAGCTCAAGGATAGATCATAGACCACTATACTTGATGGGTAGAATCATAGATAATGGCACACTTACCAAGGTAGTTTGGACTCATATACCTAGAGGCTCTTCTAGTAATACCTAATTTTTAGGCACAACATGTTAGAGAGTTAAGGGGGAGAAGAGGAGGAGGAGCACCAGTTGATAGATCAGTGATTAGGCTATGGTGTGTGAGACCATGGATTGGTTGAGCATGATGACCAACATTCAAAGGAGGAGAGGTCATGGATGTGGATGCAAGGGTGTATGAGGTACCATAATAATTACCATAATAGGAGGAATAATTACCACCTTAGATGCATCACTGATAGAGATGCCATCGATAGGATCAAACATAGAGGGTGGTTACATAAGATGACTCGACAGTCAGCCCAGGGTAGAGTTGGTTGATAGAGGAACCTCTGAGGAGAGGCTTATAATGTGTATGGGTGGTGACTCTAGGATTTTATTTGATAATGAGTCAACCCATAGATGACATTCTCAAGGGATGGGCCAATGGAGAGACCATGCTCATTGGATGAACATATGAGGAGACAGTGGTTGATAACACTGGGATAGGTAAAAAATGTTGTAATTTTTAGTCTTTATGATAGAATACTAGTTGTATATGATTTTAAGTAGATAGATAGATTTTGATATGTATATGTGATTTGATATTTATCTAGGTTTTGGTTTTTTTAGACCCAATAATAGAGGATATAAGATGGGGATTCCTACTCATGGTTCTGCACCATGACATTTTGGATGAGGTGTTAGTACCATATGACCCCACCATATTGGATGATCCTATGGTACCATCTACCCTAGCTCAGGTAGGCTAGTTCAAATTGGTGGGGGAGGTTGCAAGGTAGTTACAAGCATGTGCAGATAGATTACATCTATTGGTAGGAGTGGAAGTAAGAGAGGCACAAGCATGGTAGGCCTTGGCTCAAGAGAGAGATATACACATGGATACTATAATCTAGTTGGGACAGGTATAGGTTAAGGTGGCCAACTTATAGGGATAGGTAACAAGGTGGAGATATTAGATGGCCTCATTATAACACATTGTGTAGAGAGGATAGTTTGAGGCATCTATGGGTAGTGTGGCTAGGCCACAAGATAGGCATGATGGAGCCCAACTGTAGATCTGGAGTGATGTATTATTTTTTATTATGTACTACTATATGAAACACATGATATATAGAGATATATTATTTTGATAGTTAGATTTTGGTCTCATGAAATATATTTTGGTTGTGATTATTTATGTATGGATATATTTTATTTTAGCACATGTATTTTGCTTTTATTGTATATGCTTGGGATATATATGTGGAGTGTTTTCTTTTCTAGCATTATGTAGTACACATGCATGGTTAAAAAGAAACAAGCAAATATGATTTAGAAAAGTATAATTAATCAAAAACAAATGCACTACACACTATATCATGATGGGAAATGTGTAATAACAAAATATGACTAAGTATAAGAAACCAAAAAGGTGGTAAACAAGAGGAAAAAATATTTTTAAACCATGGAAAAGATTGGCACCAAATTAAAAAAAGTAAAATCACACTAAATCACATTGGGAAGTATGATAATAATGTAATAAAATGGAAAACACATGAAAGAAAAATGGTAGAAAAATAAAATAGTTAAATCAATCAATCATACTAGATCATGTTGGGAAGTATATAAGAGAAATAAAATTAGAAAAATGGACTTAAATTAATCACACGGGTTCAAGTTGGGAAGTATGAAAAACTTAAGAAAAATGATTGTATTCTTACATGTAATCAAAAAATGAGAAGATAAAAGTGAAATATCAATGAAATAAGCATAAAACATATAAAATCAAGATGGGAATCATGTCAATGATGTGTAACTCATAATCAATCATGACGTATCTCATATTTGACACATGTGATTTCATTATGACTTGGGTATTGGAAAATTTTGTGAGGAAGGCTAGGTCCTATCCATGGTCTTACACTAGAATTCACAAAAGGATCACCAATGAGGTGGAAATAATGTGAAAAAGATGTTAAAAATGGGATGTTTGGAATGGTAATGTGAAAATTTGGTAATTTATGAGGAAGGCATGGTCCTAACTAAGGTCTTACACTACAACTCACAAATGGGATCCCTAGGGGGAGTGATCAATGAATGAAAAAAAAATTATCAAGGGAAAATATTAAGAATGTAGGGAATGAAATAAGCATAACATAGGCATCTTAAAAGAATACTTTAAGAAATATGAGGCATACTAAGAACATAGAAAGACACTAAGTGACTAGTGACCATCAATATATAGAGGATACCTATTCACTATTACAAAGATATGTAGGAAATTAAGTGTGATACTAAGATCAACTCATGTTAGTTGGTTTGAACAAGAAAATTAAAATGGACCTACCTTCCCACAATGTGTTCCCCATTCCTCAGGACCTCTTACAGAGCCGTCAGTCTATTGTGAATAGTGGGTAATTGCATGAGAAAGTAGGTAGAACTAAAATATTTTTTTTATTCTCCTTTTCCAATCTATTGGCTTACCACACCCCAATGGACCTAGACTCTATAATGAGGCCAACTATGGGGTTTGAGATTCAATTAAGAAAAGGATATGTGCTTAGAATCATGTATTTTTTTGTGATTTGACTTTTGAAAAATTTGAATGTTGCCTTTTAGATTATTTCCTTTTGTTAAATAATTTAGCTTTTGAATTTTTATGGCTTTTAAGATTCCTCCTCTATATGAATTTGGAATGACCAATCATGATAAAGTGACACATATTAATGAGCTATATGATTTGGCTAAAGGAAGTTGAGTATCCAAAGGCATGATTGACTAAAACACTTAGGCTTACCTATGAACCAACATGTTATCTCAAGTCTTAGCCATGTGTATGCTTAGTTTGCAAAAGGAAATAATGGGAATAAAGGGACATCCAAGGTGGATCGATAAAAGGAGATTATAATGAGATGAATTGTTTATCAACTGATCACATGGTAAATATGGAATAACTAAAGGGGGCAATGTTTATATAACCAATGCACAATTATAATTATCATTATTATAAGGGATAAGATAGAAAATAATTATGAAATAGAACAAGATAGCCATAGAAAGAGAACAAATAGGGAATAAATATGTAATCATGAAAAATAATCCATAAAAAACATAAGAAAATGAATCATAAGCAACATGTAGTGTGAAACAAGAGTCATCATGTAAGATAAATAAGAATTTGGCATAATGTCAAATGATATAATATAGAGAAATGTAAAGTTGGAGCACATGTATAATCTAAATGAAGAAAGAAATGAAATAAAACCATGCTTGTGTTCATAAATAGTGGTATATTTGTCCACACACATTATCCATCACATATGATAATTCTTTATGAATCTAAACTCAAACTATAGCCAAAATCTCATAGATCTTCAAGGAAAGTTGAGAAAATACTTTGTGTCAAATATCCTCAATGGAAAATTTAGGAATGCTTAAAGAATCATGATGATGAATACTATCATGCAAGGAAGGCTTAAGAGAAGGAATAGGAATGGACTCTATAGGAGATGAAGGAGTGGTTGGTGGAGAATGGGCCATGGGTGAAGGAGTCACTAATGGAGAAGGGTCTACAGGTGAAGAAATATCCACAGGTGGAGAAATTATAAGTGGAGAAGGTACCATAGGTGGAGGATTCATAGGGGAATAAGGGGGAGCCTTCTTATGAGGGTGACCTATGGGAGGTAGGGTGGTAGGCATAAGAATAGTCATGAGGTGATCCTTGAGATGCTAATGAAGGATGTGACAATGATCAGTGTGATGAGTACCACATTGGTGCTAGAGATAATATACCTCTCCATATTTGGAAAGATATTCAATTAATATTTTAGGGGGAGGTATATCCTTGTCTATGGTTGAGTAGTAGTGGGATGTAAAGTGTTTATATATTTTTGGAACTTATGATAATGTTTGAAGGAATAATTATCTCTGTTATGGAATCAACATATATACACTTATTATTAGACTTTGTAGGTGTACTAATAGAGGGAGTGTAAATGAAATCCAAGGAAGTCTGGTGTAAGGAACAATCTCTAGTATAATGACTGATATCTTTATAAATATCACAATATGGCTGATCAATCCATTTTGTGGGAAAATGAGCAAGCTACAATACAAGGAAAACACATCACCAAGGGAAGGTCGGGTTGGTGAAAAAACTAGTCTAGGCTCATCTAAAGGAGCAATATGATTATAAATAGAAAGAGAATTAACTAGAGAGGGAATGGGAATAGGATCTAAACTACGCTTAGCTGAGGAAGGGAAAGACGCATAGAAGGCTAAAGGATAGTCACAAGCATATGAAGGATAAGTCAGATAGAGGGGTCTTGGTATCTATCAAAGTGATAGGGACCAGTCATAACATGATCCATAAGCATACTCCTATGAGGCTCTTGTTGGCTCAAAAATTTGTTAAGAGGATAAATTCATGATTTTGAGTCAATATTGTGGGAAATGAGTCCTTATGTTAGTCATTAATGTAAGACAAAGTCCCTCTCCTATTAGTAGACAAATCTACATTTATTTAAATCTAAAAAAGGATAAGTACGGAAAAATCTATTCAATACTATTTATAGCAAAAATGTTTTCTATTGGGTGTTTCATACTTTTAACTTGAAAGTACATAAAGGAAATAGAAAGGAAATGAGGGGAAAGATTGGAAGAATAGATAAATTAAAGGAATAAGGGAGAACAAGATTATTATAGTTAGTTAAACACATAAAATACCATGATAACCATGGGAAAAATGAAAGACAACTCTAGGTAGCCAAATGCAGAAACTTACCAAAATAGTCCAAGAAGGGAAAACACCATGTGCATGGAAATCTCTCTTATTCAATGGGTGGTAAAGATAAAATTACACCCTTAGGAGTGCAAAACATACAATAAGATAATTTTATAATATTGATATAAAACCAAAGATAACCATCCCATATTTACCCATAAAAGATAATTAAAATATTGGTTAAACCCCATCAAGATTTCACATTCATAGAAATAACACAAGAAGATTCTAAAAGAAATATTTAATGTGAAATTCCCATTATCTGATAATTTTGTAATGATTATGAAGATAAATTGAAAGTATAGATATATAAATAGGTGAATCACACACAAATATATAACTCACAAAGAAATTTTGAATACAAAGCTTGTAAATTCTCCTAATTTCAATATTTATTGAGTCGATAACAAAGCTCAGCTCTTTAGACAAAATATCTACATAGTCTCACTACCAAAAGTCCCTTTATAATGAGATTTACAATCATATTTATAGTGTGGGGAGGTTGTTACATTGTGTACCCACCTTTTATGTATTTTAGAATATGCAAAAATGAGTTTACAAAAATACACCACTTAAGTGGTATAAAAGTGCATTGGTATAATGCACTGCATGCAAAAGTGAAATTATAAAATTACACCACTTGAAAGGTATAAAACTACTTTAGTGATTTTACACTATTTGAAATGTTTAAATCAAAATTACATAATTTGAGACTTAGTGCATTTGTAAGTTAGTGCTTACAACATTTTACAACTAGAAATTGTAAAACAAGATTTAACAAAAGACGAAAAGCATTTGTCGGAGCCTATTCATCTTCACTTTTATTGACGATAATTTCAAATTTCACTTTGAATTTATCATGAAAATTTCATCCCTCTTCTAAAACAATAATTATTTCTTTGTATCAAATCCCATGATTAATTCTCATGTTCATCACTAGCCAATGTCTTGCTCTTTAATATCAGGGCCATTATCTGGTTGAAATACTATTCTTCAATTTCACTAGAATTTTCCAATATCCTCCATCATGTATGGGTAATTTTAGTTGTTTCAAGTACCAACTCCTTCCATAATATCTTTTGAAAGTCTTTGAAAGGTGCTAGCTTAGATTCTTAATAGCTTTCATACTTTCACCAAACATTACAAATGACACTGAATCTTTTATATGTTTATGTTCCTCCTCTCTTTAGTCTTAAAAATGATCATAGACTTCTCACTAAAAAAATTATTTTACTCAAAAAGCAATGAAGAATGGTTGAATTGTTTTTTTGTTCCCTCTTTCTAATATTAACTTGAATCTACTAGTACAGAAAACATAATCTCAATTGTTACACTATTTTCTCTTGATTAATTTTTGCATTGATTGATTTAAATTTTATAAGAAAATTTTTATAAAATATAGAATGTGAAGTAATACATGCATTGTTAATATAAACCACAAGTTATTTCAATAAAATGAATATTTCATCAACCTACTTCAATATATAACTTTGCACCAAGGATATTCAAGTTGTTTGATAATATGTTTTCAAGAATGGAGGTAACAACAAAATATTTGACGTAATTTATTGAATCAAATATTTTCCCTCATGAACACATGATATCATTCATGAAACCATGTATCATTGAGATTGGAACATTAAGAGGCCATTAAATTTGATTTCACACCTATTGCTTACAATTGCATTGGCCAATACTTCATCCATTTTTATTCCATGACCTGTTTGACAACATGATTCAATCAAAATTTGTGCCCAGTTTACTTAACCATCAACATATTTTACTTGTTATATGTTGGGAGGATATGAACAAATTTTATAAGTTGGATTTACACTTACAAATTACATAGATTAGCACAATTTTTGCAATTCACACAATCATTTGACAAAATGACTCATCAAAATTCATCATCAAATTTACTTGGATGTCACCCTTTGGCATGGGTTATTAAATCAAATTCATACTTTTCAATAGCCTTTATCTTGATACTCAATTGCATTTTTCTCTATGAGAATGGTGTAACATGTATGTGTTGCCCCAACTGTTTGACAACATAACACATAGAAATTTTCCCAACTAAATACTCATGAACTGTTTGACAAAATGCATCAATGAAATTTGGTGTCTTCAATTTGCTTAGCCATCACCCTTACATTCCAAAAATTTAATGCCTATTTTGAATATTTGAGATCTGATCCAAAATACTTTATGTAATAAGTAAAAGCATGTACAATGAAGTAGTGATATCCACCTATCACTAAGGTGAATGGAGTATTTCACCTTCAAAAATACAATACTTAGCATCTATGTCATTTCTAAAACCATGTGACATCTTAACCTGAAGTTAATGTGTTGGTATTGGTATCCATCTTTGATTGTCAGCAGTCAATGTTGTTATCCTCAAAACCAATTCACTATCAATTTATAGGCTCTAGAGGTAATGAGAATTAAATTACAAATAAAATAAATCAAATAATTTGATCTAAACACCTCTATTAAATGTCTAATGTTGAAAGGTATTTTCATGATTTTAGATAGCCATCATTCATCATTTTCTTGGAAAATCCGTAACTCTATTCCCTAAAGAATTCTTGCCTCTAGCTTGACTACCTTCTCCCTCAACACCAACAACCAAGGCAAGGATATTAGATGTTATTTCCCAGAGATCATTTTTGTGTCTCTAATTGAACTATTTTGGATGTATTGTGTTTCTTGTATCTACACCTTCATTATTTTGGCCTTGGGAATATTCTAAACCATCCATTTAATTACAGTAATAAATAATTTATTTCACCCCTAAAGTGAAGGTTAAAAGAGCATGCTCTCTAATCTATCCATCTTTTGAGATACCATCTTCAAAGCCTCTAATTAGATTCAATGATCAAAAATACATAATCAGCCTGTGAGGTACCATTAATCATGTTATTGATGAAATATTTGTGTCTGGGTGCATCAATGATAGTGCATTAGTACCTTATGGTCTCAAACTTCCATAGAGAAATATCAATGGTAATTCCACATTATTGCTATGCCTTTAGTTTTTCAAGCACCCAAACATACTTGAATGAGCTTTTATTCATCTCAAAAAATTCTTTCTCAAATTTCTCAATGACATGCTTGTCAATACCTTCAAACTTATAGTTAAGATGCCCAGTGATGGTCGACTTGACAGAGTCAACATGTCCAATGACCACAATGTTGATCTGGTTCTTTTATTTTCCCATGTTGGACTTTATGTAATAATTTTAATCTACAATAATACATTTATCTAAAGCATTTTTTTGAATAGTTCATGTGCCTTGTGGATGCTTCCACATTTTCCATATATATCTACTAGGGCATTTACAACTACAACATCTAATAAAAATACACTTTATATTATATCTATATGGATGTTCATATTCTATTCCAAAGCTATTATTTTAGCACAAGATAGGAATACATTGGAAAAGTTGAAGTGATCAGGTTGGACATATGTTCATTACATTTGATGAAATAGTGTCAAAACCTAGTGAGGTCACCCATGTCTTCTATAATCAGCAATCATCACATTCCACAAGAATTTATCTTGTTGTGTCATTTCATCAAACACTTTCACGAGCATCTATGAAACTACCACACTTGATATACATGTTGATAATCTTGTTTTGAACATGAAGCTTTTGGGAAGAATAAATCTCACTTGAAAGTTTATGGAAATAATTACAACAGTTGCATGGGAGTGCAAAGAGAAAATTGAAAATTGCACAGACAGGAAAGTGGAAAGCTTACTTTCATGGCTAAGGGAAACTTAAAAATATTTTAAAATTTACATGAATTTTCAAAACAAAATTTCAATTTTCATGGAAACCCAAAACAAAATTATAAATTACATCAAAGACAAAAAAGATTTTATAAATTGCACAAAGACTAAAAAAGTTTTTACAATTTGCACGAAATCTGAATTTTTTTTCACAATTTGCACAATTTATGAAAAAGTAACTTGTATTTGTATGATTAATGAAAATCAAAATGATTTTTTCAAATTACATGGAATTCTATTAGCTTTTTGAATAATAGGTTCAAATTTTTTTTAAACAATTCAGGATTAAAAAATAGAAAAATTGTAAATTTTTGATTAATCAATTTTTGAGTAATTAATTAATTTTTTTTATTTTTTCAAGATTTTGACATTTTTGGGTGAAAATAGTTTTTTTTAAGTTGTTTATTTATAAATTGATTTTTCCATCAATTTTTTTCCATTTTCAAAATTTGTGACAACAGCTCTTCAGAAACTAGAGATGTGTCCACCATCTCTACCCTATGAACAAGAGGAAAAATACTAAAATTAGGAATTATATAGGATGGAATGTGATAAGATATACATTAATATTGAATTAAATAGGAACAATAATAAATAATTTTATCATCTTGAGCTTGAACAAGACCTCCTAAGAATGGATCATCTATGGTATAGTCATTGGCATAGTTCAGTGTATGAAGATCAATGGCATAAGTAGGGATGACCTTGTTATCAGATGTGGTGTGATGAATGGAGTACCAAGTATTGGTTAAGACAATGGGCATATCATCACTAGATGGTTGATGGTAATGTGAATTTAAAGAAGGTAGAAGTTGAGAAATGAGATGAGGCAAGAGATCTGAGGTTTTGATCTTGATATTAATCTCATTAGGCTCATCATCATCAAAATCTAAGAGGTTGGGATGGATATTCCTAATGAGTTTGGGGTGACCATTATAACCACAAGTGGATTTGATAGGAAATTTAAACCATTGAGATTCATGAAATAGAATGTTTGTTAAGGGTTCAAGGGTGGGAATATTGAATACACCATGGTCTTGGAATCATTTGAAATTTCAAGGGTTAATGTCACCTTGAATCCTATAGATTGATCTATTGTGAGTAAATTTGACACATTAGCAGGTGGAAGAGGTAACTAATCTCAGACGATGAGTTCATATCTTACCAAGCAAAATTTTATAGGATACAAGAAAGTTAAATACCATTAACTTCACTCAAACAATGATAGGTGGAACAGTGATAGGGAGCCACACACAACCTAAGGGAGGCATTTACCTTTGGTCATATCCTTGACATGTGTTGTGTGTGGAATTAATATTGTATTTATAATATCTAAGGGTTTTGATAAAATTGAGAGAGGTAATGAAAGTAACTAAACTCTCATCAATCAATGCACATTTGACTTGGATATCACCAATTTAGACACTGATAAAAAGGGGAGGATCATTCACATAAAGCAGAATCTCATCAAGGATCATAGAAGTAATGGGGAATTTGAGGGTGAGAAAAGTGTCTATTTTTTCATCAATGTGTATGGACATATCTTCACACTATTATAAAATGCTATATTTTGATCTGAATAAGGTGGATTCATGTCCTGCTAAGGGAGGATGAGGGATGTTCATTTTGAATAAGAGTGGCATGAGATGATTACGATGATGCAAAGAATTTTGTATAAGTTTGAGAAATGAGATTTGAGATTGGAGATTAGTAAGTTCCATGATAGGATCCCATTCATCTACCTCTTATATAGAAGTGCATGTGAATTTATGTTGATAGGATTTGAGATGGGAGATTAGTAAGTTCCATGATTAGGATCCATGATATAATTCACATTGATGTTGTTTGTTGAAGATAAATGAGGACTAGAAGTGTGGTTGGGAGGGGAAGCTTGATCCAAAACTTGATTGGGAACAATAACTTGAATAGTATGAATGGTATCATAAGAATCGATGACACCATCGATAGTAGCATGATGATTTTTATTTTTTATTAACATGAAAGTATCCATATAAGGTTGGGATGGATCAAATTGATGTATGAGGAAATATTATTTCTTTGCTTGGTCAATGGCCTCTTCTAAGGTAGATGGAGAGAGAGTCTAAACCTGATATTACAACTTAGGATAAAGAACATTGGTAAATAGATGAAAGAGGTTATCATATACCATATTGTGTTCACACTTATTATACAAGGTCTTCCATCATTTGATGAAATTTTGTGTGGTTTATGTCTGAAGTTTATTACAATGAATAAAATGGGCTAAGGTATTTTCAAAGAGATCACTAATTTAAAACTCTTGAACTAGAGAATTGACTAAATCTTCCAAACTAGTGATGGAATGAAGTTTAAGTTGGTTTTACCAATCTAAATCATCTCCAAAAAGAGTTTTTCTAATAGCTTGGTAGTGGAAAAAGTATTTAACTTGACCCAATATTTGTATATATTTCCAAATGTTTTGAAGTGTATAGTAGGATCAGTTAACCCATTGTAACTAATGGTAGGGGTGATACCTCATATATCGATGTTATTAATTTGAGGTGTAAGAGGTTCATTTTGAAGGTGCTTGATTATTTTATTAACAATAGTAGGTTGAGGGATGAGATTACCATGGGAAGAAATCCCATAGAGGAGGGGGGGGATTTTGGTTATGCATTCCCCATAGAACCTGTTGAGGATGATTTTGGAGATGGAAAAGGTGATATTATAATTGCATCATTTGGTTAGAATTATTATCTTGAAAATCATTCATTTGATTAAGAGTTTTAAATATAAGTTGATGGGTTTGAGTGGAGTGATTTCAATTATGTGAAGCATTGACATTGGTATTAGTGGCTTATATACCACTATGAGTGTTATTGGTAGCTTGAGAGGAATTGTTAATGAGTGAGGCACTAGCAGCATGCTTTTCTTGTGTGGTAAAAGATGCACTAGTAGATGGATGAGAAGAAGTTGCATTAGAGGAATGATTACCATGGGTATAAAATGATACATTAGTGGAATAATAGAGAAGAATGGGTCTTTGAAAAGGCCCACCAGATGTAGAACTTGTTGTGTTAGTAGAGATACATTGCATGGAGGTGGAGTAAATCAAAGAGGAAGATGTTATAGTATGAGAAGCGGTCAAAAGAGAAGGAAGTGGTTGAGAATAAAAGAAGCTATTGTCCCTAAATATGTGTGAGAATGTGGGGAAAGGTGAATGGGGCTCCTTGGTTTAACCACTTATCATAATATGGTAAATGGTATAAGGATATTTTACTCAATGTTGAGGAAATCCATTGATGAAGAAGAGCATTACCAAAGTATATTTTAATTCAAGATAATATTGTAAGGAGAAAATAGGGTTGTGAACTAAAGATAAATAAGGAGGGGTCCCATAGTTTATTGTATGATTGGATACATGCACATTAATTTTGTCAGTGGGTAGGAGCCACAAGCTTCTTATGGGAGAACCTATTAGGGATGGTGAAGCTCATCATATCTATTGAGTTAAAATTAGTGTTGTCTTCAAATAGGAAGTCCATGATGAGGGAAAAATATTAATGAAGACTAATCTGATAAAAGGTAAAGAGGTAAAAAGTATACATAGTTAAATAGGTTGATTGTGTATTGTAATCCAGTAGGCAAAGAAGAGTATAAAGACATATAATTTAAATATATATTGTATATAGGGTATGAAACTAAGTTGGTAAGGATATAGGGTCAAAACAATCAACTTAATTCTATAACTTGACTAACAAATAAGGATATAGAGTCATACAGTTTGACTATGTATTACAGACTAGGAGATAAAGTAAGCTAAAAAGGATACACAGTCAGATAGATTGATTATGTATTGTTGACAAGGGAAAACACAATCTGTAAGAGACTGTACCAGATAAAATGACATTATGATAGTATAGGGAAATTTTTTTCAATATACATGAAACAAAAATTGAAATCAAACACATAAATAATTGGATCAATGTGAGTGATCCAACTAGGGCACACAACACAAAACCTTACACCAACACTAGATAATTCAATTTTTTTTAATACAACACATAATGATTAGAGATCAAGCAATCAAATGAAAAGTAACTGCTAACTAAGTGGTCATCCTAAGTGTTATTATATTATTAGAAAGTATTGATTAAGTGTAATAGGAAATTTGGTTGAAAATAGGGAATTAGAAAGCAATTTATGGATGGTTTTATGATGTTTAGGCTAAAAGGGATCTATGTTGGCAATGGTACTAGCTTGGTATTGGGGCCTACCCCCTCACTTCATAATATTATAACAATAAAGGTGTTAGTTGATTTTCCAATATATAACATTAGCCACATATTTATACTTGGCCATAAAACCAAGTTGACTTCCCCTTTGGTGATGATATCCAAGTAGGTAGGCTTTGGGAAGACAAGTGTTAAATTCATTTTGAATATTGTGTGATTTGATAGTGTGTACAAAAGAGAAAAATAGTGTAACTAAATGTTATTTTGAAAAAACTAATTATTTAGACTATGTGAGTTATAATAAGTATGCAAACAACTGTAAATGAAAGTGTGAATTAATTACTATAAAATAGTTAACTCCCAAATTTAGAATAGTATAGAGTCGGTTTGAATGACACTATATGCAAATAGTACTAAATATAATCAAATGGGTCGCTACTATTATGTGAAAGGAAAATTATTTTAAGAATAGAGTCAAATAGGTTGACTCGGTCTTTTAGATAAAATATAGGATATAGAACTAAGTCGACTAGGTCAACTTAGTTTGATGTAGGGTTACACTTTTGAAGACTGTTAACTTGCACACAATAGGTTTTGAAAGGAAGTACTAATATGACTGAGAGAGAAAGAGAGGAACCTTGGTGGGTTTGAAGATGGTTAGGATTAAGAATGTTAAGCTAAAGTGCCTTGAATGTAGATTTTAAAATTTTACAAACTAAGTCAACTAGTTTGACCCAATACTGCAAACCCCTATGTGTTAAAGGAGAATAAGATGACTAAGTCAACCTTTTCAACCTAATTTGTTGATCTAGATGTTGGTAGAGAGAATAATATGACAAAGTCAACCTATTTGAACTTGAAATCTTATTTGAGACTAAAGAAGAGTACTACATCGACCGATTTGATCCAGTAGCCTATATCTGATGAAGACCTATACAAAAAGAATAGAGACATTTTGATGTGACTATGTGTTAAACCTGCACAAAAAAAGTTAGAACTATACTGACTAGTTTGATACAATATCAAAAATATACAAAAATAATAAGATGATAGAATTGAAATCATGATATATAAAATTGTAAGGGTTAGATTCACATCGGGTTCACTAGGATCTATGCAATGGGAAATGCAATAGATCTATAAATTAATCCTATGTCAGAGAAGATAAATACTACTTACACTTCTAATTAGGGATACATTAGATAATCAGGGTCATGACCAATATGGATCCACTAGACCTAGCCAAAGGATCTCTTACCACAAATAATATCACTAGGGAGGGTTTTAAAGCCTCTAGTCAAGAAAAACTATGTAGTAACCCTAAATAGGTCCTATGTTTTCATATTCACTAAACTTATAACAAGTAAATAAAAATGTGATCTAGTGCTCACAAAATATTTTGGTACAAAGTGGGGGTAGTAAACATTAAAATTAAACATGCATAGAAGACATATACTCATGTCAATGTATATAGAATCTTAATGCATGGAAGAGAATTGTAAATGCATATCTATCTACTTTTATAAAGGAGGAAAAAAATTAGGAATACTTACCTTTGAAGATGAACCCATTAAACCTCAATCTCTCCCTTGGCCAAGGTGTTTTGTAAGATATTTTTATGGTATGTAAGGATGAGAAGGATAAATCAGATCTAGGATATATAACCTATCAATGCATCTAAAAGACTACTTCACAAGATAATATATGTATCTCTAAATAAAGTATGGAACCCTATGATTGCTCCTCAAGTAGAATGGTGGATAAGTAGATTCATAATATATATTAATTCTTATTATCTTCTCTTACAAATGGAAAAATGAATGTGTTTATATAGGTGAATCTAAACCTAATCCCTTTTGAAAGTTTAGGCCAACAAGGTCGACCCAATTGACTTAGTATCATAATTAAAAAAATAAATTAGGTCATGGACTAGGTTGGCTAGGGGCTGACCTAGACCCTAATAAGTTTTATCAATAAGATTGCAAGGTCAATGGAACCACCTATGTAACATGAACCATCAAAAAGGGGTTTTAGGTTAGGGAAGGGCTAATGAAAGTGGTAAATGACTAGAGGAGGGTGCAAAATAGGAGGCAAATCTTAGGGAAATGGTTTTAGGAGACTGGTGTGTAGATACTATGTGGAAAAAAGGGACAATAATCTTGTAAAGCACTAATGATCTACTGACCCCTTTCCTGGTGCACCCCTTAAGGTGTGCACTTATAGAGATTTAGACTTGATAGGTTCTTGCAAGATAAAGAGCATCAGTAATTGATAAAGTTTGAAAATATAATGTGTATATAAGAAGCATGTATAATAGTAAACATTTTAGTTAAATATTTCTTTAAAAATTTAACATTAGTGGGTTTTTTAACAATATGTCCTTCATTAGTGTATAATCTATAAGTACTAAGACCAAGGATGTCTTTGACAAGGTGAGGATCCCATCATTTTTGTGCCTACTTACCTTATTTGTCATGCATATAATATAGTTTGAGGACTAAGTCACCAATATTGAAAGTACATATTTTGAAATTTTTGTTATGTTATTTAACAATGAGAAATTTGTATTGGTGATTATGTTGTAATGTAGCCATACGATGCTCATCCAAGAAATATAAAGTATGGAGATGGGCTTCACATAATTATTCATTAGGAATAATACCATGATGATAAATATGTAATGATGGTAGCTCTATTTCTAAAGGTAAGATTGATTCAGTACCATATACTAATGAAAATGGTGTTGCCCTGGTAGCAGAACATTTCCTAGTACAATAAGCCCAAAGTGTGGGATAAATTTGTAGGTGTTAATCATCACAGGATTCTATGATAGTATTTTGTAAGATTTTATTAAGAATTTTAATGGTGGATTATGCTTAGCCATTGCATTATAGATGATAAAGTGTTGAAACTTTGTGTGTAATTTTGAATTATTCTCATAGTTATTGCATATATTTATTTTTGAAACCACATTGTCAAAAAATATGGTATGAACAACTCCAAAATGATAGATGATTTTATTGAGAATAAATTTGGAAATGGTAGCACCAGTAATGTTAACAAAAGGCATGGATTCCACCCACTTAGTAAAGTACTCAATGGCAATGATAATAAATACATGACCATCTTGTGGTCTAAGTAATTTTGCAATGAGATCCAATCCCTACATAGGCAATGGCCAAGGAGACTCTAAGGTTTTGAGTTCATTCAGAGGAGAGTGGATGAGATCATCATAAAGTTGACAAGGATTACCTTTTTTAGCAAAATTAATGGTGTATTTTTTTAGAGTACGCTAAAAATAACCCATGCATAGGCATTTTTAGGCTATGACATGGCCACTACATTGACCACCACATATGCCCCCATGTGCTTGTTCAAGGAGAACAATAACTTCTTTTGGCATTCCACAACATAGTAAGGTCCCTTATATGTTACGATAATAAAGGGTGTTGTATCGAAGTGCATTTTGTGATATTATTTGTGAATATTAGTATTTTCATGAGAATCTACTTCTAGAGGGTAAGTATGATTCTCAATAAATTGGATGATGTTTTTATACCATGAGCTCTATCAAATAGTGATAAATTCTATTTGAAAAATTAGAGAATTATTTTAGTTTTGTAGAGAAAAAGGTGATTTACTCATTTGAATAAGGAATTGATAATCATAAAGCACTTGATGATGATGAAATAGATATGTGGATGAATGGGGAGAATCATCTCTAGAATTCATTCTTGTGGGATTAGTTTGATGGTGAAAGAGGCAAATTCTTTGGAAAATGTAGTGGCAATTTGATGATATGTGATAAGTCTTTCACTTTGACATTGATAATCTCTAATAACTTGATGACATATGAGTTATGAATCACCTAAAGCATGTAAATATGGGATATCTAAATTTATTGTATCTTGTATGCCTAATATTATAGCTTCATATTCAAGCATATTATTAGTGACATCAAAGGTTAATTAAAATGTTAGAGGTATGATTTTACCATGTGGGTTTATTAAGATATATCCTACCCCAGCTCCTTGAATGAATTTTACACCATTGAAGTGGAGTGTCCAAGTTTATTCATGCAAGTCAATTATAACTTCTAGTAATATGACTACTTTAGATTTAGTTGTAATGGGAGGATTAGGTTCTTCATGGTTATTTATTTCTAGATCAAAAATGAAATTATGGAAATAATCTTTGAGTGAAATTATTTCTTGGTTAAGACCTTCTATATAAATTATATCTTCATCAGGAAGAGTACCTTGAAGGTGATTATTAATTTGTAGGGAATCCACTTGAATTTGGTTTACGATGACCTATCCTTTAACAGATTTTTGTGTAACAATTCAGAGGTCAAATTACATTAATATGACCATCCATTTGTTGATTCTATCTCTAGGTAGGAAAGTTTTGGAAAAGAAATGATGAAGTGGATTAGAATGAACAATGACATAAGTAGTTTAATAGAGCATATAATGGAAGAGATTTTAAAATGTGAAATAGATAATTAAATAATCATGCTCTATTTTTGTATAATATTTTTGTAATTGATTAAACCACAGTTGATCTAATAGATAACATATTTTATACTAGTATTGTCTTGTTGGGAGAGCATTGCTCCAACTAATATGGGGTAAAATATGTATATATGATTAATGGATGATCATTTGAAGGTGTTCAAAGATTAGGAGGATGAAGCAAGGATTATTTCATGCTATCAAATAATTTTTGTCATGAATCTATCCATTCTAAAACATTACCCTTTTTTAGAAGGGAATTGATGGAGTAGAAATGATAAACCATTTCTAGAATAAAATAAAAAATTACCCGAAGTTTTCCAAATTATATTCATATATCTATAATGGAGTGAGGAATAAGCATGTTGATAATAGCTTTGATTTTAGTTGGATCAACATCAATGTCCCAATGGGAGACTAGAAAACTAAATAGTTTACTAGAAGTAACACCGAAGACACATTGAATAGAATTTATGGAAAATGGTTCTACGTGTGGACAACATTTGAAACTAGTTTTTTCCCGCCAAGTTGGGCCCCCTGAGTGTGATCGGCAGGATCATAGATCCAATGGAGGACACTATTGGTGGCAGTGCCTCTGGGTATCTGTTCAAAAATCTGGTAGTGGATAGTCCATCCAATGGATAGAAGAAGGCACTTATAGGTGAAAAGATGTGCCCCTCAAAAAGCATGATGAGCCTTCATGTTATCTCAGAGGGCACGGCCCTGCATATCCCAGATGATCTGGTGGAGGAAATCGTGGCATCCATGGACCTTACATTGGTAGGTAAGTTTTTTTCTTTCCGTCCTAGTATCAAAATTATTAGGAAATGGGTTTTGTCTAGGTGGAAAGTTAAGGGTAGTGTTTTGATCGCTGCCATGGCAAGAGGCCTATTCCTTTTTAGTTTTATGAATAGGGAGGACATGATCGCTACTCTTACTAGAGGACCATGGCTGTATGGCCCACATTATCTTGCCCTATGCTTGTGGAAACCAGGATTTGATCCTAACTCAGACCTTAATAAGTTTGCTCCTACTTGGGTAAGACTGCCAGGGTTCCCTTTGGAATTCTGGGATGAAAAAATTTTCACAGCTATTGGTAATTCTATTAGCCAATATGTCACTACATATCATACAACCAAAACAAAGTCCAAATGTGTGTATGCTAGACTTTGTGTCAATGTTGAAATAAATAGGACTCTCCCTACAACCATAGAGCTAAACTCTAAATATGGGACCTAGACTCAGTCGATCACTTATGAAAATGCTACCACTTTCTATCAAATATGTAAGAGAAGGGGACATTTAATGACATAATGCATATCAAAGCAAAAGAGGAGGAAAGATGATTCCTAGATTGAAGGGGAGGATCAGGCTCTCAATTATAGAAAGAACAGCAAGCAGGAAATAAAGAGTAATGTCAAAAATCCTGACAACATAGAAAAGGGAGAGGAGGAGATAGGAAAGGAGGATATCACTAGTAGTGAGGGAAAAGCTATCCCAAAGGAAACTATAGTATCAACTAATAGTCATAAGGCTATATTTAACACAGCCAACCCTCTAGAAAAATAGACTAATATGTCTAAGGAAGGAGAAAGAGGTAACCTTTTGATAGAGGAAGTCAATGAAGAAGACAAAGTTCTAAGAGTTGGACAAGAAGAAGTAACTCCAGAAAGTCCCACTAAAGGAGAAGCAGACCCACAGCGAAATACATACATTTTCCATGCTCTAGAAGTTGGAGACCAAGTAAGAAACTACTTAGTAAAAGGTGTAATAGGACAAAGTGGTAGTAATGAACAGGAGGAATGGGTTACCCTAAAGAAAAAGAACTGAAAAGGTAAAAAATCTGTAGATGTTGGCACTGAGCCCAAACAAGGGAGGCCAACCCTAAGAGAAATATGAAAAAGAGAGATTGCTAGGGAGATTGCCAGTGGTAAACAAAATACACTGGAGACCCAACCCCCCAAACCCTCTAAATGAGAATATTATCTTGGAACCTGAGGGCCTTTAACAGTCCCTCAAAGTAGTTTGAGGTTAAAAACTACATTTTAGATAATAAATTAGATATTTTATTACTCCAAGAAGTCAAGATGAATGAGGAGAATTTTATGAAAATTGCTGCCTATATATGGCCTAAGGCAGCTTTTTACATTAGTCCTATTGAAGGGGCTTCAGGGGGGATTGTCACTATGTGGAATAGTGCTAAAATCTAGGGGTCTCTTATGGCTTATAATAAGCACTTCTTGATTAACAATTTTTCTATGAAATCTTTGAACTGGTCATTGATTAATGTCTATGGACCGAATAACAGAGCTTTGAGATAGAAATTATGGATAGACCTGAGCAGTTTTAAGAACAATCCCCAGAACATTAGATGGATGTTAGCCAGAGATTTTAACACTCCTCTATACCCTTCTAAAAAATAGGGTGGAATTATGGATTACTTAGACAGCATGTTCAACTTTGTTGAATTCATCAATGATTGGGGATTATTGGGCATAGATCTGCAAAACCAAAATTTTACCTAGACCAATAAAAGAAGAGGAGATTAAATAATTCAAGTTAAATTAGATAGATTTTTTATATCAAGCAATTGGAAGGATTATCATAATATGTAGGCATAGGCTTTCCCTAGAACCATGTCTGACCACTACCCGATCTTCCTCAGTTGGAGAGAATAGGGACATTCTAGACCTTCCCCATTCCGTTTTGAAGCTATGTGGATCAAACACAAATACTTTAGACAAATGGTTTCCCAATGGTGGAAAATTCCTATTCAAGGTACTCCTATGTTCAGAATAGTCAAGAAAATCCAACACATGAAACAAGAAGTTCATGGATGGCATAGATACAGCTTTGGGCAGGTCTTCTAGCAGAAAAAAAATATAGTGGGAAAACTCAAGGATATACAGCAACTGAAAGATCAAGGGGATGACTCTAAGGACACTTTAGAAGAAGAGAATATCTTATCTTCAGAATGGAAGAATCTTATGGAAAGAGAAGAGGTTTTCTGGAAACAAAAATCTCGTGTTCAGTGGCTTAAAGAGGGGGATAGGAACACTGCCCTTTTTCATCTCTCAACTATAAAACATAGGAAAGCCAACTCAATAACTAAGCTTGTCCTAGATAATGGTGACATTATTACCAAGGATAATGAAATAGGGGAACAAGCCAGGGCTTTCTTTCAGAATCTGCTTATGGAAGAAAATAATAATGATAGAATCGATAGACCTATGAATCAATTTATTGATAAAATCCCCTGTTTGATAATGGAAGAAGATAATCTGGAGATGTTAAAGCCTATATTCAAGGAAGAAGTCCATGTTTTATTCTCCATGGGTGATTTTAAATCCCCGAGTCTTGATGGCTTTCCTCCTATATTCTTTCAAGAATATTGGGAGATAGTAGGATCAGACCTCACGGCTACTGTGCATGATTTTTTCAGATTAGGTAAACTTTTGAAACAAGCTAATAATACCTTCATAGTACTTGTTCCTAAAAAATCAAAACCTTCACACCTCATTGATTTTAGGCCCATTAGTCTATGCAACACTATGTATAAGTTATGTACTAAAATGTTGGTCATGAAGATTCAACCTTTGCTAGACAAAATTATTTCTCCTACTCAAAAAGGTTTCATCTCGGGCAGGCAGATTCTTGATGTTGTGATCACCACACATGAGACTATTCACTCCATGGATAAGAGAAGAATCCCTAGGATGGCTCTCAAGCTTGATATTTCTAAAGCTTATGATAGAGTCTCATGGACTTTTCTATTCCAAGTGATCAGAAAATTTGGGTTTAATGATAAAATGTCTCGATTGTTATGGAACGCGGTCTCTTCTACAAAATTCTTAGTGCTGGTTAAGGGTGTTCCTAGAGGGTTTTTCTCATCCTTGAGAGGAATTCATCAAGGAGACCCTCTCTCCCCTTACTTATTCATCATTATGGCTGAGGCACTGGGAAGATACATACAAGCAGATATAGCCTCAAAAAAGCTAGTGGGCATCAAACCTACCTCCTCCCTTCATCCTATGGTGGTACAGTAGTTTATGGATGATACCATCTTCTTTGGCATCTCATCGGTGATTTAAGATAGAATATGGAAGAATATCTTAAATAATTATGCTAGAGAGTCGAGACAAAGGATAAATTTTGAGAAAAGCAATGTGTATTTCTTCAACACTCCTAATGAACTTAGACATATAATCATTGATATATTAGAATGTGTTGAAGCTGGCCTACCAGCTACCTACCTGGGTCTCCCACTCTTGTTCAAAGAGGTATCTCCTAGATTTTGGAATGGAATTATGGAAAGAGCACAGAGGAAACTTCTTGGTTGGAAGGGGAAACTACTCAGCAGTGCTAGTAAACTACAACTTCTTCAGGCTTTGCTGCAAGGTATTCCTACATACTTCCTGTCCCTTTTTAAAATTCCTACATATTTTTCTAAGAAACTGGAATAGATCTAAAGGAAATTTTTATGGATGAGAGTGGAAGACAAATAGAGAATGTCTTTAGTCAGATGGGAAAAAGTGTGTCTTCCAAAATCTCATGGTGGACTTAATATTAGGTCCATCAGGAACATGAACAAAGCCCTTCTCTCAAAAGTTAGTTGGAACCTGATCCATAAAAACAATGATTGGAGGAAAATAATGTATGCCAAATACATGCATAGCATTGATGATTCTAACTTTTTTCAACAGACAGGATTACCCCAGGGATCTGTGATATGGAATAAAATGTTAAAAAGTAGAAGCCTTCTCAAATAGGGAATTAGATGGAAACTCGGAAAGGGCCAGCATATTAAATTTTGGGATGATATCTAGTTAAATGACAAGGCTCTCATCACACAAGGAAACTATGGAGAGATTGCTGACTTGACTACCCAATTTTTTAGAGATAGGGTCAGTGATTATATGGAAAATAACAATGGGATGAGGAGCTGGAAAAATCTTTTGGATTATTGTGTGCACCGGCCTTAGCTTTTCTCAAGAGTTTAGGAGATCCAACAGTGCATTCAGGAGATCAAAATCCCTCTCTTTCCCCAGGAGGATGAATAATACTGGTGGCCAGATAAGAATGGATCATTCTCTGTCAAATCTGCTTACCATCTGCTCATTCCTGAAGCTCAGAATAAAGATGTATGGAAAAAGGTTTGGAATCATAAAATTATTCCAAAAATTAACATGTTTTAGTGGGCTGCTACTCATAACAAAATCCTTACTCAGGATAACCTTCAAAAGAGAGGGTTTACTTTGGTTAATAGATGTTTCCTGTGTGGTTCAAAAGAGGAATCAGTTTCACACCTCTTTATCCATTGTGAGTTTGCCTGGGAATTATGGGGCACAATACTTAACAACTTTGGTATTGAATGGGTCTACAATTCTAACCTTAAAGAAGTAATTCTCAGCTAGAACCCAACCTTCACACATCCCTAGCCTATGGAATTATAGAAGCAAGCTCTACCATGTTTGAGTTGGACTTTATGGAAAGAGCGCAATCATAGAATTTTCAGGGACACTGCTAGAAATGCTTCTCAGGTGTTTAACTCCTTTGCTAAGACCATTATGGAAAGTGTTACAATAGCTCATATTCATGTTGTGGAGAAACCCCTATCTCAAATTGAAAGCCAAATGGAAGATTTTAAACCAAATCCCTGGGTATAATAACTCCAAAATTCTACAGAGACTTAATACTGAATGGATCCCCCCTAAACCTAACTGGATGAAACTCAACTTTGATGGCACATCCAAGTTGGATGGTAAAGCTAGTGGAGGAGGAATTATAAGGAATGATAAAGGATGGATGTCTGCTATTTATGCTGGTGGAATTGGATGCCAAAGCAACAACTATGCTGAAGCAATGGCTTTACTATGGGGATTAAAGTTAGTTATATCCCTAGGAATAAGGAACTTGAATATACAAGGAGACTCTAAGATGGTCATAGATGCCATTAATCAAGCTTTAAACATGGGAATCAAGCTAAAAGACATCACTACTAATATCCAATTTCTTTTACAAAAGTTTTCTGAAGTTGAGATTTCCCATACTTATAGAGAAGGCAATAGGGTCGTTGATGCTTGTGCCAACCTTGGGCAGCAATTTTTAGGTTGGAGGGTGTGGTGACAAGGTGTTCATATTCCCTTAAACATTAGGGAGATCATTTAAAAGGAGATGACTTGTCAGGAATGAGGCATATTGATGACCCTGAAAAGACCCCTGTTGATACCCTCAACTCCTTTGCGAGCAAAAAGGGAAAGAAGAGAAAGGTTGATGAAGAGGAAGAAAATATTAAAGAGACTACAGAAGGGACCCATAGGAATCTAGGCAGGGCCAAAGGGAAGCCTTCCAAAATTAATAAGGATTCCCCTTTAGAGTGTGAAGGTTAGGACAAATTGCTGGTAAACCAGCCCCAAAGGCCAGACTGATTGATTATTTGAAAAGTTCTTCGAAAGAAGCAACCCAGGAGGAAGAGTCTGAGGAGCTAGAAATCTAGGAAATTTTGGAGGACATTGGAGAGAAGAAGGCTACTAGGGATTTTGAGGTTACTGAGGAGTAGGGTGCTGACACTATGAGAACTACTGACAATAAGGGGAAAATGTATGTCGAGGAAGCTGGTGAGGGCACTGAGAATGAGACTGATTGGAAAACTAAAATTGGGGCCCTAAAGGACCACATTCATAAGCTGGAGAAGGTCTTTGCCAAAGGGCTTTGTAATACAATTTTGTTGAACATGTCTATGCTGGAAGTGGTGGGTAATATTGGGTATGATGATAATGTAGAGAATGAGAAACTCAATGATCTTATCAAATCAATAGTTATGTAAGGGGAGACCTCTTTGACTCTGGTCTTCCCATGGCTTGTGTTTTGTTTCTATCTGTTGTTTTCAGTTGTGCCATTGTCTCTCTAAAGGCATTTTTTGTTTGTTTGCCTTCTTGTCTTTTTTGACTGTATAGGGTTCAACCCCTGGTTTGCCACCTTACTTTATCAAAAACACTGAAGACACATTTGAATGGGTTGAGTCTAACTTCATATTTAAGGATTTGATCAAAGATGATAGATAAATAATTAAGATGAGTATGGATATGTTTAGATTTGGCAATGAGATCATCCATATAGGTTTCAACAATTTTATGAATAAAATCATGAAAGATATGGTTCATTTCACATTGATAGGTATCTTTGGAATTTTTAAAACTGAAAGGCATTTTAACATAACAATAGGTGCTCCATTCTATGGTAAATGTTGTTTTATGTTGATCCTTTAGAGCTATGTGAATTTGGTTATATCCCAAGAAACCATCCAAGAGTGAAAAATATTCATAACCAATGGTAGAATTGACTATGGCATTTATTGATGGTAAGGGAAAATTATCTTTTGGACATGCTAGATTTAGGTTGTAAAAGTAGATGCATATGCGAATAACCAAGGTTACTTTTTTACAAATAGTGACAATGTTTGAGACCTATTCCGATTAAACTATAGGTTTAATGAATTTAACATCCAAAAGTTTGATGATTTCTTTATGACATAAGGTAAAAATCTCAAGAGGGAATTTTTCATTATTTTTGTCATAAGGGTTTGGAATTTGGATATGTGATGATATTATGGACAATGATGTTAGGATCAATTCTAGGCATATATTCATATGACCAAGTGAAAGTTTCATGATATTTGTAAAAAAAGAGGCTAAATTTATCATGCTATTCATAAGTGAGCTCTTTAAATATGGTAATAGGTCAAAGACATGTAGGTGTATCGTATTCAATTTTTGTAGCTTACTTGATAATAATAGCATTTCCATAATGGAAATGATATGGAGTGGCATTGATGGAAGAGATATGATTTGTTTTAGGATCCACACTAGCAATGAAATTGTTTAAACAAGGAAAATTTTGTTGAAATTTTCTAAGCTTATGATGTTGGTGTGGAAGTTGAGGTTATCTATCATGGTGTAGTTATAGGATAGCTTCATCATTGAGAAGCATTGGTAAAGTTCCATATTATTAAACATCTACTTTTTTATCAATGATTTGATTATCTTTGATATCATATTTGCAATGTATTTATATTACACCAATTGCTTTAGCATCCAAGGTAATTTTAGGTGGAGTAGTGGATAAAGATTTGGTGTTGATGAGATCAAGTTGACGTAAGTCAATAATGTTTGAAGTAATTTTATTGGTTTGTTCAATAGATGGGTTTTTAGGTGATGATTCGGGAAGGGTTGTCTCCATCAGGTTTGTTGGATATATTTAGATGGTGATGGTTTAGATTGATTAGTATAATCATAAGTAGGGGAAATAATGTTTATTTTTGGTAAAGTGAGTTGTATTGAATTAAGTTGTGTATAAGGTTCAAAAGATGCTATGATTAGAATTTATTCAATTATCCATGGGTGTTTAATACTGGTGGATTCACAGAGGGTACATAAACTTTGGGTTTTGATTTAGTATCGGATGAGATATGAATAACATGGACATCACAATTAAAGGCATGCATTTTTGCTAATTTATTTTGATAATGGTGTACATATAAATCTCATGATTAGGCTTGGGCCATGATATAATTATCATAATAGGTATGATAAATAGTACATGCATAAGTTTTCATAAGAGAGTTAGTGGTGGAAACACCTATGTTTCTAAATTTGTGAGGAGACATAGTTAAATGATCTTGAAATAATTTTTCCACTCCATATTCATTATAACTGAAATCATCTTCTATATAAGAAGCTTCATATTCATTACATGGACATGAAGAATAATTAGTTTCATCAATTAAAGGAATGGTACAATCATGCGGGAGTAAAGAAGGAGGAGGTAATTTCACTATATAGGGAGGTAATATAGTGGTATTACAAGTATTTTGAAATTTATTTGGTTCATCATCATCTAAATTGACAAGAGTGGCATGTAAATTAAAATGCATGTTAATAAATTTAGGGAGAGATAGATAATTGATATGGGAAATAGTTAGAATATGATATTAAGATTTAGTAATTGATAGTTGAATGCTTAATGGAATAGGATTAGCTTCATGTTTGTGGTGTTTGCCATTATATATGAATTTGATATTGTTTTATTATTTTTGGTAAACTAGTTTTTAGTTCCTAAATAATAAGGGGTCAAGAGTAAGGGAAAAATCTAATTTAATATGGTAAACTATAGATTTTTATCAAGTAAATTACATAAGGAGAATAAATAAACTTATCTAAAACTAGATTGAAATGGATTATTCAAGATCTGGAAACTGAGATGCAGGACTAGGACACTATCTAGAATTTGGACTTCATTTTTTGAATGGATAGGAGTGCTAGAACTGGATAGGAGTGGCACTAGCACTATAATCCACCTTTTTCATTTTTGTCATGAGGATATAAGCTTTATAGGTTTTGTTTTCAAGGTTAGTGTGAGATTGCATACCAAATTTTGAAGGCTAAAAGTCAACAAAGCTTGTTGTAGGTCTATTTTAATCTCCAAAACCCTATATTCATATACACACATGCAAACAACAAATGTATCAAAATAAAAAGGTGAAAAACTAGGTTAGGGGAAGAATGATCACACAATTTAGAACCCCTAATACCCTAATCACTACCTACATTAACCCTCAATTTAGGGTCTCAAATCAAGTTTAGTTCTCCCTTAGGGAATGTGCATAATCAACATGCATGATAGATGCAAGAATGACTTTCACCTAGGTCCTTCCTTGATCAAGCATGCAAGTCTATGTGTGATGAAAAATGTTGAGCTATACTATTGACTAATTTCTATTATGTATAATGTGCCAAAGTAGTAAATGCTAGATATAAAATGCCTTGTGAATTCCTTTATATAAGAGACTCATTATTTAAAATTTGGGAGCTTTATTTGCATTTGGATGACATTGGGAAACTTAAAGATGAACCTAAGAAAGGGAATAGAACATATTGAGTGAAGTAAACTGACCATTGGGGGTGAAAATGGATTTAGACAAGATCATTGGAAATAGACACTAGTGGCATCGACACTATTTTCCAACCTTAGCGCTCTTGTCTTATAGTCTCAAGATATGGGGGGATGGAAAGATTGTGGAAAACCTAACCTGGTTGAGGTGGAATGACTATTTAAAAGGATAAAGATGATCAGGAATAGGAAAAGAGGTGACTCAAGCATAGAACAAGACCAATATGATAAAATGAAAGACATGGCTAAATGTGAACAAAGCTCATATTCTCTAGTTTGAGTCTCCTATGAAAAGACATGATATGTGTGATTTCTTGACCAATTTAAGGTGTATACATTTGCCCCCTTTTAATCTAGTGATGTAATGAAATAAAGTACTAGAGTAAAAGAAAGGAAATAAAATGCATACCTAAACCTACTTGCATGGAGATAAGTGTGCTAAAAAAAAGGGTCCAACTCACTTCCTAGATAGGGAAGTGGATGGAGAGCTGAATTGTGCATGGATAAAGAAAGAATCCCTAAAATATATGCCCCCTATATTGAATCTAAAAGTGGAATCTATATAACATGGAGATGGAATGCAAAGTTTACCCCTGTGATAAATTTGATTGGAATGAGAAATACTAAAAGGCCCAAAACCAATGTCTATCCTCTATCCCACATAAACTCATGTAATGTAGAATGTGTGCATAAAATCTATATACTATGAAGAGAAAAATCTATCATACCCCCACTCTAAATAATTTGAACTAGAATTGAGAAGTGTTTATAGGTCTAAAACCAATGTCTACCCTTTGTCCCACACAAACTCATGTAGTCTGGGTCTAGGTAATGCTATGGAACAACCACTACAGATGATTATACAATCCAACTTGGTGACAACCTGGGTATAGTTGGGTGTAATCTAAAACTCTAATAAATGTGCAAGAAAATAATGGCACATCTTGTCATTCCAATCTATATAATATTGGGTGATGAAGAATATGAAAATATATGCCATGCCCACAAATATGGTATGTGAGTGATTGGTCTGTATAACCACATGTGAAATGAACTATCATGCCATGTCCTAGTGCAAAACTAGAGATCAAAACACTATGCTCTACAATATGCTTATAATCTACTATCTAGTCCTATAACTATATCATGTTATATGAGACTATATGTGTGAGACATGTAGTATATACATGTCCCCAAATCTAGTATCTGAGTCTGAATCTATATCAAAGTCACTATGAATCCCCATAATCTTAACCACTATATATCTGACTAATCTGTGTATCTATAAATTGAAGGTATGTCCCTCTAAATGTCCTAAGTAATGCTAAATGACCCATGTACTATGAATCACTATATATTTCAATTGATCTAAGCTGAATATGATAATCTAGCTATTAGAGGTGTAAAAATGATGCTAAGTGACCCATGTAATCTGGATCACTATATTATTTTGATTGATCTGAGCTGAATCTAATAATCTAAATACTGGAGGTGTAAAAACAATGGTGTATCCACTTATGAAAATGGATGGGTATGTTGGGTAAGTTTTGGAATAGCAATAATAGGAATGATGCCCCCATTTTGGGGAGATGGATGAGATTTATGATAGAGGAGGTTGAGCAAAAAGTGATGACTAGTGGTGTAATGATAGAAGTGAGGTTGGTCTAGTTTAAATTGATTAAGAAGTTGCTTGATTGATTAGACTAAGTTGTTTTGAAAGTTGAACAAGCTATGGATTGGTTAGGCTAAATTATTTGATAGTTGAATGAACTATTGATTGATTAGGGTGAATTATTTGATAGCTGAATGAATCTTTGATTGGTCAAAACCAAATTGTATGTCTGGCTAAAAAATCGGTATAGAGATGTGTGTGCCATAGTAGGAAGATGATGTAGTAAGAAATCAAATCTCATTTGATGTTAAAGGTATCGCTTTTATGATTCTATGGAACAAAATGGTTTGTAAAATGGAGCTACTGGGTTGAAGTTATAGGAAAAATAGTATTTTTCTTTGAATGAGAAAGTTATTTGATATAAGATAATTGAATTGATTCTTGATTTATTTGTGCATTGACTAGGTTGATATTTAGAGCTCTCGAGTAAGAGATATGTCAAGGAGATGAGCACCTATCGTGACCCATTTTGAGCAGTTGGTAGCCCAAGTGGAGGCTAGTGGGGAGGTTATTCTGGTAAGTAGCTAAAACATGTGATTTTTTTGCCTATTTAGAAGCCTATTTTTGATATTTTTTAGGTATTTTAAGTAGCATAGGAAATTTTTAGCTAGTTCTAGCACTCCTATCCCTCCTCCAGTGCCATTGTCTAGGTTCTAATGCTCATGTCCAACATTTTTATCATGTACTTAGCATTGTTATCCTGGAGGCTAGATTTTTTAAGCTATTGCTTAGTTTAGTTGATGTGTTTTTACTTGGTTGTTAACTTGGCATGGTTAACTAATGTATATGTTATTTTTTGGTTTTTTTGTTTGGGTAAAGTATAGATTTGATAGTTCTATAGAGTTTAGGTTATGGAGACACTATGGTTTTTGCCTTTATTAGCTAATGAGAGGGTTGTGATGTATAGAGTAGGGTTGTGTCATGTGTGTGACCTAGGCCTGTGAAATGGGATAGGTATTTGATTACTACCTTATGTGAGAGGTGGAATGTAGATACATGTACTTTCTAACTTTCTACTGGGGGATGTGTATCATATTTTTCATTTGTCAGTTAGTGGGCATCAGGTGACATGGTAGGATGACATGGGTGTAGATGCTATTGATTGTGTATCCCTATATTTTACTAGTGTGACCTTAGGAATATGTAGGATAGGTAGTGATAGTGATGTATTATTATTATTTATTGTGCAATTGAGTGTTCCATGCTTACAAAAGTTGTTAGTTGTGTTGTTGGCTTCATTTATTGTTATAAATGGGAGTGGGGTGTTGATAGCATACATGATACATAGGATTGTGCATAGTATATAGGACTATGTTTTCCCATTTATATAGGGATATTTATAGGTTTACTTAGGAGGCATTCAATTGTGGCATGAGTGTAGCTACTTTATTACATTATTAGGCTTATGAGCATATAGTGGTTGCGTGGCAAATAGAATTGCCAAGGGAGAGGTGGGCACCCCCAAAACCATATGGGGAGTGGTGGACAAGTATGTTGGCTATTTGGTCTCTTGGGATAGATTGATATAGACAAGTTTTAGATAGATTGGTGGCTCATGATATCATATGGAGGCCCTATAGAGGATTCCCTAGGTGGCTCAAGGATAGAGTGTAATTGCAATGTATGAGGGTCAGTTATTGGTTACATTACTGCTAGGTTAGAGTGTGAGTGCTTTCAGTATGAGCACATTACTAGATAGTTTGGGGTACCACAAGATGTGACCCCAATAGAATGGGTGTGGGTGAGGAGTGCATGGGCACCAAGGAGGGTAGGAGCTTGTGGGAGACCTATCAAGGTTAAATTAACACCATTACCTTTGGATGCATGAGATATAACTACAAATATTCTTGATATAGATGATGTTGGATGCATATAGATATAACATGTGATGGATGAGGCATCGATAGGCTCTATTATATCCTACTGATGCAAGGGATACCCCTAAGTATGAGGACCCTACTCTAATCTAGATGATGAGAGGTAAGCATTGATTATATTTGAATTTTTGTTCAATTTTTGCACAAGTTTTTGCTTGTTTTGAAAATGCATATCTAACATAGTGTTGTATTTTTACATACAGGTGGTGCAGAAGGTGCTCAAGATGAATCATAAGTTGGTGTAGGAAGTAGAGATGATGGGTTTTGCAAGACCATCATTAAATTGACACTCTAAGAACTAACACAACATGTTCCTAATGATGTGGTAGAGGAGGGTTTGATAAAGTGAGTGATAGTTACAGTTGGCATTTATGCTCATTTGTTTTACAGGGCTGTTATAGCTATAGTTGCATATGTTAGGATAGCAGGAGAAGGATGATTTGAGGGCTGATCTAGATAGGCATAGGATGCCTCCACCTGATTATGGATCGATGAGTATGTAGATTATGAATGAGTACATGGATCTTCAAAGGTGGTATGAATACTTTCATGAGGAACATGGTCAGTTTTTGGAGGGAGATAGTCATTGTAAGAGTCATTTGAGAGCTCAAGGAGGTTTGGGGACATCGAGTGCTAGGATAGATTATGGGACTAGTACTAGAGGAGACTGAGATTGAGAGTGAGGAAATGACACCTATTCATGATTTATTGTACTTGATATAATGTATATGTGTTTAAAAACTTAATTATCTATATAGATGTTGGTTTGATTTTGTATCATGCATACTGTGTTATGGGATTTGAAATATATTATTATATTTGTTGCATATGGTTATTGTATAAATAGTTGATTTGGTATTTGATGTTGAGGCTATGTATGTGTTTGGTAAAATGGTACTTGGAATATGATTTGATTGTTTTTTATATGTTCAGGTGTGATGTTAGGTTTTTTATATCAAATTGTATGTAAGTAAAGAACTTTATTTGGTTTTTAATTATATGTGGGCAAAAAAATTATTGGTTTTGCAATTAGGAAATCATTGGGTTAAATTGAGCTAGTTTGAGATTGGTAAATTATTTGGATGTGTTGATTTGGTTTAGTGTTGGTAAAATAGGATTTGGTAAGATCTAGATTTTTGATAGGCTAGTTTTTTGCTATGGATAGTTATTGGGAGTTAGGAATGTTAGTTGTTAGTATATGGGGATGAAAGATAGCACATTATGCATGTTACTTCCTTGAGAGTGGCTCAAGAATACAAAGGCTAGCTAGACCTTCAGCTCCATCATTACCCTACTAAGTGAAGCTATGACCTGATGTTAGTATGAATGTATATTATATTACTCTATGTTGTATCACTATCTTAACCCTATTGGCCAACTGAACAAGTGCCCATACTATTCATGCTATGTAGGAATATGTTTTGTATTTGATACTATCTATTGTGTTTTAACTGTAGCTGGACATGGAGATTCTACAAAATGTAACTTTATTGGTCATGTAACTAAAATTAAATGCTGTGAAGAAGGTTCATTTATCTGTAATCATATACTCTATGGCCTTTGTTTTGATGTGTATGATTGAGCCATAGATCAAGCTAGAGCTAAAACCTATGATGAGGGCTCATTTAATCTCAACCATAGTGGATTGATACATGAGATAGGACCCCAAAAATTTGGATGTAGTGTATATTTATCATGAATAGTACTTTGTGATGTGGATTAATTTAATCTTAGTATTAGTAGATTGTTATGTGAGATAGGACCTAAAAACTTTGGTCATAGTCAATATTTATCATGAGTATTACTCTATTGCAATGCTTGTCACTCTGTTGGATATGTGTATGGAACTACACTATCTAATCCTTAAAATACACTACTATATGTAGGATGCTCTCACTATACATGTTTTCAAACCTTATGGATAGGTGTAATAGGATATCTCTTGTGAGACTCTATCCTAGAACCTACATTTCTCTCATGATGAGTGACTGATGATTCTTTTAAAGGAATGTCCTAAGATGAATTAGTCATAGATGAATGAGGTATATGGTTCCATGAAGAAGGAGATCTTAGTGCCCCCTATGTGAATGATATGATGTCATTATCAACACGTCTATTAATATAATTTCTAAGTCCATAATAATCATTATCTCTATGTCCATAGATATCATGATAATTGCAAAAGGGCTGATGTAGCTATTTTTGTAGGAGATATGGATCTTGTCAATGAGTAGAAGGTCATGTGATTAACCTCCTATCTATGAGTGCTGACAATATGATATATGGGATTTCTTGCTCTGAATCAAACTATAGTGGTGCCTTGATGTTGTTCTTTATAGTGCATATTATAAGTTGTACTCTAGATACTAGCTCTTTGATCTTAACCAATTACTTTTTTGGTTGTGGTCTCCTATCTTGTTTAGGACATGGTGGATGTTGGATACTAGGAGATATAGATATTGCTATAAAATCTATAGTAATCCAATCAACTGAATCTACCTTTATCAATCCCAATTTCTCTTCCAAAGATAAAATTATATAGCATAAATGCCTAAAATAAGACTCTATGTGATATAGTATATAATCAAGGAGAGGTTAGTGAAGCCCCTTAATAAAGATATGATGAATTTATAAATATATTAGTTTGTATATCAATCTTAACATTTGATTCTTGAATCATAAGCTATAATCACTAACTGGATCTGAAGTATTCTGATGTAAACTTGTGAGTTTCTCATATGTGACATGAAGGCCCATATTTGTTATGTAATGTCTAAGAAAATTCATCCTCTAAGTCATCATATGTGTGCAAGGAGCCAATGGGGAGTAGATGAAAGAAATAATTTTGTGCTTCCCTAACTAATGTCTACTGGAATAACTTGAGTAGAATCAAAATACTCACATGAGATGGCAAAGCCTTTTGTAAGGCTTGAAGGTGTATAAATGGATCTCCATTTCCATCAAAGTGAGGCAATTATCATATCAAAAAATGCTTAGGCAATGAAGATTTTATGAATGTCTTTAGAATTAGGTTACCATGTAGATTATTGGCATCCATCCAAGACTTATAGGCCTTATTTTCCAAGGTAAGGAGATGTACTTGGTGTTGTAATTCACCAACTACATACATCAAAAAGAGAATCTCTTGGGATGGTACATTAGCAACTTGAAGTGGTTCATTTAATCATTGAATTATATTGTTAATTTTATCCATGAGAATGCTACATTTAGCAATTGGATCATAAAGAATGGGTGTGCTCACTTGAACCTTGGGAGTAATGGTAACTTGGACCTTACTAGAAGGATGTGAGCTACCATTCTCTTTGGGTGAAGAGTGAGAATTGCATTATACTTTAGTGAGGAATGGCTTGGGATATTTATTGGTGTCTTTATGCTTTAGTGTATCACATTCTAATTGAGTAGAAGATGTGATATTTTCATGAACATGTGCATTATTTGAAATAGAATCATGCATAGAAGTAGAAACAACATTTGGAAGTGCATTATGTTTGAGAGAAAGAGTGAGAATAGAGTTAGAAACATGAGATGCATATTCTTCTTCACTATGTGCATAATAATCATCATTGTTCCATGCATTTTCATCATTAGAATATTGTTCATAATCACTCTCATTTTCATATTCATTTGCATGTTCACTATCATACTCATTATCACTTTTAGTGCAACTAGGGAGAGGTGTAAGAAAAGAATTTAATTCTTTTCTAGTATGCAATAAAGTATCATTTAAAATTAGAATATTATGTGTATCTATGTTATTCATGGATTGAGTGTATGCATGATTTTCATGTGAAATATGAGAAATAAGAGAAGAAGAGTTTTCATTGAGACATTATTTTGACAAAGTAGAGTTAGGAACATGAGATGTATCATTTGAACTATGTATTGGAAATTTGATTCTATTGTGTTTATATTGTTGTAATTTGAACATAGAAGTAGAAAAATAGAGAGAGAGATTAGGTTCACATGGAAGCAAATTATCACCAATAAGAGGTTCACTTAGAAGTAAATGATTATTTTGTTCATTTGGTGCATTGTGCATAGGAGAATGAGGTGAAAATTATCTTTCCCATTTATCAAAGTTATTTTCTTTAGAAGATGGAATAAAAGAGATAGGTTTGAGAGAAGAAGATGCATCTAGTTTTAATTCATTGTCACTATCACATGTATCATCATATTCCTCATTACAACAATAGTAGTTATCTTCCACATAAAATTATTTTCCACATTTTTAGCCAATGTGCAATTTTGAAAATTTGTCCATTCATTGTCATAATTATGAGAAAATTTTAAGAATTGATCTATGGGATGAGAGGGAAGAAGTGCCTTAGTGGCCATTTTATTTATTTCACCAAAGAGAATATTGAAAAGTATTATTAAACAAATAAATGCAAAAATAACTATGAACATAGATATTTTGAAAATACTTTTGACTATCCAAACAATTTACAAAAATTCCAAAGTATTTTTCTAAAAATTATAAGGGAGGAAAACTTGGGGTTTGAGGACCTAGTTTAAAAATCTAAGGTTTTGAGCTAGGGTTTTAAAAATTTTGAAAATTATGTAATAATTTTAAATTCTAAAAATAATTTTGAATAGAATAAATGCACAAAAAATTATACAAAAATTTGAAATTTAAATTTTTGAACAAGAAAACTATTAATATTGAAATTTTGAAATTATTTTTGACAAAGTAAACAATATGAAAAAATTCCAAACTATTTTTTTTAAATTTTCAAGGAAGGAAGCTTAGGGTTTGAGGACATAGTTTGGAAATATAGGGTTTTGAGCTAGGGTTTTATAATTTTTGAAAATTATGCAATAATTTTAAATTCTAAACATAATTTTGAATAGGATAAATGCACAAAAAGTTATACAAAAATCAAAATTTTGAAATTAAATTTTTTGCACAAAATATGAAAGAAAAACCCTAAAGGCGACTAGGGTTTTAGATTTGTTTGAATTAAGTCGGGTTCACCAAATATTTTATTATTTTTGAGAAACTAGTGTTTAGTTCCTAAAAAATAAGGGGTCTAGAGTAAGGGAAAAATCTAATTTAATGTGGTAAACTATATATTTTTATCAAGTAAATTAGATGAGGAGAATAAATAAACTTATCTAAAAATGGACTGAAATAGATGATTCAAGAGCTAGAAACTAAGATACATGACTAGGACATTATCTAGAATCTAGATCTAGACTTCATTTTTGATTAAACAAGAGCACCAAAACTAAACAGGAGTGGCACTAGCACTTAATCTACCTCTAATTCTATTGTCTTAAGGATATAAGCTTTGTAGATTTTGTTCACTAGGTCACTGTGAGCTTACGTACCAAATTTTAGAGGTTGAAAGTCAACAGAGCTTGTTGTAGGTCTATTTTAATCTCCAAAACCTTGTATTCATCTACACACATGCGAAAAATAAATGTATCAAAAGCAAAAGGGGAAAAATTGGGTTAGGGGAAGAATGATCACATGATCTAGAACCCCTGCTATCCTAATCACTATCTACATTAACCCTCTATCTAGGGTCTCAGATCAAATGTATTTTTCCCTTAGAGAATGTGCATAATCAATGCACATGATAGATGCAAGAATGAATTTCACCTACGCCCTTCCTTGATCAAGCATGTAAGTCTATGTGTGATGCAGAATGTTGAGCTATACTGTTGATTGATTTTTATTATGTCTAATGTGCCAAAGTAGTAAGTGTTAGATGTAAAATGCCTTACGAATTCCTTTATATATGAGACTCATTATTTCAAATTTGGGAGCTTTATTTGAATTTGGCCAACATTAAGAAACTTAAGGATGAAGCTAATAAAGGGGCTAAGACCTATTAAGCGAAGGAAACTGACCATTGGAGGTGAAAATGGCTTTGAACAAGAGTGCTAAAAATATACACTAGTGGCACCAATACTATTGTCCAACCCCAGTGATCCTATCCTATAGTTTTAGGACCTAAGGGGATGGAAAGAGGATAGAAAACCTGACCTGGTTGAGGTGAAATGACTAATTGAAAGGCTTGAGATGACTAAAAATAAGCAAAAAGGTGACTCAAGCATAAAACAAGACCAAGATGATAGAAATGAAAGACATGGCTAAATGTGAATAAATACCATATTCTCTAGTCAAAATCTTGTATGAAAAGACATGATATGTGTGGTTGCTTGACCAATTTAGGGTGTATATAGATACATTGACTACCTGAAGAAGCAATGACATGCATACAATGTGTCCATCATCAATCAAAGAAGATTTTTAAGATAAGGGGAGATCAAGAACCATAAGCTTAGTGTGGATTATCTTAGGTTTGATGGTAAGTGGGAGCCAAATGAAACTGAGTGGTTTTTGATTGATTTTTTTAAACCCTCTACATGTGAGGTGTGTCTGTTTGATTTTTTTAGTGTATCCAATTTGTTGAATTAACCAAAGAGATGTGACGTTAATTCCTAATCGTTTATCTATTATAACTTTTTGAATGAGGGTATTATTGATCCTTATTTTGATAAAGAGAGGTGGATCATCTGCTTGAAATAGAATCTTATAATTAATCATATCTTATTATATAAATTATATGGATAGTTTTGAAGATGTGGAGATTGTTTCAATTGTATGGACTTCTATAAGTTGGGGATTCTTAAATGTTTTATAATTATTGCATAAGGAAATTACTGTGATAGGGATAAGTTTGAACTAATTCCATAAGGGGAATTTTTCAAGGCATTAAATTAATTTCTAAAAAATTCCAATACGATTCAGAGGATGAAGAACCAAAATGAGGTTTATGAGATAGGAAATTTTTCATAGGTATAGGAGAACTAGGTTGGGGTTTTTGTTATGGAAGTGGTTCATTGTTTGGTTTGGAATATGTGGGTATAGTAGTTGTAATATTTTTAATCAATTCTTCATCAGTAGAGTATTTCTTAGGTTTTATGATAGGATCCGTATGAGTAGGTTTACATTTGTAGTTAACTTTTGTTGCATTCACATACTAAGAATTGGTGTAATATTGGTCATCATCAACATTAATTACATAAATATTATCATTTTAATGTTGTGTTTTAGGAGTATAAGATTATTTTTTAGGGTTTTAAAGTATGGGTTTAATAACTTATTTCTTTTGAGAAGCTTTGAGATATTCATGATGACATAATTTGATCATAACACTTTGGTCAAAAGTGTCACCTAACACAAAGGAAACTACAAATTTAATAATTTTGTGACATGTTTCATGAGAGTGACCAAAATTAGATGGAACCAATAAAACTTATTAGGATCATATCATGATGGGGGGGGGGTTGTTATTTTTGTAAATGAAGGGTTTAGATGGAGGTAATAATTGCTTCATTTACGGTATTGTTAATGGTGGGTGGGAAGAAATTTTATTATCTGTTTTGATTACTCCAATTTTAATTTGAGGATTAGTACTTGTAATTACATTAGTTGAAGTTTGGAAAGACTTCTTGGTTGAGCTATGGGTTGTTTCAAATTATTTCATAAGGAAATCTTTCCTTTTAGCTTGATCAAATGCTTTATTTGAAGTTTGTGGAGAAAACATTTGAACCTTATATTGAAGGTAAGGTGTTAAATAAGTGTTAAATAATTTAAAGATATTATAATTATTCATGTTATGATTTAATTTATGAGTTAATGATTTCCATTGTTTGATGAAAGCATGTGTTGATTCAATTATTTTATTGAAATTATTTAACTTAAGCATTGACTAAGTCTTATAATTATTAGATAGAATGTTGAGTTAATTGATTATACCATTCTAAAACATCTCCTATGAATGTTTTGAATAAAATTTTGCTATTATCAAAAGTGTTTGTTTAGACCCATTCCTTGTAGAGATTACTTGATTATTTAAGGAAAGAGGTAGGGTCTTTAGTTTCATCATATTTAATAGTTGGAGATATATTTACAATATCAATGGATACTATGAAAGGAGCTAAAGGTTTGTTTTGAAGGTTTTAAAGCATCTTGTTATGCATAAGAGGTTGAGGAATTATATTCCCATTGGCATATCTAAGAGGAGGAATAAAATTTTGGTTATTTTGAGGCATGATAAGAGAGGTCGATTGGTCATTTATAATATGCAATGTTGCATTTGCATCATTTAGGAATTATTGGTTATTTGCATAACATTTATTTATTTAATCATTTGAGCAAGAATTTTAGTAGTATCAATTTGTGTATTTTGGTTTCTAGTGTTAAGATTTTGTGGAAGAGTTTGATTATTATTGTTGGAAGGAGGAACATTTCCAAGGTTAGGGATATGAATGTTTCCTATGGAGGATTCCTTATGAGAGTATTTTTTATGATAGTATCTATTGCTCTAATGGTATAATAAGGTATTTTATATCATGAGAAGTGTGAAATGGGTTATATCCATCTAAATCATCACTTTGGGTAACTTAAACCATGTTGCAGTCAATAGATTTAGATGAAACATGGGAATAAGTACACCATGAGAGATTATCCTCTTGGGTGCTAGTGTGGGTAATAAATAAAAAACCATGTATCTTATAAATAGGTTAAGGTTATCAAGGAATATTTTTATAGTTTATTTCATGATGCTAGATAAGGTGGGAAAAAAATTGAAAATGTGTAGATTATCTTTAGGAAAAAGTTTGTAAGAATAAAACTAAATCGGCCACTAATTAGACTACATCAACCAAATAAGATTTGGATCAAAAAATAAACTATGTTGTATAGAAGATACCTATTCAATTATGTCAATGTATTTTATTTTTTAGTATGAAAATAGAAAATAGTCTGATAATGAACTAAGTCAGCTAAAAGATACACAATCACACTGGTTGATGTAGTTGGTTTCTTAACAGGAAAAAGACTAGGTTGAATATAAACTATGTCATATAGAAAATACTAAATTGAGCTAGTTTATTTAGTTTGTAAAACTAGATAATAGAAAAATATGGAACCAAACTAAGTTGAGTTGGTCGATCTAGTTGGGAAAGTAGGAAAACAAAATTATTTGTAATCTTACTAGGTTGAGCTGGCCAATTTGGTTCTATAATCTATAATTTTTTTAAATGGTCTAAATTTGGATGATTTAGTTTTAAATATAGAAAATAAAGATTAATCGCATAGACAACTAGGTCGATTTATTTGAAACACATAGCACAAAACTTGTATCAACACTAACTAATACAGTCTGCAATACAACATAGAATAGAAAACAAAAAGCAACAAGAATGTAATTTAGATGCTAATTAATTATTCAAAAATAAGATCAATAAGTTATCTAAAGGTTGTGATTGATAATTTAAACTTTTAAATATACTTGTTTATCCATTGGATAGTGTCGGCCTAATGTTTTAGAGTGTTGACTATAGAGGAAGTGTCATTTCCATAGCCCATTATACCTAATTTCAAGGGTAAGCTAGAAGTAAATTCTCAATGTTAACCACTAAATGATACACCACACAATCAAATGGATGGTTAGATTAGTAAGGTTCAATACAAAGAGAAATCCTAGACATTTTTGAAATACCATGAGGTACGTGGAAACTAAAGACTGTGTTTAGCTCTATAGTATGGCTATGACTATTAGGGTAATCCCCTCATGCCATGACATATATAAATGATAGAAAAGGGTCGTAAACAAAATATCACGTAGCCCTTTATGATAGTAGTTAAATAGTTTTAAAATTACCAGTACATAATTTCTAGGAAAAGCCAAACCAAGTGAAAAATAAAGGTGAAAATCAATATTTTAAAAGCTAAGTTATAGTTTGTGAAAGCAAATAAATAAGAAACCAACTAAAAATTAAAGTGATTGTAACTAATATTAAATATATTTTAATTTCATTTTCTTAATCTAGAAAGTGAAATACATAAAACAAGATCGAGTAGGTTGATCAATTTGGACAAATAGGATAGAACAAAGTTGAGTTGATCAACTCAGTCTATTACAAAAATAGGCTAGAACAAAGTTGAGCAAGTCAACTTAGTTTTTTTTGGTAAAAAATAGGCACATAACTAGATTGAGTTGTTCAATCTAGTTGACTATATAGGTACCATAATATAGAACTAAATACTAATAAAAATAGTACATAGTTTGAATTTTAATTAAATAGTGGGAAAATAAAATTTGCTTAAAAATTGACAAATTGAAAATGCTAAATTATTTAGAGTGAACCTCGTAGATAGAACAAGAACGACCAAGGCAATGTAGTAAATTTTCTTAAGAATGTTGAGTTTTTATTTGACTAGTCATCTAGGTGAGTTTTTGATCCTATAAAGGTATAACAACAATATTATTGAACAAAATTGAATCAGTTAATCTAGTTAAAATAAAATTGATGAAAAATAAGAAAATAAAGCTATATCAATCAAATCAATGTAGTTATCTAAAAAATATATAAAAAATGAATATAACTGAGTAGGTCAATTTAGTTAGGCAAATAAGGTAGAAAAATGTCTAGATCAATAAATTTGATCTAGTTTGTTGGGACTAAAAACCTTGTGTACAAGAAATAAAATTGGGTCGATGGGCTTGAAGAATTTGAAAAACTTATGTACATAAATCAAACTAGGTTGATAGGCTTGATGAAGTTTTAAAAATTGCACATAAAGTATTAAGCTAGATCGATAGAATTGATCTAATTGACTATAAATGAAAATTAAAAATTATAAGGGTTAGATTCATGTTACATTTACCAGAATGTATGCAAGCAAAATATAAGATAGATCTACAACTTATCCTAATCAGTAATATCCAAACTTAGAGAAGGTAATCAACTAACAATCTACTAGTAATACTTTGTTATATCGAGGTCATGACCAAATATAGATCCACTCAACCTAACTAAGGTATCTCTTACTACATAATACCAAATTAGATATTTCTAAGGCCTCTAGTCAAATGACATTATGCAATAACCCTAACTTGGTCTTATAATGTAATGAAAGGAAATTAGCTAAACTAATAAATAAACATACAAGCTAATATAGTATTCACCAAAACATGTGGCCAAAAGGGGGAAAACAATAAACATATAACAAGCAAATATAATTCTATTGAAGATAATACAAAAGTAATCTAAGTAAGGAGAGATACAATTATATCTATTAGTTGTGCAATATCTACCTATCAAAATAAAGAGATAAGATCACTTACCTTATTAGAGTGAACCTATCATGCCTCAATCTCTCCCTTAGAAAATGGTGTTTTGAAAGAGGTTCTTGTGGTTTTTAAGGATTACAAGGATATATCATCTCTAGGATATAAGACTTATATTATGTATCTAAGACCTCCACAAGATAAATGTTACTACTCCGAGGTAAAATTCTAAGCAATGAATTACTTAAATGATAGTATAAGTATATTTGTGAACTATAATGACATGTAAATGAATTATAATAGGTTTATAAATGAAGTGAAGTGGATATTTATTTCCAAGGATTGATCCTAAACCCTCTCGATAATTTTGATGACAAGGATAACTAGGTTGATCTTGTTTAGCATGAAATAGATTTGTTAGGCCTTGAATTAGGTCAGTTGGGCTAATGAAGTTTTTTAACATGTGTTAAATTCCTAATAAGATCAATGAGGATGATGTAGTCAAAAAATGAAGAAAAGGGGTGTATACTTAGGTAGGGGCTATTTAAGAAGGTAAATTTCTTAGAGGAGTGTTTAAGTGGATTTTAATTACTTAGGGAGTTGGATAAAAGTAGATTGTAGTGGTTTTAGATAATGGTATAGGTACCAATAATATTAAACACCAAAGGTCTACCAACCCCTTTCTAGTTCACCTTTTAAGGCATGCATTCAGAGAGAGTGAGTTTTGATAGGTTCTTGCAAGAGAGAAAGTGTCAATAAATGATAAAGTTTTAAAAATATTGTGTGTACACATAAACAAGACACCTTCTCCCCTAGCACTAGTTACTCTAATAATAGGTATACATATAAAAAATTATCGCACCATGACCCACACAAAAACAAAAAAAAACTATCTCTAATAGAAATTTGATATGTAATTAACATGGTTATTCCATATTTTAACTCATCAAAATAAAACTAAAATACTCCTAATGACACTTGATTGATTAGATTTTTGTTCACTTAATATTTTTGTTTAAATTATCAATAAATATGCTTAGAATTGAATTGAAATTGTTGGAAACTAAAAATTAATTTAAACATGAAATTAGTGGATGATACTACTGATAAACAAAATTATAAAAAATACAAGGGACAAGGTTTTCCATAGACAAACATAAAGTAGGAAAACTCCAAAAGAGGGAGGGAATTCCTCCTCTTCCCACTATCACATTCTTAAATTATACGTATAGTACCTTTTCAAGGCCTTCATGGATATTATTTAAATTTACATGTCAAAACACACACATATGCTATGAACATTTCTTACTCACACTTATCAAACTTCAACTCTAAAAATACTTAACCAAGAAGAAGAACTACTAGAAACTATGAATAATAATATAATTTGACCCCATATGAGTGTATTTATACATAATTACAATTTGAGAAGCTCAAATGAGAAGAAACAAAATATTCAAAAGAGGAATCTAAATTATTTTTAACCATCACTCTACATGTTCTATATCTTTGATGTGCTACTTATTTTACTAATGGTTGTGTAAGAGACTTTGAAGGAATCGATGGTCATGTAACCACCACCTACATCTATTAATGATTATGTAACCACTACCTACAATCACTGATGGTTTTTTAACAATTTTTAAAACTCTATTTTTTTAATAGGAAACCATTAATTTTATTCTCATCTAAATTAATTATTCATATCATTTCAAACTTGAATCCATCTTTCAAATCCATTATAGTGTCTCATCTTGATTTTTGAATTAAAAATTATTGTAAATAAGCTACTAGGAAGTGCTTTAAGTTACATGTTTCATCTTCTTAAGAATAGTGAACTAGTTAGATTATTTTTCTAGCACCTTAAGATCTATTTTGGATCAATTTTGGGCATGCAATAAGGTTTGGATGGCTAGTGTCCACTAGTTACCTCTCTATTACTTAGACCCCATGAAGTAAAAATAATAAAATCATGAGAATCTTGGAACAATAAAATATGTATTTCATGTATAAATAAAACACTCAATACTAGATATGTGATCAATGCCAAAATGAGGTACAATACTTGTATGTTTATAGGCAAATTTTAATTCAAATTAAACAACACTGGAGCATATGCATACTTCTAAAAAATATACATAATAAAATTGAAAAGAGTGAAAATTAAAATCAAAAATTCCTCTCAAATTTTAAACTTTTATAGTAAATTTTAAAATAAATTTAATTCAAACCCTAGTTGTATACACTAGGTCCCAGTAATTTTCTAGCATTAATCCAATAATTTCCTAATTTTTTGCTTGCACATATAAATCAAAAATTTATCTCAAATTTTAAAATTTTATAATAAATTTTAAAATAAATTTATTTCAAACCCTAGTTACATCAACTAGCTCCCAATAATTTTTCAATCACTTTCTAAAGTTTTTGTTGCATATAAAAATCAAAAAATCACTTCAAATTTCAAAAATTCATAGTAATTTTCAAAAATATATTTTTCTCAAAACCCTATTTTCATCTATTAGGTTTCATTAAAGCAAACATTCTCCCATAAATTTTTAAATTTTTACTTGCATACTTAAATTGGAAATTCAATTTCAATTTCAAATTTCATAGTATTTTGCAAAACTACCACTGTTAAATCCCTAGTAGCATGTACTAGCTCCTATTTTGCTTCTTGACGTATCACCTTACATGTTTGGGAGCTTTGTATCCTTTCTATGCATATTCTAGTTACTTGCTTAGATTATATCAGTTTAATATTTTCTACTATTATCCAAGTTATTTTCCTTATGCCACTTAAGTTCCATGCATCTCTTCCTTTAAGACGAAGTGCAAGACTTAGTGGCAATCCTCTTGAATTCACCTAGATTCCTTCAATCCAACCATATACTATGGACAAAAAAACAACTCAAATTCTTGATATAAATCCTACACATCTAGATTATACAAATTTTCATGAGGATAACTCTGATAATGAGTAGTATGAAAATAACAATGATGATGTACATACCGATGCTCATGCTCGACCACATTGGAATACTGACCCAATTCCACCTATTATTGATAATAAAGTTGTCCTCAACAAATATTTGATTTTAAAAAGTTTTACAAAAAGACTCAGGGAATAACCCCAAGATCATACTCTTATCTTCCAATCTATCATGGAAATTAAAAATGCTAAACAAGTTGAGTCTTCCATTCCTTCAAAGCAACTAATTGCAAATGACACTATAGCGGTAACTATGTCTCAACAACCCCCTATATCATCCCAACCTTCCTCTATGCCACCAAATACATCTATTACATCTTTGTCTCTTGATGTGCTAGCCCTTATACAAGAGATAAGATCTCTTCAATCTAAGGTGTTATATCTTGAGCAAGGTGCATCTAAACCGAAATAGGCTTTGGATTCCTTTGATTTAGCATACACCATTGGCATGTCACATTGCCTCTACACCCTTGACACAAGGTTTTGTTCAGCCCAAGCTCACTCTTTATGATGGTAAGGGTGATCCAGAGACACATTTAAGATAATTTCACATAGCATGCTTGGATGATGTACCAAATGACTAGATACTTACCAAGCTATTTCCACATAGCCTAAAGGATTATGCTTTACAATGGTTCTATAGTCTACCAAATCAGTCGATCAAGGCATTCAATCCTTCAACTAACATGTTCCTAGCACACTTCAATATCAACATTGGTGATAAGGTTTCTTATGCTCAAATTTCTCAATAGAAATAATGACCAATTGAGCATCTCACAGACTATGTTCTCAGTATAAGACCATCTTGGATAAGATGACTAGCTCTATGGAAGATCAAGAATTGTAGGATATTTTTAAACAAAGTCTTCTACCAGCACTTCATGAATCAATCATGTTCAAAATATTACCTTCCTTCACTAAATTGTGTCATACATTAAAGGAAAGAGAAGTCAAACTAATTTCAATGGGCAAACTAAAGTACACTAATACATCAGACAAAAATAATAATAATAACAATAAAGTCCCATATAAGGTCAATTTTAATGATACTAAAGCTCAGAATCAACCTACAATCAATGTGGCTTCAGAACCTCCTCAACAAATAGTTTTATTAGCACCCCCTTAGTATACTTTTTCACATCTTCCAGTTCCTCCAGCTAGGTTTTTATAGTAGCTTTTGGATTGTAATATCATATCTCTACCTCTTATTCAAGAAGTCGATCCAACAAAGCCTCTTCTAAAGGGATATGATTAGTAGGCATTTTGTGACTACCATAGGGCACCAAGCCATATGACAAATAGATGCATTAGTTTAAAGAACAAGATACATGACCTAATAGATTTAAATGGTATTGATCTTGGCACTTCAGTTGAGCCTCCACCAGAAAATCAAACATAGGATAAAGCATTGAAAATATTCTCAAATCTATTTCCACAACATTCAAAATAAGATAAAGGGGACACATCAAGGGTTCATCATTAATATCATGCACATCCACCACTAGATACATATAGAGCACCTTCAATTGAGTTATATCCTTTGAGAAACATGAGTTATATCCTTTGAGTTATATACTTTGGGATTCTAGACATATTCTAGCTATAGTATTCACACCTAGAGCAATTTCATTGAGATCTCATGTGTCTATATATAGAGCACATGTTCAAAGAGTTTATCCTACTTTTATATGGGTCCCTAAGAGCCCTATAGTTTTAACCACTTCTCAGAGTTATAGAGGGACCCCACCTGTCAGGAATCTAGAACAACAAACATGCTCTGATTCCACTTGTCAGGATGTGAAACCGGAAACATACAATTGATTACCAAACTTCAAACAACTTAATATGCGGAAATAAACTAGATTCACCAAGTAACTAGAATTCAGAATAACACAGCATATGAGAGACAATACACAACTTGTATTAACACTTTATACAGAAAAGAATACAATAAAGAAGATGCCACTTCTTCTCCACCACCTTACAGAGGTTTCCCACACCTCAAGTGAACAGTACTTCTTCTCCCCAAAGCTCTCCCTCTCACAGGTCACAACACTCAACTCAAATACAGAGTTGGTGTTCACCTCCCATGCTCCACACATAACACAAGTGCTCCACGCACTCCACAAGTACTCAAAGTACTTCAAGTAGATCTCCCATGAATCTGCAACAACCTGCAATTCAACCATACTTATGGAAGGAACTTCCTTGCCTTCCTCTCTTGCTCTATCCGAGTACACACCTATACTCCAAGTAGATCCTGCCTGATACTGCTCCCTGTTGTGTTGTTGTCTATATGACCTTGCACACCTGCAAATCAAACAACGGTTCTGCTCACCTGTGAACCTCGACCTTGCACACACATACACCTGCAGATCAACGATCTTACTTACCATGTAGATCTCCTATATAGGCCATGCAACTGTGACCAAGATCCTACACTCCTGAAGAACCCAGCTAGCTCTCCAATCCAGCACCAACACACCTGGTACTGAGGCACTAGGAGGAACGCACCATTGCTCTACCTCACACACAGAAGGAGCTTATAATTATGCTCTCTTACTCCCTAGCACACTTTTCCAATACAACCATGAGTCTATTATATAGATCTCATCCAAACAATAATTAGACATCTAATTACAATAATTAGATCCGCAGCTCTCAGTCTATAATTAGATCTCTTCATGCAAACACTTGGTTCGTTAGCTAACTGCTCGTAAATAGCTCGCAGTCGAACCACACAGGCGACCGACATCGGTCCCTGTCTGCCTGGAGGTGACTGACGTCGGCCGATATATGACCGACGTCGGTTGCTTCCCTTTGCTATCCTGTTGACGTCGGCTGATCAGACCGACCCCAACTTCTCTGCAATCTTCAGCAACCTCCTCTCCTATTTGCATCAGTGAAGCTTTTAGCTCCACAATCCTAACAATCTCCCACTTGGAGATAAACAGCTGCACTGTACCTGTACCTGTACTCTGTCTAATCTATTTCCTGGTTTATATTCCTCTTCAAGCTCCCACCTGAAGACAACACACCACACAACCTGTGATGTACCTCCTGTCATCCGAGTACCCTGCCACATCCGAACCTACAAATCCATGTAGTAAAGCACTGACCCTGCATAGCAATACCTGCTGCCAGTCCCTCTCAGAAAACCTGAGAACCCACTTCCCCGAATTGGCTCCTAACTCTGACAGCTCCCACTGCATGGGAATACTCAGGTCTATACCAGACCTCATGTGATTTCAGACACTGTACCTGTCCAGCCCTTAGTGTGCTCTGGTTCTGCATCTCGAACCTCACCAACACCTGATTCACATCAGCTCCCACTCGAGACAAAATCACCTTGTGATCTCCATGCCTCCCATGTCAAAGAATTCCGCTGCTCCAAACTCCTCATGACATGCCACTGAACTAATCTTACCCTTAGCTCAGCAAAACCCTGTATGTACTAACCCTGCTAGCAAATATACCATCCACATACAACAATAGAATGATGTCGCGAGTCATCATCCACCTGGTAAGGCAAACCACAGTAGTTACCTGACACTGACTGAAGCCATGCTTCGTTCTCCACCTGTCAAACCTGGTACCACTGTCCTGCAGCTTCTCAAGACCATATCCCTGGTCTTCCGTCTCACGTATCCGTTCTCTCTATTCTTCTACTAAGGAATCCATTCGTCTCTGTGCTTTCATCCAGCTGGTAAACCTACCAAGACTCCCGTCTGGTTCTGCATCATAATCCTGCCTAGCTCACACCTGTTACCTGGATCCTTCCTGCTCTATAATCAGCAACAAGTATGAAGAAGAGGAACACGAATTTGAGGGCCTACTTACGCCTTCAGTCCTCCATATGGGTGTTTGAGACTCCTTGACAGCTTGCTGTCCACCCAAAATTCGTTACAGTGACCGACCTCGGTCACTCCACAGTCTGCATCCGACCGATGTCGGTTCTCATGCGTCTGTACCTGACTACCAACCTGCCAGTGCTGGTGTCACTGCTGCCGATGTCGGTCCTCCTGACCGACATCGGTCTTACATACTGCCGACGTCGGTCCCATGACCGATGCCGGTCTTACCCTGCCTGACACTGCCGACTTCGGTCTGCACATGACCGACATCGGCACCTGTCTGTTCGACGCCGGTTCCTCCTGACCGACGTCGGTGTCTGTGTTCGCATGTGAGTGATGACTTTTTACCCGCGAGCTCCTTTGGATCAATCTCCATGTCCAAACTGCCCTGCTCAGATGTATCCAGCCTCATCCACTGAACTCTGTCTGCCATCTCCTCCAAGAACACCAAGGCTTTCCAGTTCTTAAGCCTGTCAAATATATCTGTCTTCCGCTTAAGAACATGCATCTCCTTCCTGCTCATGTGACCAAGCCTATGAAGCCACGTCTCCGCAATAGAAGAAGAATCAGTAATATAAACAAGTAGATAAAGTATACCTGTTTTCTTACCACCAGCTAATTCAAGTGCTACCGCTGTGAGAGTTCTTGTGCATCTCTCATCACCCAATCTTTCTGAAGAAATTAGCCATATCTCCAAACCTGGGACCTGCATGACCTTCATCAACACCTGTGTGTTGGCCACCTGCAATTTCAGCTTCACTTCCCCTTTGCCAATTCTTTGGCAAGGCTTACCAGCTCCTCTACCTGGGGCTGCATGGAAAGAGGCAACCGAATCTTTTATCCAAGATTCAACTTTATCCAAGAAACCTACAAACACATCCTGTGCAACAACACCTGCTACATCTGTATCTTCAATTTCTTCATGTTGATCTATTACCAACCAACAATGTTCTTTTACCTGCTCTTTCTTTCCATCGGACCGTGAGTAACCGTCTGTGCTTTTCAACTCCTCCATTCTTAGCTTACTTTGATCTGCCGTTGCTCTACTCCCACTCAATCAGAAACCCCTGAGAGTGCCCTGTAACCAAAACACAACCTGCTTCCTGCAACCTTAGCTCTGATACCACTTGTCAGGAATCTAGAACAACAAACATGCTCTGATTCCACTTGTCAGGATGCGAAACCGGAAACATACAATTGATTACCAAACTTCAAACAACTTAATATGCGGAAATAAACCAGATTCACCAAGTAACTAGAATTCAGAATAACACATCATATGAGAGACAATACACAACTTGTATTAACACTTTATACAGAAAAGAATACAATAAAGAAGATGCCACTTCTTCTCCACCACCTTACAGAGGTTTCCCACACCTCAAGTGAACAGTACTTCTTCTCCCCAAAGCTCTCCCTCTCACAGGTCACAACACTCAACTCAAATACAGAGTTGGTGTTCACCTCCCATGCTCCACGCATAACACAAGTGCTCCACGCACTCCACAATTACTCAAAGTACTTCAAGTAGATCTCCCATGAATCTGCAACAACCTGCAATTTAACAGACCATACTTATGGAAGGAACTTCCTTGCCTTCCTCTCTTGCTCTATCTGAGTACACACCTGTACTCCAAGTAGATCCTGCCTGATACTGCTCCCTGTTGTGTTGCTGTCTATATGACCTTGCACACCTACAAATCAAAAAACGGTTCTGCTCACCTGTGAACCTCGACCTTGCACACACATACACCTACAGATCAACGATCTTACTTACCATGTAGATCTCCTATATAGGCCATGCAACTGTGACCAAGATCCTACACTCCTGAAGAACCCAGCTGGCTCTCCAATCCAGCACCAACACACCTGGTACTGAGGCACTAGGAGGAACGCACCATTGCTCTACCTCACACACAGAAGGAGCTTATAATTATGCTCTCTTACTCCCTAGCACACTTTTCCAATACAACCATGAGTCTATTATATAGATCTCATCCAAACAATAATTAGACATCTAATTACAATAATTAGATCCACAGCTCTCAGTCTATAATTAGATCTCTTCATGCAAACACTTGGTTCGTTAGCTAACTGCCCGTAAATAGCTCGCAGTTGAACCACACAGGCGATCGACGTCGGTCCCTGTCTGCCTGGAGGTGACCGACGTTGGCCGATATATGACCGACGTTGGTTGCTTCCCTTTGCTATCCTGCCGACGTCGGCTGATCAGACCGACCCCAACTTCTCTGCAATCTTCAGCAACCTCCTCTCCTGTTTGCATCAGTGAAGCTTTTAGCTCCACAATCCTAACACCACCATCAGTTTATACTTTAGATATTTTAGAGAATCTATAGCATATACATCTTTTAGAGCCACAGTCTTAACATTTTCATCATGCTTCATGATCATGAATGATTCCACTCCTTGATACAGGACACCATGATAGGGAGTCTCGTATGAGACTCATTGGTTAGCATCATTTCTCCTTAGCATTAATTGTACATATTTTCTTATGCTTGATTATACATAATTCAAAATTTTCAAAATAAAAAAACAATATAACATTTCAAAATCCAAAAGCATTTAAAAATGTCAAATCACCAAAAAAAATTCAATTGTATGCATCATCCATGCTTTACACTGATACTACTATTTTAGGACTTACATTTGTTATTTCATGCTATTGTATGTCTATTTATCTACATTGCCATACTTCACTTGATCTTATTTGAGTGTGTGCAATGACATCCAACTACTTGATTACTTCACTCTACCCATTGAGGGGGCATCCTACTTCTACATTTGAGACACACATCGATATGCATACCCATTTGGAGCATCTTCTACATGATTACACCATCTAGGTTATGTAATTCCTACTCTACACATTCTAAGTTATCATGCTAATATACATTACTTACTAGATTAAACATATTAATATATTGACATTTCACTAGTATCTAGCATTTGTGTATCTCTTAACATATACCTAGTCTTGTATTAAACATGTCTTGCATAATTTCACTCTTACTTTGATTAGTTAAATGTGATTCTATCTTTCTAGTTATTACATACTTTCTTTTCTTGTTTACCGTAGCTAGATTGTTTACATTTCTCAGTTCTTTTTTGTCTCTTGTATGTGCCTTAAGACATTTTCCAATGTCCTTTGATTTTATTCATGCATGTGCCTTAGGACATTTTCCAATGTCCTTTGCATGTAATCTTCTATGCGATTATGGCTTTCATGCCAGTTTTATTTGTTTCAATTGTATGTGTATGTAACATTTTAACTTGCCTTGTATGATTGTTTTCTAGTTTGAGTGACATGTGCCCATGTCCCTTGTTTGTATGGCCCCTTAGCCATGCTTGTATGATTATTTCTTTTTTCTTTATGTGTGTATTTCTTGATTGCTTCTCTACTGTTGTAATGCCATGATTCATATCACGCATTTTCCTATCTTTATGGATGTCGTGATGGACATCATGCTCCATCCCTCCAACTAAAAAACTAACAACTAAAAAATTGACAACTAACACTTCTAGTTTAGTTTAGTACATTACACATGCTATTACATTGTTACATCTATCTAGGCATACCCCTATTGATCTAACAATCTCTCAAATCAAACCATGTTATATCTTGAGATATCTTCTTGATTATAATTGTTATATCATTTATATTTCTAGTTTAACATAATTTTAGGGCTTATTATTCTGAGGGTAGTCATTGCAAGGTACCTATTTTTACCCTCAAAATAGGGGGAAATAAATAAGGGTTTTGCTATAGAGATCAGAGCTCCTAATCGATCAAAAAATCTAGTTTCAGAACAACCAGAATAGCAACCATTCATTAAACCACTTAGAAAAGATTAAGTAGATAGTCAAGATTATAGAACAATGATCATTTTTATCCCAATACACCAATTCATAGGCTAAAATACATCATTAGACACTAGGATGTCCATTTTCAATGCTCCTATCCAAATAGTAGAAAAACTGAGTTTTCCAAAATTAGGTAGAAAGGTAGGTTCAACTATAGTTTTTCACAATCAAACTAGTTTAGATTAGTATTTTTAGTATAGTTTTCTCAAAAAATAAAAACATAAGGGGAATCATGCATATCACAATGGCTCTCAATTCTATTTTTAGATAAGATAGTTGGTATAACTTCCAGCTCAAAATCCATATTTTAAACACTAGTGATTGGGGATAGATTGCATAGCACTTTTGCTTCTTGTTCTTTCAATTTTTAGCATTACCTAAGCATTCTCAATAGTTGCATGCCTTATTACATTTTTATGTGGTTGGAATCATTTTGGAGTGGCTCTCATACAAGCCTAACCTTCACATTCCTAAGTACCTAAGTTCCCGAGTGGCTTCCACATAAGACAAATTTTTAGTTTTGGAGTGGATTTCATACAAGCCTAATCTCCACCTTTTCTAAGTTGGCAAACATTGGCCTAGTTTCTATCACACATTCGGCTATCCACACCACATTGTTATATTTCTAAATCATTTAGGGAATTCATAAGCCATCTCATTCAATATACACATTCATACATACTAGTATCAGTTCTTAGCTTCGCTTCATGGGGCAATGATGGAGCCAAAGGGCTAGCCTTTGTATTCTTGAGCCACCTATTCAGAGGGATTGGACACATATTCCAAACATTGATTAACATACACATGATCATTTAGCTTCACTTAGTAGGTGATGATGGAGCCAAAGGGCCAACCTTTGTATTCTTGAGCCACTTTTTAGGGAATTGAGCACTCAGCTTTGTTCATAATATAACTTTTGGTACAACATCATCCAACACATCCAGCATTACTTAGCTTACTCAGTATCTTAATAGGTTTTGTATTGGTTTGCATACCTAGTGAGGTGTATTCATTCCTTTCTCTTTCTCTCTCTTACCTAGCTTTGTAATTTTTTGTGGTATATTACATATAATAAGAACTAATCTAGTCTTTATTTTCCTTTCATAGATTCACACTTACATAATGTGTTCTCTATGCACTAACCAGCATTACTCAGCATCACATAAGCTTCATCAGCTTCACCTTTACAAGTGAGTTTAGGTACACTTTCTATTTTCCTTTATCCTAGTATTTCATTTTATTGCATCACTAGAATAAAAGGGGGATAAATGTAGTCATATAAAATGCAAAAATTGATAACTTGAGAATGGATAATGGAACCCAACCCTTAGGTTCCTCTTTATTTCTCTCATGACACTCTTAGGCTTAATTTCACTAATTCCAAATCATCTATGTCCTTTCAAACTTGACCCTCAGTGAGCCAAGACCCTCTCTTCATGACTAATCCATCCCCTGGGTCTCATCTACTTAAGAAAATAGCACCAAATTTGCACTATAGTTTTGGACCCTACGGTGTCCCCTTTTCAATACTCCTATCCAATCATAATTTGAACCTAGATTATCATTTTCCTTGATTCCTCATGTTCATTATGTCAAACTAGTCTGGTTTCATCTAACCCATGACCAATAGATCCCTATAAAAGCCCTTCAAAGATCATTTGGAAAGGGTTGGAAAATATCATTCAATAAAGTAATAATACAAGCAATACCACTCAAGCAATCTTCCCTATTCTCTATATGTAGCCAACCTATACACTTTCAAGCCAATTCAATACCTTACACCAATCCCTAGTCATCTCAAGTTTACCTAGTTTTATCATTTCTTGCATTTTAATTCATTATTGCACAAAGCACTCTTAAATGGAGAACTACATATGGCTTGATCCTTCCTCAAAGTATTGGTATGTAGGCAGTGTGCCCACACATGGGGTGTGAAGCATGTCTAGTGCATCTTACACACACTAACCCCTTTTCCCCATTTTCCAAAGTTTATTTCATTTACATAAAATATAAAAGTACATGAAAAAACATCTCTACAAGGAGATATATTGATATAAAGGACTTGAAAATTGGTACATAGGCTCACACTAAATAGGTGACTAAAACCTAGAAAGATTAAATCGTCAAGACAATAGCACCAAAAAATGACTACAGTGCTAGAGCCTAGGGTGTCTAGTTTAAGTGCTCCCATCTAATCAAAAAATGAAGCCCAGGGTCCTATTTGTGATAGTATCCTAGTCTTGCACACAAATATTTAGACCTTATCTTAGTTAGAATAGTCTAAAATAAGCTAAGTTTGATTTTCTCTCTCTCACTTATATTTTTAGAAAAGGTCTAATTGTAATTCAATTTCATAAATTAGTAGTTTTAATTAGGAATATTATTTATTATTTTTTCCTACTCAAACTTGTTTATTAAATAGGAAAAAAACTCCATTATTCCAAAAAATAACAAATCACTCTGTATGACCCACTATAGTTGCCCTACTACACCATTCTTAAATTCCCTTGATGACCAAATGGGCCAAATGAGCCAATTAGGCCTAATAGCCTAACTACTTGTATGTTGGCTACCTGAAACCTATAAGAAATATTGAGAACCTATGGATTAGTGAGATTCATACCTATAACAGCCGCTTACATCATAACATGAACCCCTTTTGATCAAGAAATATCTCCAATTATGTTAAACTAGCTAGTTATGTCTCTTTGTTATTCATTCCTACATACTGGTAGTTTAGAGATGGGTTAAAAATACCTTTCTAGGTGAATCCTTGGACATTTTATGACTTGAGGAGATGAATCAAGTCTCAAACCATCCCCTCCAAGGATTGGAATCATTCTAAACTATTTGTTACCCTTCCTTCTACTCATTTCCTTTAAAAAATATAATTTTTTGAGCATTTTGTATAAATTATATACAAATAAAGCCCATGAACAATTTATCCTATAAGTAATCTATATGTTTCAATTGTTTCTAAGATCATTCCATTGCAACCAGGTGTCAATTATTCATCATTTTATCAAACGGGTTTGTTATAGGGTTTTAGGAGGGTTTAAGGATGTTTACAATCTTAACGATGGTTCATAAATCTCAAGCCTCCGATCCCAAATTTATGGCCATGTATGTTAATTCCATAGGCTCCCCTAAAATGCTTAATAATATTGGGTTTCCATGCATCTGGTGTGGGGAGATCTGAATGTAAGAAGTTGAACTTATGGTCCTTACTAGGTAGTTTGTGTAGGATAATTTCTCATCATTTATTCATAGAGTTGGGCCCTAAATTCAACTCACTAATTCATATATATTAAGTCCATATGGGTTCCCAACTTATTTTAGGATCATTTTCCCTGAGTCTCTTTGAGATGAAATATGTGATCACTTGAAGTGATAGTTCAATTGGATGTCTAGGACTGTATAACTCGGGTTAGGATTAGAGGCCAAAATTATCATTTTTTATACTTTCTTATTCTTTAAATTACCTTTTTAGGACCTAAAACATCCCCCCCACATCCTTCATGGCCATCAATATTTTTTGGGAAGGTTTGAGTATGCCTTATGTGATGTGGGATTTTAAGCCCTAAGAATGGCTTATAAACCTATAAGGCTTGGACTGGGTCTCATGAGTCTGAGGTAAATAGGAGTGACTTGATGGAATAAACACCATCAAAACATATTACTCCCTAAATTTAATCCTTATTCATCAAATTTTTTTGCTCTATGTCCTTATCAACCCCAAACATCTCATTATACTCGTATGTTCTTATTTAGGGTTTGGGGATCAAGAACCTAATTTGACCCTAGAGGTATGTGTGTATACATAAGGTTATCTAAGTCAAAAATCCATTGAATATCCTTGGTACATATACATTATTATATTATAGGTGTCACATTCTTGAATCCACCCTATGTCTGCAACTCTCTTGCTAGTCCATATGCATGTGTATGATCACTTAAGACCTATTGACTGAGTTTTTGATTTGAATGGAGTGAATGAATGTAGTTAGGACCTTAAATGGAACTACTCAGATCTTCCACACTATCCACTACTTTATATGAGTATCTTTAACTCATCAAAATTCTCTACATCTTTAATTGGAGTAACTTGCACCTTGAGACAATAGTATATACATTTTCCTTATCTATGACCTAACTGAGAGTGTGATCTTAGTCCTACCTAGGTTGTAGTTGCATTCACCCAATTTTTTTTGTGATCCAATATCTACTAAGGAATGAAACTCATGTAGTAAGATCATCTACTTTATTTGGCCTTTGATCCATTAAAACAATTATGTATTTACATCCTTAAGTCTACCTCAATGACCAGCCTATAGGTGATCTTCTTGCATTCTTGGTTGGGTGAGGGGTAAGCCTTCCTCCATATGAGTGTCTTGGGGCCAATTTTACCTTGAGAAGGCCCCCTATGAGCTCACTCTTTCCACCAAATTCCTTAAATAGTGACTTTTATCACATAACAAAAATGGCCTTAGGATTCTCATTAGTCTTTAACAACTCACATTCAACCTTATTTTCTACTAACCAAGGCAATTTCCAAAGTTGCTTGTCTTTAAAACTTGTTATCCATAGTTAGGGTTCATTTAGGTTTCTTTTTCATCTTGGCATAATATATTAGGCTCACCTAATTCCCTTATATATCATTTAAATGGGCTTCTTAAACCACCTAAGCACCTTGCATCTTGAGGTGGTAGTCATGACTGCTATAGGTGGTCATATAGGCTAAGTTTTACCCATTTCTATTAATTAGTATACCAACAAACTATTTGAGCATAACTAGGATTTATGAGCATGAAGCTTAGATGATTGACCATATTACACCTAGGTCAAGTGTTCTTGATTCCTAATTTGGGTTTCATAGTGCAATATCCCTCTTCTCAGACTTCTACCACATAGGGTTGTTATAAGTGAACACTTCACTTAAGGAGGCACCCATTTTTATCTCAACTATTTGGACTTCCATGGAGGTGTTCATTAGGTTTTATATGTCATGTTCACTTGATATTTGGGGATTTATTCTTCCCCTCAAGTTTATCAACCTTCATGATCCTCTGAGTACCTTCTTTACTCATCTCATATTGCTCTTCACTTTTAGATTCATCACTGTCTGAGTTCTTAAGAGGCTTGACAAAGTTATCATTTTTATGTGGAGAGTCTTGTTGAATTTGCCCATTAGGCTTACCTTACTTTAACTTATTTGATATGGATTTGTAAGGTCTTTAATATGAAGTGGCCACAAACTATTCTTCTTGGATGCAATCATAACCTAAAACACAATAAAATTTTATGATGATTGATACACTAGTGCAAGTGCAGATTGCCTTCATTAGAATGCTTATGTATTAGAACACAACTATCTACTAAGATGGAAGGTGAATTATTATCTTGATTAAAATTAGTCCTTTAATCCTTTTTAATGCAATTTAAAAAGGATATGTAGAGATCACACACACACACACACACACACACACACACACACACACACACACACACACACACACACACATGCATAACACTAGATGTATGTGGAAAACCCAATATGGGAAAAACCATCATGAGAATATCTACTAGAATCTACCATTCTAATCCAACCTCACAATCAAGAACCTCATTGGTTATAACTTTTAAGGGTACCAACCCTAAGGAGACACCAATCCTCTAATTTAAGAGCACCTACTCTAAGGAAGCACCAACTCCCTAACTGATCACCAACTCAACTCTTCTAATGGCACCCACCAACCACATCTATTATGGAGTTAAAACTCTATATTACAAATTTGATTCATAAATGAATATAATTATCTATTAGAAACCTATTTTGCAATTGTTCACACTTTGTTCTACATCACTCTTCCTCTCTTTCTCTCTCCCTCTCAATTCAACCTTTTTCAACACTTAGTGTATTTTATAGATGATGCATATATGTATTGTATCTATGTCTCTTTTCTCTTTGTGTTCACACTTTTTCGTTAACACATCACACTCTTGAAAGTTTCTTACTTCTTAAATTCATGCTTCACTACCATAATTCTCTATCTTTTTATATATTTAGCATATCTTTGGCTCGAGCTTTGATACACATTCCATATTACATAATTTAGATCGATCACAGTGATCTATATCATTCTCTATGTCATATATTACATCTTTCCTATAGGTTCCATCACTTGAACATTGAGATGATCATATATCTAAATACTAACCATTGATCTTAAGTTTCACACCATGATCTAATGATCCTCATTCAATTTGTTCAACTTTAAAATGCAACCATTAGATTAGGATCTAATAGGCTCACATGTTCCATTAGATTTTTATGAGCTTCAAAACTTTAATACTTCAACTTTAAAATGCATACATTGATCTTTTGATCTAAGATCCCATGTGACGTTAGATCTTCAAAAGTAGCATAGACTTTACCTCTATCTATCATTAAACATCAAACACTTTGACCTCTTTAGCTCCTTATGCTCTGTTGATCTTCATTACATAATCATGCACTTACCATTAGATCATCTGACAAAATAATAAATTCATTGGTTCTCTATCTAATAATTTCTCATAAATATGACACTTGGAACCCTTATGTGCCTTCTGCACATTATTGTCAGTGCTCACACTTGTGACACTTAGCACTCTAGCATGCCTTCTACACATTATTAGTATTTGCACTTATGACACTTAGCACTAGCACATCCCTTCTTAGTAATTTACTATCAATCCCCATGCTTTTGACACTTGGGACTCACACATTCCTTCTACACACTTTTAGTCCCTATACTTCTGACACTTGGTACTAGTTCATTCACTCTTAGGTACCTTTGACATATTGACTTTTTGTGCATCATTGGATCTTCATTATATGATTTAACACTAAGCATTGGTCAAGCTTAGACAAGTCTTAAGTGAAGGACTTAGGAAATATTAAATTATTTTATCACTGCTTCAAGTCGGTAATTGCTAAGTCAAAGGGGCCGATTGCAAAATGATGAGAAAGGCTTGATTTATAACTTAAGCGACTAGTTCTTGCCTATATCTAGTCAACATGAAAATAGAAAATCTTATGAATGCCATGACTAAAAACCTTACGGTTTTACTGAGAAACCCTAGTAATGGCCAATAATAAAGATAAATCATTTTTGGGCTCATTTCTCTTCATCTGAACTTGAAAACCATATTTATGAGATGATCTTGAAAAACCCATAACAGATCTATCAATTTCCTTATAAACATCTAGAAACGGTATCTATAAAAGAATGACAACTTTGTATGATAATATATCAACCTATGCAATTATAAAACATGTTTTTCTATCCATCAATCTTGTATGTGACTAATTATCTTGACACCAATGACATCCATAGTGCTAACTATCTCCCTTTTGTCATCAATGACAATCATATTTCCAACAATTTCTACCTTTCTCATTGATTGGAAAATAAATGCTTTGAGCTTATAATGCATGCTTTGTTCCTTCTCTGACATTGATTATACTTGCATTGGCTTCTAATGAACATTATCTAAAGTTTTTCATACCAAAATTTCTCCCCCTTATGCAATGGATCATTTGCCTAAACACACCTTGGATACATGCTTTGCTCCTCTGATAAACATAAAGATTTTATAGAGAGCATTTGCACTTTTTATCCCCCTTTCACATCAATGGCAAAGGGACTCCAAATTTCTCACTATTTGTCCAAATTTTTCTCCCCCTTTATAAAATAAAGTAGTTTGCCCAAGAATATACAACCATCAACTCATTAGAAATTTTAAAAAATATGCATACCTGATTTTCCTTTTCTCCCCTTTTCTAGGGATTAACAAAGTTTCTATGATTCACTACCTAGACTCATGCCCTATTACTGAGATTTAGTGATGTGATGTAGGAGTCACCACTCCTAATTTCTATCTAAAATACTCAAATTGTTCCTTGGGAAGAGGTTTTGTGAATATGTATGTAATTTTATCTTATTTTGGCATATATTCCATTGTGACCTCTTGATATGCAACCTTTTCTCTTAAGAAGTGATAATTGATTTATATGTGCTTAGTCTTGAAATGCATCACTAGATTCTCTGATATATTAATAGAACTTGAATTGTCACAAAGAATAGAGATAGGTGATTTGTATTCTACCTTGATGTTTTTGAGTGTTTGTTTCATCCATAAGACTTGAGTGCAACATGCCACTATTGCAACATATTTTGATTCTGTTGTAGAAAGAGTATTTGACTCTTGATTTTAGCTCAGCCATGAAACAAGTTTATTTCCAATAAAAAATGCACCACCACTAGTTCTTATTTTATCATCCGCACTTCCTACCCAATTAGCATCTGTATATACTATCAAAGTAAAATCTTCACCTTTGGGATACCATAGGCCATATTCAATTTTACTCTTGATATATCTAAATATTCTTTTCACTGCATTAACATTTGACTCATTAGGAGTATATTGAAATATTGCAACCATGCACACTACTTACATTATATTTGGTCTTGATTCAGTTAGGTATACAAACTACCTATCATTGATTGATCTATACAAAGTTTGATTTGCATCAAGGGACTCATCCTTTTTGCTCAACTTATAACCAGTTATCATGGGAGAGCCTACTAGTTTGTTATCTTCCATTCCAAATTTATTGAGCATTTCCTTAGCATACTTGGTTTGAGATATAAATATCCCTTCATCAGTTTGTGTTATTTGTAAACCAATGAATAAATAAATTTCTCTAAGCATAGACATCTCAAACTCATTTTAAATTTGAGTAGCAAATTCTTTGCACATTATATTGTTGCTACCACCAAAAATGATAACATCTACATGTACAACAATGATTAACATATGCTCACCTTTTAATTTGAAGTATAGATTGTTATTTTCACAAATTTTATTGAATCCTTATTATTGCAAGCATTGGTTTACTGGTCTAATCTTGAATACCATGCTCTAGATGTTTGTTTTAGACCATATAGAGATTTATTCAATCTACACGCATAATCTTCTTCTTTTGATAGCTGAAAACCTTTAGGTTGTTCTATATAGACTTCCTCTTCTAGGTTCTCATTCAAGAAAGTAGACTTAACATCCATTTTATAGACTTTGAATTTCTTATAAATAGAGAATACTAGAAACATTCTTATGGCTTCCAATCTATCAACTAGAACAAATGTTTCCTCAAAATATATGCCTTCAACTTGTTCATATCCTTTGCACACCAATCTAGCATTATTCTTTATAATAGTTCCATCCTCATTGAGTATGTTTCTAAAGACCCACTTTATTCCTATTGCATTCGTGTTTGAAGGTCTTGGAACTAATTCCCAAGTTTTGTTCTTTTCAATTTGACTTAGTTATTTTTCCATGGATTTTAGATAATTCTCATCCTTGATAGCTTCAACATAGATCTTAGGTTTAATTTCAAAGATTAGAGCAAAACTTACTTGCTCCTTATTCATTACAAATATTCTCCTTGTCTGAAGTCCTTCATTTTTATTTCCAATGATCTACTCTGTAGGATGATCCTTTTGAATAAATCTTGCAAGTGCCTATTCATTTATTTCCTTAGGCTCTTTATTAGCTACTTCCTCTTTAGACTCTGATTCATCTTCACATATGTACCTATCAGGTTTAACATGTTTCAATCCTTCATCAACCTTGACATTGATACTCTCTACAATCTTATGTAGCCTTTTATTGTAACATATGTAGGCTTTGCTTTGGGTGGAGTAACAAAGAAATATTATTTCATCAAATCTTGATTCAAAGCTTCCCAATTTATATTATTTTTTCTTGATGTAGAATTTGCTTCCAAACACTCTAAAATACTTAACAAAGGCAAGTTTTCCATACCATATTTTATAAGGGGTTTTATCACTATTTACCCTCAGTTGAACTCTATCTAAGATATATATACTACTATTTGTACTACTTATCTCTAGTATCCATCAAGTAACTTGGCCTCTTTTAGCATTATTCTGGCCATCTCTTTGACTGTTTTATTATTTCTTTCAATAAATCCATTCTACTTTGGAGTCCTTGTTGCAAAGTAATGCCTTTTGATTCCATGTTTCTCATAGTATTCTATGAACTCATTTGAGGTGAATTCTCCACCTCTATTAGATCTTAAGCATTTGGATTTTTATCCAATATCATTCTCTACCATGGCTTTAAAGATATTAAATCTTTCAAATTATTGAGACTTATCTTTCAAAAAGGTTTCCCAAGTCATTCTTGAATAATCATCTACTATCATCATGAAGTATATTTCTCCTTTGGATCCTCTTATCTTAGTACCACCACAAAGATCAGTATGAACTAACTCTAAAGGATTTGTAGTTGCATACTCCTCTGTTTTAAATCTAACCCTTGTTCACTTTCCTTGTTGACATTCCTTACAAGTAGTGTATGTAGGTTTGGTTTTCTTAGGCATATATCTAACACACTTATTTGAACTCACTTTTACTAGGTTTTCAAATTTGACATGACCCATTCTTCTATGTCATAACCACCTCTCATTAATCTTTCTTATTAGTAAACTATTACCATTCACTTCACTAATATTATAGATATTGATTTTAGTTATTTTCCCTTTTGAAACTAATATTCCACATCTCCTTATTTTATAGCCTTCTGCATTAAATGTGATCTTATATCCATTTTCACACATTTGATTGACACTTAGTAGGTTATGTTTCAATCCTTCAACCTAAAAGACATCATGTGTAGGCATTTTTCCATCTATATTCAAGGTTCATTTACCATAGATCTTTACTGTAGTGTTGTCTCCCAAGCTAACATATCATTCCTTACTTTTACTTAGTTTGATGAACTTGTTCTTGTCACCAGTCATATGTTTTAAGAAACCATTGTCTATTACCCACAAATTTTGTTCCTTGGCATGGAGTGTAGTTTGAGAAATCATATATTGTGAAACTTTCTAATCTTTCACTTTCCACACATCCTTTGGTTTCTTGTTTGTCTTGTTTTTCCCTTTTTCAGAGACTTGTGAACCTTTTTTCACACTGGGAGGCATGATTTTTATTTCACTATGTATTTTTGGTCTTACAAAGTCTGTTCTACATTATTTATCTCTATGATAAAAATTAATGTAGTTATAGCATATTACATTTGCATCTAAAAAGGGTGAAAATGAATTTCTACTCATAAAGTTTATTCTCCATTTAGGTATAACTCTACAATCACTAGCCCTATGACCAAACCAATTGTAGGTATAACAATAACCATAGAAAAATTAGGAATACGTAGTCATAGCATTTATTTGTGTAGGATGAAGAGGTCTTCTTAGATATGGCTTCTTCAAGTCTCTCGCCCTTATGTAACCATTTGCATCAGTTAACTTTGTCTTATGCATCTTCTTTGAGTTTGTAGAGATTGACTCATTGTTCTTCTTCTTTTCTTTAGGATTTTTTTCTCCTTCAACTTTCTTCATATCAACATTGATTGTCTTTATCTTTATATGTCTGGAGGCATTATTTCAAGATTTTTCATTCTTTTTTCCTGATTTTCCTTATACTTTGAAGTTGTCATATAAGTTTATAGATGTACTAATTATGAGACTTTTCCATTTTTTAAAACCAAGGCCAATTCTTTCTTTTGATGGATTTTAAGAGTTGAATAACTCATCAAGAATTTATAAACCTCCTATCAGCTTCAAACTTTTATCTATTTGTTCTTTAGATTTTTCAAGTTCTTTCCTCAAAGCCACTATCTCTGCTTCTAACTTAAAGCATTAATTAGATTTAGATTATAGTTAAAATTTGACTACATCTTCTATTCTTTTGGACTCTTTAACTTGTGTCTTTAGGCTAACTACCATCTGATCAATTTTTTCAAGACTTTTGGATAATTTTTTAATCTCTTTTTGTGCCTACTTCTTCTGCTTTGAGTTCTATTTTCTTAGCTTTTCAATTTCATCTAGATCACATATGAGTTCACACTCTAGATATACTTCTCCTTCCTCTTATTCATCAGAGTCTTCAACTTCTTCTTTTTCCTAATCCATAGAGACTGATTCTAATGTCATGAATAGGGATTCATTTCCCTCAACCACAAAGGTACAATCAAGGTCATCATTTGAGCTATCACGCTCATCCAATGAATCACTATCTTCTTTTATGTACAACCCTTTATTATTTTTGAATAATTTATTCTTCTTGGATTAGTGGGTTTTCACCTTTTTACTATCCTCTTCTTACTTAGTGTTATCCTTTTTGTTATAAGGGTGTTTAATAGAATAATGTCCTAACTTACCATTAAAGCATTTAAAGGATAACTTACCTTTGTACTTTCTAGACCCTCTTCTTAATTTTTTGACAAAGTTGGCTTCTTCTTCATCAGTCTCCTCAGATCTGGATGTAGGTACCTTTGCTTTTACTTGTTTGGATGCTTTGAATGCAGGTTCTCTCTTAAAAGTATCTGCTTCTCCCATTCTCATCTAATAGGCTATGAAGGTTCACAGCAACTCATCAATAGTGAGTTTATCAAGATTTCTTATTTCCTTTATTGTAGATATTTTAGAGTCATACCTTGATGGCAAAGATCTTAGGACCTTTTGATAATGATCAAATCTTTCATATCTTCTCTAAGGCCTCTGACTGCATTGACTATTTCATCTACTCTAAGGAGGTAGTTTGCAATTTTCTCTTCTTCATTCATTTTAAGACTTTTAAACTTGCCTTTATATGTTTGTAGGTTGGAATGCTTTACCTTATCATCACCTTCATAGATGCTCTTCAACTTGCTCCATATATCTTTTACATTTTGACAATTAATTACTTTAACAAACTCTAAGTTAGACAAACCATAAAGAATAGCATTTTTTGCCTTGGCATTGCTCTCATATGCCTTCTTTCCAGCTTGATTAGTAGGATTTGTAGCAAGAACTATATATAAATTTATAAAATACATCCTTACATCAAACCCTAATAAATATAAATATGCTTCCATTCTAATGCTCCAAAATGCATAGTTTGATCCATCAAATAGAGGTGCTTTGTTTGGAGAAGAGCCTTCTTGACTAGCCATTTGTGTTCACCCTCCAAGATCTACCTAAGCTTATTAAGATTATTCTAAGGAACTAAGGCTCTGATACCAATTATTAGAACACAACTATCTACTGATAGGGGGTGAATCAGTAGCTTGATTAAAATTAGTCCTTTAATCCTTTTTAATGCAATTTAGAAAGGATATGTAGAGATCACACACACACACACACACATGCGCGTGTGCGCGCGCATAACACAAAATGTATGTGGAAAACCCAAAATGGGAAAAACCACCATGAGAATAGTTGTTAGAATCTACTATTCTAATCCAACCTCACAATTAGAAACCTCATTGGTTACAAAAGGGCACCAACCCTAAGGATACACCAATCCCCTAATTTAAGATCACCTACTCTAAGGAAGCACCAACTCCCTAACTGAGTGCCAAATCATCTCTTTTGATGTCACCTACCAATCAAATCTATTATGGAGTTAAAACTCCAAATTACAAATTTGATTCATAAATGAATCTAGTTCTCTATTATAGACCTATTCTATAACTACTCATACTCTACTTTGCATCTCTCTTTCTCTCTCCCTCTCAATTTAACCTTTTTTAACACTTAGTGTATTTTCTAGATGATGTATATATGTTTTGGATCTAGGTCTCATATCATTCTATGTTCACACTTGGTCATTAACACATCACACTCCTACAAGTTTCCCGCTTCTTGAATTCATTCTCCACCACCATAATTCTCTATATTTTTCTATATTTAACATATCTTTGGATCAATCTTTGATACACATGCCATATTACACAATTTAGATCAATCACAATGATCTATATCATTCTTTGTGTCGTATAATGCATCTTTCTTATAGGTTCTATCACTTAAACATTGAGATGAACAATATCTTTAAATACCAACCATTAATCTTAAGTTTTGTACCAAGATCTAATGATCTTCATTTAATTTGTTCAATTTTAAAATAAAAACATTAGATCAAGCTCTGACAGGGTCATGCACTCTGTTAGATCTTTATGATCTTCTAAACTTTAACACTTCAACATTAAAATGAATCTATTTATCTTTTGATCTAAGATCCTATGTGCTATTATATATTCAAAAGTAGCATGGACTTTACCTATATTTATCGTTAAACATCAGACACTTTGACCTCTTTAACTTCTCGCACTCCATTGATCTTCATTGCATAATCATGCACTTACCATTAAATCCTTTAATAGACTAATATGTTTATTTTTTCTCTATCTGACAAGATCCCATGAATGTGACACTTGGCATCCTTGCATGCCTTCTACACATTATTGTCAGTGTTCATGCTTACGACACTTGGCACTCTTGCATGCCTTCTACACATTGTCAATCTCCATGATTTTGACACTTTCTATTAGTGCATGCCTTTTGATCACTTTAATATCAATCCCAATTCTTATGACACTTGGCACTCACATGTTCCTTCTGCACATTATTAGTCCCTACGCTTGTGACACTTGGTACTAGCACATTCACTCTCAGGTACATTTGACATTGTGACTTTGTTGTGCATCATTGGATTTTCATTATATGATTTAGTGTTATTCATTGATCAAGCTCAAACAAATATTAAGTCAAGGAATTAAGAAATATTAAAGTCTTTGATCATTGCTTCAAGCCAGTAATTACTAGGTTAAAGGGGCCAGTTGCACAATGATGAGAAAGGCTTACGTTCTAACTTAAGAGATTGGTTCTCACCTATATTCAGTCAACATGAAAATAGAAAAAACTGATAATGCCATGAATAAAAACCTTAGGTTTTTATTGAGAAACCCTAGTAATGATCATGAGAAAATATAAATCATTTTTGGGCTCATTTCTCTTCATCTGAACCTATGGACCATATATATGAGATGCTCTTGAAAAACCCATAATGGATCTTCTATCAATTTCTCTACAAACATCAATAAATAATCTTTGTAAAAGAATGACAAATTTTTATGAAAATATTTTAACTTATGCAACTATAAAACATGTTCTTCTCTCTATCAATCTTATCTATGATTGATTCTCTTGACATCAATGACATCCATAGTGTTAACTATCTCCCTTTTGTCATTAATGACAATCATATTTCAAACATTCTAGAGATTTCTTGGCTTGATAGTGACCTATTTTATTGATTGGGAGGCATGAAAGGCTTGGTGGTGACCTCAAAATATCATCAACCCTTTAATTATGTGCACCAAAGACCTTGCAATCTGAGAACTTATTCCATGTTCTACAAATGGAATAAACTGGAAGTTTACCTACTATGACACTCTAAAACATGTGAGACATGAATGGAGGGTGATGTACATGATCCATGAGGGTTTTAGGAACACATAAAAATTATTATTTTGTAAAAAACCCTCAAACATTTACCAAAATTATTATACTTTCTGAAGCTTACACAGATGAAGGAGGGCATTAGAGTGACCAATTTCCTAATGATTATTCATGAATATATATACATGAACCTACAAATAAAATACATGGATAAGAAGGTCAAGGGACATATTTCATCTTCCAAAAATACCAACTCCTAAATTAATCTATCATATATAGAATGAAAGAAAACCTGATAGAGTGTCTGAGTTGCCAAAGAAGTTAGTGAAGAAGGAGCAATAGTTTTGGACTGGTTCAATATTATTTGACCCTAAAACTTCTTCCATATATTTTCATTGAATTCCTCTATATTACCTTAATCTCCCTTACATGGACTGATAGTACCATTCTATACAACTTGCCAAATGCCTCTAAAAACACCATTTTCTTCATGTCTTTGAGCTAGAACTACCATTTTAGGATAGAGGGAGGGAAAACAAAGGTAAAATAGATTTTCAAATTGATAGTACAACATGAGGATTTGAGGAGATACCTATTTAGCATGTGTGGGCCCATTCTTCTAGTGATAAGTGGAAATAAGTCTTCAAATGGAACTTTAAGGCTATGAAACATATAAGTCATGGCAATATAATTATAATGGAACCTCTCAATACCTATTCAATGCAATTTCATCAAAACACTTTCACCTTTCTAAGGCCTTTAAAGCAAATAACTATTTGATGGTTCATGAGGGGTGATGGAGGTGCTAAATGGGTTTAGATGAGTACCCCATGGACAATGGACTTGAACACACCATTAACCTTCATATTATGGCCTCAAAAAATGATAAAACATATTTACTAGACTTCCAAGGCATCTTGACACTCTGTCTACTCACTCTAAGACTATAAGGACCATTGTCACCTCACCAAGAGACTCAAGACATTTATGACATAAAGGATACACAAGTAGACCTTATGACACACTAGTAACACCTCTTATTCATACTACCAAGGATCAAAATAGGATTCAAAGGACATGATCATGTGGGATATCACTATGATCAAGCTAGAATAGTTTTTATTAAAAAAATTTAATGTTAGGGGTTGATATTTGGCCTTTTGAGGCCAAAATGTCAATAGGTTCATCATGGCAACCTCTCAAGATGTCATATATCTCATATTTTTGTACACACTAGTGAAGTATCAAATTAGGTGCATATTTGAATAATACAACATTAAATAATTTATATTTGACACTAGGCTGATTAAACATTTCCTTTTTTATGAGTGAAATCATAATGAAAATTCTGTGGCTAGATAATTATCCATATCATCAAACCATGGTGAGTGAGCTAAAATTGTGAACATTTGTTCATTCGTAAAATTATTCTCCACTAGCTCATATTCTCATTATTTATATTTTTGCCCAAAAATTGCCCCCATATCATTGTTAGAAGCATATGTGTGTATTTTAAATGGATTATCCCAATTGGGACCTCTCAAAGCTAGAGTATAAATTAACTTTTCTTTTATTATCTCAAAAACATGTTGACATTTTTCAGTCCATACAAATTCAATATCCTTGGTGAGTAATGAAAACATAGGTGAGAAATATTAATGAAAACCTCAATAATTGCCTATAATATCCTACATGACCTATAAATATCTTGATATCAATTAGTTTTTTATGTGTAGGAAAATTTATAATGACTTTAATATTTTTAGGATCAATCTGTATTCCTTGGGCAGAGATATGATGACCTAAGCTAATTTCATGATCTACCATCATCAAAAAAATTCATGACGTAGGGATAATTGATGTTATTCACACATAGTCAACATTTTATCTATATTGGTTAAGACTTCATCAAAATACTTCCCATGCATTATAAAATCATCCATGTATACTTCAACACACTCATTAGTAAGATCAATAAATATAGTAAGGACTATTGTCTAAAATGTGGCTCTACATTGCATAAGCCAAAGGGTAAAACTTTGTATGAAACTTCCTCAAATGAAATGTGAAATAGGTTTTATCCTATCTTTAGTAGCTACTCTTATTTTATTATACCCATTTAATCTAATCAAGAAGTAAAATTACTTCTTTCTAGCTAGATTATATAATGCTTGGTCTATGAAGGGCAAGGGAAAATAGTCTTTCATATTTGCTTTGTTAAGTTTTTTGTAATTTATACATATTATCCATTTGACATGTTTTTTAGGTACTATTGATACTGGTGAGACCCATTGACTGTTTGTGATTGGATTTAGGATATATGAATCCTACCTACAATAATTTTTCTATTTCATTTTTGACCATGTCTCTTAGTGAAGGATTTATCCTTCTTTGAGGTTGTCTAGTTGGTTTAATGTTTTCAATGTAGATTTCATGGGCGTGTAAACTTGGATGGATTTATTTAATTTCATTATATTTCAAATCAAAATATTTATCATGACTCTTAAGCACATAAAATACCTTGTCTCTTGTTCATTAGTTTACTAATTATTCACATTTAGAATTTTTCCTATGTTTCAATTTGTTTTGTCCTTGGATAGATTGAATTAACTTGCCTAAATTCACTCAAGAGACATTTCAAAGTAAAAGGATGAGGTTTCAACATGTGTAAGGTGGTTTTAATCTTTGAATAAGGATTTTTTTTATAAAATCACACCTACTAATGGGCAACAGAAAATTGAAAGAAAATATTCTTGACTATTTTGTGCCTATCTAACAACACTCTATTGGATAGGTGTGTGATCATATATTTCATCATGAGTTTCATAAGATATTTTATGATAACATTTTACATATCTTTTAATAGTTTATAACTTTGGATCTTTGGAGCTAGTGATCTTTGAAGCTAGACTAGGTATTTCTGGAGCCAAACTATGCATCTCCAGAGCTAGACTGTGTTCTTCCCTATAACCTATTAACTCCTCTAGATAATTTTCATGGTTTTTAACTACCAACACTTCCAAATAATAAATATTATTTCTATTCTGATCTAATTCATCTACCCATAAATGATATGAGGAATCTGGATATGGTTTTATAGGTGGATATGAAGAAAAAAAATTATTTTTAATCTATTATCTATTGTCATAAGTCCATACCTAAAATCTATGAGTGTTGAAATTATGAAATCCATGAGCTTCCTAGGATCAATGGAAAACCCAATGTTTTACTCTTTGGCTGGAGTATCATAAAACCTATAGGATATTCCCAAAACTAACCATTATGAAGACATATTCTATAACCCCTTCCGATTTGACAATGGATTGATTAGCCATATGTAGGACTATAGTAGTTGATTGTACCCCAGTTAAGGAGAGTGATTTTAATTTTTCTAATGTCATGACATTTATATCAAATATTAAGTTCACTAATGTGTTGGGTATTTTCTTCTTTCAAATTTTTATGGTGATGTTGGACTTTCAATGTCTCCATCCTTTGGTAGAAGTAAATTTCTTGCTAAGAGGTCAGCAAGCTTACCATTTACTTGTATGGTTTTGGGATACTATCTTATTCTCCATATATTTTTTACACACAAAACTTTGATGATTATATTAAGCTTAGAGATGTATCATATGTCTTGAAACAATGGTATCTCAATGCTTAGTTTTCTTGGTTCTTAGACTAAGTCAGATTCACTTTTATTTATTATTACTTTAAATCTTTTAGGAATGGAATTGGTGGAGGAGTAGTAGTTTCCTAAGGTTTTTTTTTCTCATGAGTGTCATCTTTCTCCTTGAATTTTTCATTGGTAAGGCTTGAAATTTCCTTTTCATTATAATTTTTTGTGATGGTGAGTAGAGAAGGACTAGCCAACATTTTTCTTAAATGCAACTAAACATTACTACAAATATATGGCATTTAATCCCATAGTTCCTTCTTGTTATGTTCCATATATAGGATCTATTTCTCCATTATTAGGGTTTTCTACTATTTCTGTAGATAATTGAGGTTGATTTACTTATTTAGTTTATTGGGATTGGCTATTAAGAGCAGGCATCAACACTTATTGGGGTGGAAATATCCTTTATTGATTGAATGTTTTTTTTGTATTGATACAATTTTTGTGGGATCCTTACCCTATATGCTTTTGATCAAAGATCCAACTAGTCTAGGACACAATCAGGGGCTTAGATCCCCAAGTATACAAGTACCATAATTACTAACAATGGCCACAACCAGCCTAAGAATACCAATAAATATCCATAACCAACCTAAGAATACCATCAATGGCCACAACTGGCCCTATAATACCAAGGATCGGCCATAATCAACCTCTAATACCATCTAAGATTTGAACCTGGGTGGTGTTTATATCAACCAAGTCACTTTACCAACTCACCCACATCTTATCAGTAGTTTTTTTATTAAATGTTGTTAAGGTACCCATTGTTTATTTATTTTTTAAATCCATCATTATTGGTTTTGTTGTGATACCCAAGGTTGTGGTGATGTCCATTTTTTTGGAGACCAATTTGGTGGTCCCCATGTTAGTGGAGGTGTTGGTCCATCCCATGTTATCATCCATGGATTATAAAAAACTCTAGGAACAAAGTGATTTGGATTTTGACTATAAGAGAAATTGTTCCCTTATCTTTGTATATAATCAAACTCTTTTGTTGGTTGGGTATGTTATGAAAAGTTAGCCTCACATAGAATTTGAGTGTATAGTGTAAAGTGAATAATTACATGATTAATAATTCACTGGTAGTTATATCTGGTTAGTGGTTAGAATATAATATCTAGGAGTCATTTTATTGTTTTGCGTTACAACAATATTACATAAATACGTTTATTATTTTTAGTGAGTGATTTGAGGAGATTAAGTTATTTGAGGGATATGTTGAGTTGGTCAATCTCCCTATTTATATGAATAAATTTTTTATATGTATTTTATACATGAATGAATATGTAATAGAATATTATTAATCTAAGTTTAAGTATTTATGTCATTGTGTATTTAGATCCATTATTTATTTCATGGTTTAAATCTTTATATAAGCACTTTTGAAATTTATCATTGGTATCATAGCATACCTAGGAGACTATGTTTTTGTAATAATTGATCATGGGGTAATTTTTTGGTTTTAGATTACCTTGATTCACGAAGAGAGTTAAATTATGTAAGAAGTTGTAGTATATACTTATTATCTTTTAAATTACTTTAGTTCTTATTTATGCATTTTAGAGTGAGGAAGGGCCATCATAGAGAAAGTGTGGAATAATACATCTCATCACCCAGTCATTGTACATCCCAAGAAATGTTGCCATGACATTTTGAACCTACACAAGAAGAAATAAGAATTTATATTCAACTAAGATATATAGTTGGAGATCTGGTCTTGAGAATCATGACTCAAGTGACGATTATTCAAATACCTCAATCGATGAAGCAATGTGTTGGTCTTACATCCATGACAATCATTAGTTCTAGCCCAAGATGTAGTAGATCAGAATATAGTGATAATACCATGGTGAAATCAAATATTTTATGTGTCATTTGTATTTCTCACCTCAATATTACCATTCATTCTTAATGAATTGGAATTTAAATATCTAGTAACTAAATTACTATATACTTCATTCTTATATCAGTACATGCAAACCTTATGTGAGTTGTGTGTCAATATATGTTGTAAATACCTTACTCTCTATGTAGTTGACATGCATGTTATCTCTTGAATTTATGTTTTGATGTGATAAAATCATGTCTTGATATCTTAAATTTTTAATATCCCAAAGGAAACATTGATATTACATTCAGATTAGTGAGATTTTATATCAAACAAGCTACGAGAATTAGGGAGGATTTTTGCATGACTTCAATGAACTTTGTATTTTATCTAGAAAAATTATGTTATCCACATGCTTCCATAATTAATGTTGTGTGGAAAAAATCTATTTTATACCAAATCCACTCAATATAAGTCTATTTAAAAGATCATCAAGTTAATCATTAAGGAATTAGATTAGAGGTTGATAATCCTAAGTTGGTCAAGGCGAGATAGAACATCGCTTTAGTGATCTTGCTCATTATCATTCAGACTTACATGCATTTGTCAAATCATTACACCAATTATCACCACCAAAGTGTTGGATGTTAGGTACTTATGTTTTTAGTTTTATAAGATTTTAATATCTTTAGAACTATTTTTATTCTATTCTAATTTTGTAGTCTTGAGTAGTTATAATATAGTTTCATATCTATTAATACATTGGTCAGTACATCATAGTATAGATGTATAGTCTTGTGAGTTATATGAGTATTTAGACTATTTTGGGTTTTAAAGAGTCTCAAGGTTTATTCAATATTATGGTTTAAAGTTTTATTTTCCATCATGTAGGTCATCATTATTAATGATCAAAATTAAAACCTTCATTTTGTAAACATGATGTATTTTCGATTGAAAATAATACCTCATGATGTTCAAAATAATGGGGGTGTCTTGTCATTAAAAAAAACATGTAAAGTCTAAGCCTAAAATCTAAAAATTTTGAGTAAGTAGCAACACAAAGGATGTTGGAGGCATTGGAGGAAGGAGGCCATTCAAGCCTCTCATTAGCCACTAACAATGGGGCCACTTCTTCTTTAGTGTCACATATGTTTTACTTAATACTTTTATTGTATGAGTGAAAATAAGAGGTATATTTCCTATTTTCCCACATAGTGTATTAAATAAAAATGTGTTTAGGAGATGTAGGAGTGAAATTTTAATAGATGGTTCCTGCTTATAATTCCCACACTATATAGGTTGATGTGTTCCTAGCAATGAATGGTTGATGGCAAATGGTTCCTATTCGAAGTTCCCACACTGATTCAATAGATGTGTTCTCATAATAAATGGTTGATGAGAGGTTGATATGTTCTTTCTCTACTTTCATTAAGCCCTATGACTCAAAAATTTACCATGTAAGTACTAGGGGGATGTTAAGAAAATTTAGCTTCACATAGAATTTGAGTGTATATTGTAAAGTGAATAATTTCACTAGTAGTTATATTTGGTTAGTGGTTAGAATATAATATTTGGGAGTCATTTTATTGTTGTGAGTTACAACAATATTATGTTAATAGATTTGTTATTGTTAGTGAATGATTTGATCAGATTGAATTATTTGAGGGATATGTTGAGTTGGTAAATCTCCCTATTTATAGAGATAAATTTCCTTTATATATATAATACCCAAATGAATATGTAATAGAAGATTATTAGTGTGTGTTTAATTATTTATCTCACTACATATTTAGCTTCATTATTCATTACATGGTTTAAATATTTGTATAATAAATTTAAAAAGTTATCAAGATAATCTATTTCAATTGATTCTTAAGGATGATAAAGAGGATACAATTCTTTGTGTCATGGGTATTTTCATAACAAATATCACACATATCTATCCTATCAAGAGGGTAGTCTCAGAGGGCATGTTTTAACTTATATTTTGGGTAGTACATTACTAAAGGTTTAGTAGTAGCATTGGATTTGGATTTTAAGATATTTAATGTGGTGTTTAATTAAATCAAAATGTTTTTTTTAAGATTTATAAAATTTTCCATGATTTGTCCTACATCATTGCTTATTTTTCCTATTTTCATCTTCCTAACACTGGCCCTTATTCTTGAGGAGTCCCTACATAGTTTAGCAATATCAATGAGACCAAGTTTATTTATATCTCTTTTCCACATTAGGATCAAGGATTATTGAGCATCATCATTTAATATCTTTAATAAAACTATTTTACTCAATTCCTCATCCAATTCATATCCACACATTCTAAGAACAAAAGGGAAATGATCAAGATAATCTTCCATATTTTCATCTTCTTTTTGTTTTATATAAAAGAATTCATATTTTCTATCTCATACCCTACATTAATCCTAATATTTATCCAAGAATCCATTTTACTTTTCATCCCATGTGTGAATGGATTCTGTTTGTAATCCCATAAACCACCTCATAGCTAAATCCTTGAGTGTTGAAAGAAAAAAATTCAACTTTTGATTATCAGTTTTGTAGTCATAGGTCTAACATAATACCTTAAATTCAAACAATAATTGGTCAATTTATTTAGTTTAAATTCTCTTAAAATTATTTAATATATATAGGGATGTGTTTCTCATTAGAACACTTTCATTTGGATCTAGGATAATAGGATAGGTAAAGGTTCTCCTTATTGATTGGGCTCTACCTGCTTTAACCCTATTTTGTGGATTTATTATGTTTATTATGTTATATCCCATTAATTCCCAATATATATTGTAAATATTTATCTTGGGAGGTGTTGAATCATTATAAGTTCCTAGAAGGGTACTTGATTGAGATTAAGTACTCTAGTTTAGATTGTTTTTTTGGAATGATGCATCTACCTCTGGGAATGTTCCCAAAGTTTAAATGAGGCTAACAATGGTTCCTCCTCAATATTCTAAAGTCATTTTCCTATAAGGTATTATAATACACTTTATTATTATGACATACTATTACTTGTGCTTTTTTGGGGGTTCTTAGGAATGTATCTTCCCTTTCAATCTCTTTATCTATTCATAAATTTCTTTGATTTATGGGAAATTTCACTTAATCAACTGTCTGTTTAAGATTTTATACCCTACCAAAACCTATAAAATCCCTAATAATGGCACCAAAAATTATGAGCATCATTTTTTCCTCTTCATTTATATGAATATGTCATGTCAATCTAAGCAATGTCTAATGGCATTCAGTAATAAGGTATGAAAAATTGTGACTAGTTGTCTATTTGGGGTGATTTGTGAATCATTTACTTATAAATTTATAACGTACTTGCTTGAGTTGAAATATAATATATTACTTTTGAATTTAAACATACTTATTAAATTGGAAGTAATTGGAATGGAAACACACTTGCTAAAATTGAAATTGCATTAAAGTGAACACACCTTTAGCTATTTGCAGAAATGTAAATTGCATGAAGTAGAAACATGACTAATTTATTTACTGGAAAGGGAAATTATTTGGAATGGAAATGCTTTGGAATGTTAATGATTTGGAAGGAAATTTTTGAAATTAATCTTTCTTGAAACACACACATTAACACACAGTCATGCAGGTGAGACACATAACACAATACTTTGTATAATATAATGGATTAAAAACTTTAAGACACACCACAATATGAAATAAACATATAAATACCAAAATAGTTCTTGCTTCTTTGATTGAGTGGGACCTTTCCCTCCCTCATAATAGTATTAGAACAATATTTTATTTATATAAACTTCATGAAATAAATTTCTTGTTACTTATGGAAATGCTTACATTGTTGAAAATAAAAACTTAAACTTGATCTTACTATACTTTCCTCACATCTTTACCTCCTACCTCTCCTCAAAGGGACATTGTTTATTTATCACAACATTTTACAACCATTGAATCAAAAATAGATAAAATCCTAATAATATCAAATCTAAATAGGATCTTGTTTATTCCAAAATAATATCATATCAACACACTTTCCACTTTCTAAAGAAAATTGGTGAAAAGATTTGAATTCAGTTTCACGTGTGATTCCATGTTTGTTGCTAGTTAAAAAGTATTTTTGAGTTTATATAATTATGACCTTAATTATGTTATTTGATCAAAACATAATACTTATAGTTATTCATAAGAAAACTTATATAAATACATGGCTAAAAATATACTTTACTATTTTTTGAAAGTATATATATAGCTTTTAGAATTGTTCCCAAAAATATACTAGACTACTTCTTATCAAGCATGTATGTCCTTGAATCAATGTAAAATCCATAGGTATTATTTGTCAAGCTTCCTATAAGTCTTCAGATCTAGCCTAGGCATTTTCAGATCTAGACTAGTGATCTTTAAAACCAGTCTAGGGATCTCTGGAACTAGTCTAGAATGGTCCTCAGGAGTCTTTTGCTGTCAAAAATATGTTCTTCAACTATAGTACATTCTTATGACTTGTACATGCACAATTAGTGTATTTTGAATTCCAATATTAGAAAAAATTGGTTTAAATAGGTAACAATAAATTGCACATAATAGCTAAGGTAAAATCCTCATTTCCTACTTTGAATTAGTATTGAGTTCTATTATACATATCTAAATCCACTTAAAAGGAATATTTTTATGGAAAAATATGGTTATTATTTGGATATAATTACCCATTTTATGGGCTCATCAAAGGACTATGATCAAAATAAAGGTTATAAAACCTATGTTATATCTAAAAAAACAACTAAGACATCCTATTTAGATGTCAAACCTAAGATAGAGGTCAAATGTGCCTATTGCAAGAGAACTAGGCATGATGAACATAAATATATGAAAAAATAGATAGATCACTTAATAATGTTTTTTGATAAGAATAATATAAGTGTCCTTGATTCCATCACATAAATTTCATAAACTTTGAAGTCCTTTAAGGAAAAAGATATTGGTAAAGTAAAAGGTAAGGGTAAGGCCCTTGTTGTAGTTTCATCTCATCCTTCCACATTGATGATTGATTTTGTGTTTTTCATCACATGGATTCATCATGGGATTTTTTCTCATCTTTAGAGCCATGTTTCATTCCTTATATTTTAATAGGTGATGATACTTATATATAAGTTTGTGGGAGAGGGTCCATTGAAGTGAGTGATGGAACATTAGACAATGTTATGTGTTCCCTCACTATCAACTAATCTCATGTCTATTTATTAGACCACCCACTTTAGATTAGTCAAGATATTTGAGTTTACCCTATATTTTGTGTTCATTAAGGATTTGTACATTAATTCTATAGTGGTAGTTGGGAAAATAAATCACCAATCATGGTTGTATAGTTTATCACACTTCACTTCCAATCACCCTTATATTGCACTACTCACTCTCTCAGATGGGGTGAATAAGTTATGGCATGAGTGATTTAACCATCTTAACTATCACTACTTGGAGAAACTTAGTTAACATGATACGGTTATAGGATTACCTTGTGTCCACTTTTACGATAGTGTTTTCTAGGGTTTCATACTTAGTAAACATCTTGAAGAGAAGTATGATAAAGGCAAATCATGGATAGCTACACATATTTTGGAGCTTATTCATAATGATATTTTTGGTTCATTTCTAGACCCTTCATTTAGCAAGACTAGATATATTCTTACATTTATTAATGGTTTTTCAAAGTATACTTTGATATAATTTATCAAAAAAATTGTAAGGTTTTATATCCTTTTAAGGGCTTCAAGGCTCTTGTGGAGAAAAAATCAAGGAAAACCATCATAGTTTTATGCATATACAATGGTGGAGAGTATGTCAACCATAATTTTTAGAAATTATGCACTTAAAATGGATTGATTTACAATTTATAATTACATCTAATTATCAATAGAATGGTGTCATAGAACACAAGAATAGGTCCTTTAAGGAAATGGTAAATTGTATGATACACTCCAAATCTCTTGCACCTCAATACTATGCATAGGCATTAATTGTGCATGTTACATCTAGAGTCACATTCCTTATTTAAACTTAAAAGGAATCATTCCTTTTGAATCTTGGAGTAGTTAGAAACCCATAATTAATCACTTTAGAGTGTTTTGATCTCAAAGTATGGCCCGCATTCCTAAGAATAAACGTAAGGTGATAGATCCATAGAGTAGGCCTCACATATTTTTGGAGTATCTATATGGTGTTAAGGGATACATAATTATTCATCCTACCACACATGAGTTTATCATTAAGAGGAGTTTTCCTAAGCATGAGGTTAATTTAGACTCCACACTTAACACTTCTCCCTCCTTATTAGAGTCACTAGGACCTGATGATAGTTTTGATGATTCATATCACCTTGTGAAAATTCTTGATGATGAGAATTATTTTTCCAGTTCTTATGACAATAGTAGAGATAGGGATTCACATCCTTCTTCTCCAAGTCACTTTTCAAAGCTTGAATAATCTCCTTCTAACTCTCTAACTTTAAGCCCTCTTGGGGTTAGACAAACACTAAAAAGTGCAGGTGATTATGTTTGGGATCCATTGATACCAGGCAAACATGTTCACAATTATAGGGTGTTCCACATGTCTTCATCACCACTACCTCTGATCCACATTCTGTTCATAACGATTTTAGCACTTTTGAGTAGGATAAACCATGCATGATTAGTATAACTCCTTTATTAGGAACCACACTTGGATTTATTTCCCATTCCTAAGGGAAATAAAATTATTATATGAAGATGGATATTCCAGCATATGGGTCAGTGGATAAATTTAAATTATGGCTGGTAACAAAAGGTTTTTCACATGTTCCTAGCATTAAATACACTAAGACATTTGCACTAATTAAAAAGATGAACTCTATTTGACTCACTCTTTCCATTGTCTTAGTTTATCATTATAATGTTCATCATATGGATTTGAAGAACACATTTCTTTATGGAGAACTTGAGGAGGAAATATATATGGATTAGCAACAAGGTTTTGTGTAAGATTATTCCTTAGTTTATAGGCTTCATAAATTTATCTATTGCCTCAAATAGGTCCCTCATGCTTAGTTTGCCAATATGGATTCCTTCCTTCTTATAATTGGGTTCACTAGATGCCATTCTAATTTTAATGTCTATATTTTGAGGCAAGATGACTCACTCATGATTTTAGTTATGTATGTTGATGACCTATTGATCATAGGGATTTATTCATCCTCTATTATATTAGTGAAAATTATTTTGAATGACATATTCTCCATGACTAATTTGGTTTTATTGCATTGTTTCCTTAGGATTGAAATTTCATAGTCTGACTTAGGGATCACCATTGTATAATCCAAGTATGATCTCATTTTTTTCCCATGGTTTCACATGACTAACTATAAGTTATCTCTGACTACATTTATTTCTAGAGTTGAGGCTAAATGTTCCTATCCATGAATTGATGTTACTTATATCAAAAAATTGTTGGTAGTCTCATCTATCTAATTCACACAAGACCTGATATTTCTTATGTAGTGGGCATGGTCTCCAAGTTTATGCAGATACAGCATGACCTGCATTGAAAAATAACCAAGAAAATTCTCCACTACATTCAGGGTATTCATAGTTTTTGGATTCACTATGGAGTGGGTATTGATGTTCAATTGATTGAGTACACATATTATTAACTTGATTGAGTGCACATATTCAGACTATGGTGGTGATATTTAGCATCATAAGTCCACTTTAGGATATAGTTTCTCTCTTAGTTCAAGTTTGATTAGTATTTCTAGAAAGAAGCAAAATGTTATTGCTTTATAATCTACTAAGGTTGAGTATAGAGGAGTTTTTAATGATGTTATTGAGGCTATTTAGGTTCAAGGTATTTTTACATAGTTTGGTATATATTTTGTTAAGTTGTGGAGCTAAAAGCTTCACTAATGCAAACGGAGGAGGTTGCTGAGTTGCAGAGCAACTGACATCGATCTGATCAACCAACATTGGTCATCTTTAGTGTTCGCAGTAACCGACATCAATTATGTGTCGGCTGACATTGGTTAGATAGAAATTGACGTCAGCAACTTGTGTGTGCGTGCATTTGCATGCACTTCCAGAACTGGTCTAATTTTAGATGAACAGTTAGTTTGCATGTAAAAGACTAATTTTAGTCTTGAGTCTGCGTTTCTAATTATTGTAATTAGGAAGTCTAATTATTGTTTATATGGGATCTATTTAAGAGACCCATGGGGCTATATTGTAATCAAGGACAAGGAAGAGATCCTTTCGATTGTAAGATCAGTTGATCTGTAGGTTGTTGCAAGATTAGGGGAGATCTACATGGTAAGTAAGATCAGTTGATTCACAGGTGTGCAAGATCAGGGAGATCTACTTAGAGTACTTTGAGTACTTGGTACTGGAAGTATTGTTACTAACTGGTGGAGGGTATAACTCTGTGTTTGAGTTGTGGTTGTAATTGGTTGTGAGAGAGAGAACTCTTGAGGGAGAATTATTGGTATGCCCTAGAGGTGTGGGAAGAGTGTGTTTTCTTCATTGTATTTCCTTTTGGAAGAGTATTAATACAAGATTGTATTGTCTCTCATATTCTGTGCTATTTCTAAATTCTAGTTACATTTTACTTCTAGTTTAATTTTGTGTTTAGTTGCTTATACAAGGTAATCAATTGTGCTCCTAATCCTGACAAGTGGTATCAGAGCGAGGTTGCAGGTATCAGAGCTTGGTTTAGAGCAGGTTAGTATTTGTTGATTACAGGTCACTCTCAAGGGTTTTTGATTGAGTGGGAGTAAAGCAATGACAGAAGAAAGTACACTAAGAATAGAGAAATTCAATGGCAAGAATTATCAATTATGGAGGATACAAATAGAAGATTATCTGTATCAGAAAGATCTGTACTTCTTGTTGGGTGGGGTTGTAAGCAAGCCCACAGATATGAAAGATGAAGAATAAATGTTCTTGATCAAAAGGCTCTAGGATCTATAAGGTTGAGCCTGGCATCGTCTGTGATTTCCAGCTTATCACAGGCTAAGACAACGGTAGAGTTAATGGAATCTTTGGAAAATTTATATGAAAAACCCTTAACTTCGAATAAGGTATTTCTTATGAAGCAATTATTTAATTTGAAAATGCTAGAAGGTGGATCGGTACATAGTCATCTTAGTGATTTACATGGATTAGTAAATTAGTTAATTTTAGTCAATATAGCTTTTGATGATGAAATTAAGGCTCTCTTAATCTTATGCTCTTTACCTAAAAGTTGGGATAGTTTGGTAATGGCAGTTAGTAATATTGTGTCTGCTTCAAATATCTTGAAAGTTGATGATGTTGTTAGTGTAATCTTGAATGAAGAAATTCATAGAAAAAGCACAGAGGAATCATCAGGGAATGCTTTAAGTGTTGAAAGCAGGGGAAAGCAAAGAGAGAAGGTTGAGCAAGGGAAATCAAGGTCAAAGATAGGCAGGAGATCTAGATCCAGGTATGGCAGTAAAATCTACTGGAATTGTGGAAAGAAAGGGAACATAAAGAAAGATTGTTGGTTGGTAGAAGATCAGCATGAAGGAATGAAGAAGCAAATGTTGCAGGTATTGTTACATAAGATGCTCTTGTATGTTCCTTGGATAAAGTAGAATCTTAGGTTTTAGATTTTGGTGCCTCTTTCCATGCAACTCCAAATAGATAATTTTTTCATGATTATGTCCAAGGAGACTTTGGAAAGATTTATTTAGGGGATGGTAAGCCTTGTCAAATGGTTGGCAAAGGGAAAGTGTAGCTAAAATTGTAGACGGACAACACATGGGTATTGAAGGAGGTCATGCATGTCCCAGGCCTGAAGCAGAATTTTATTTCTATTGGAAAGTTGGGTGATGAGGGATGCACAGTAACTCTCACAACGAAATCTTGGAAAGTTTCCAAGGGTGCACTTGTTTTAGCAAGAGGTAAGAAATTAGGTACTCTTTATCTATCTACTCTTATTACTGATTCTCCTTCTGGTTTATCTACTTCAGATGTAGATGTGAAGATATGGCTATGTAGGCTTGGTCACATGAGTAAGAAGGGGATGCATGTTCTTGAGTCAAAAGGTAAGAGTTCAGATTCGGAAAGCATAGATTGAGATTTTGTAAGCAACAGAAGAAAGTGAGGTTTCTTGAAACTGGGTCAACAAAGAAGGGAGCTTCTATTAGAAGATCGCAGTGGTATGCTACAAGAAAGGATCAGGTTTATTATAGGAAGAGGAAATTTGATGTTTTTGACAAGAACAAGAAAGCCTTAGTTTTCAAGGAGAAGATGATGGACAGAGATCAGCTCAAGCGGCTAAATAATTTTGAGCAGGGTAGTTTGGACAAGGTTATGATCCAAAGTGAGCTCACGAGTAAAAAGTCATCACTCACAGGAAAACATAGTTACCAACATTGGTCAGGCAGAAGCAACGTCAAATAGCAGCTACCGATGTCAATCATGTGTAGACCAGAGTCGACAGTGTCAGGTAGGTGGATACTGATGTCAGTCAGGGAACCGACATTGGTAGTCAGGTCGGTTGCATGGAATCGACATCAGTCAGGTGCAGACTGAGAGGTGATCGACATCGATCACTGTTAAAATGGATTTTGGGCAGACAGCACACTGTCAAGGAGTCTCAAATGCCCATGTAGAGGACTGAAAGGGTAAGTAAGCCTCAAATTCATTATTCCCCATCTTTACACTACTTGTTGCTCACTGATGGTCAAGAACTAGGAAGTTTTAAAGAGGCAGAGTAGGTAAAATCTAGGAAACAGTGGGAGCATGGCATGAATGAGGAAATTGATTCCTTGGAAGAGAACCAAATGGGAGATTTGGTAGATTTTTTAGCCAAAAAGAAAGCACTGAAAGACGAATGGATTCCCAAGTTAAATAAAGGAGAGAATGGACAGGTGAGACAGAAGGCCAGGTTATATGGTCTTGAGTAGGCTACAGGACAATGGTGTTTAAGGTTTGACAGGTGTATGACAAAGCATGGCTTTAGTCAATGTCAATGTGACCATTGTGTTTACTTTACTAGGTTAGATAATATTAGCTACATTATCTTGTTACTGTATGTGGTGTATATGCTTGTTGCAGGGTCACACATACAGGGAGTTGTTGAGCTAAAGGTAAAGTTAGTTCAGAGGTGTGCCATGAAGGATTTGGAAGCAGTAAATAAATTCTTTGGCATGAGTATTTATAGAGATAGGGAAAATCACAGGTTGATGTTGTCTTAGGATGATTATATGAATAAGGTAGTGGAGAGGTTCAATATGCAGGATACAGAACTGGTTAGCACACCTATGGATGGATAGTTCATAGGAACAATGTCCCAAATCACATGATGAGGTTGAGTACATGTGTACTAGACCTAACATTACCCAAGCAGTGGGAGTTGTTAGCAAGTTTGTGGCCAATCTAGGAAAGGAGCACTGAAAAGCAGTTCAGTGGATTCTCAGGTATCTGAGAGGGACCAACAGCAAGTTAACATGTTATGCAGGGTCAAGCACTTCTTTACATGGGTATGTAGATTCGAATATGGCAGGTTACTTGGATGATAGGAGTAGCACCATAGGATATGTGGTGGTTGGTCTTCAAGATTGAACTTGAAGAGGGATACAAGCTAAGAAGCAAAATTAGATGATTTATAGGTACAGGTACAGGTGTAGTTGTTTATCTCCAAGTGGGAGATTGTTAAGTTGTGGAGCTAAAAGCTTCACTAATGCACATGGAGGAGGTTGTTGAGTTACAAATCAACTGATGTCAGTCTGATCAACTGACGTCAGTCATCTTTAGTGTTCATAGTAACCGACATCGGTTATGTGTCGGCCGACATCGATCAGATAGGAACTGATGTCGGCAACCTGTGTGTGTGTGCATTTGCATGCGCTTCCAAAACTGGTCTAATTTTAGATGGATAGTTAGTTTGCATGTAAAAGACTAATTTTAGTCTTGAGTCTGTGTTTCTAATTATTGTAATTATGAAGTCTAATTATTTTTTGTATGGGATCTATTTAAGAGACCCATGGAGCTATATTGTAATCAAGGACAAGGAAGAGATCCTTCTGATTGTAAGATCAATTGATCTGCAAGTTGTTACAAGATCAAGGGAGATCTACATGGTAAGTAAGATCAGTTGATTTTTAGGTGTGCAAGATCAAGGAGATCTACTTGGAGTACTTTTAGTACTTGGTACTGGCAGTATTGTTACTGACTGGTGGAGGGTATAACTCTGTGTTTGAGTTGTGGTTGTAATTGGTTGTGAGAGAGAGAACTCTTGAGGGAGAATTACTGGTACACCTTAGAGGTGTGGGAAGAGTGTGTTTTCTTCATTGTATTTCATTCTGGAAGAGTATTAATACAAGATTGTATTGTCTCTCATATTTTGTGTTGTTTCTGAATTCTAGTTACATTTTACTTCTGGTCTAATTCTGTGTTTAGTTGCTTATACAAGGTAATCAATTGTGCTCCTAATCTTGACATATTTTAGGTGACCCATAATCATATTTTATGATAATAATATCATCATCTAGATCTATAGAAATCTGGTCCAATGTCATTTGACCAAGCACATCAAGATTCATATGCACTTCATTCAGGATCTCATTCATGAATAGTTCATTGATATCATTTTTTTCCAAATTAAAGATCAAATAATTGATATCTTCACCAAAGACTTCATCGACATAAATTATCTTCATTCACAATCTCTTTTTGGGGTATGGGTAGTTTCAGCAACATCTTTTGGGGGGGATTTTTATCTTATATTATTCTCTCTCTACTTATGAGGTGATTATAGTCCTATATTCTTATATCTCTAATTATGTGGGAGATTCTATTTATTATTATGGGGGTTTTCTATGTACTTGGGTACTTAATTAGACCTTATTTTTGGGACCCAACTCTTCTAACGACCTAAACTATGCTTAAGGGGGGTGTTAGTGTGGTTTTTTATTCCATTTTATGATTTTTCCTACACATGTATTTAAATTTATTAGGCGTAATATTAAGGTCACTTAGGTTTAATAATGAGGTCATTAAGTTTCACATGAACATGTCTAATTTGTATTCAAATTTGTTAGTGAGGTTTCACTTGTCATTTACCAACCAATGTTGATATTTTGCACATGGTGCTTACTATTCATTTGAAAAGTGTCCTATGTTCACATTGCCAAATGTAGATGGTTTTATAATTCTCTTCTCCTATTTATGTACCTATCCTCAAATCTATTTTTAATCAATTTTAAATACAAGCTCTTATTATGCTCATGTTTGGTTCCTATTTTACTACAAGACTTTCCCTTTTTACATGTTAAGAGTCTATGTGTTTGAATCTTGTCATTTCTTGGTTGTGGCTTATTTTGATAGATTGTGGCTCATTCTAAAAATATTTTCATTTTATGTAAAATTAAATGAATGGTGTTACATGTAAGGTACCTTTTCCTCATTTATTATTAACATTATAGTTCTTCATAACTATTAATTCATAGACTCATAATAATGTGTCAACATCTATAATACATTGGTCAAATTGGTCTTCCTATACTTTTATTAGATCCAACTTACGAGTTCAATTCTTTCTAATCATGTAATGCATTGTTAATAAATAATCTAAAACAATGACAATGCCTAGTAAGACAAAAAAATAATTTAACAAAAGTAGTATTTCAAAACTTTCCTAGAGCAAATTTAGTGGAATTAAGTACAAATTAAAAATATTATGTGAAGTACCATCATCAATTATAACATGATTCTTTTTAACCATGTGCATGTCTTTATTTAGGATTATGTACCATCGACATAATTCATTTCCCATAACTAAAACTTTATTATTGCATACTAGACTTGTTGTGGGCATGTAATCATGGCATTAATATAATTTCAAATTGACAACCCTATCATTAAATATCTTAATACAATTTTTTTAGAGTAAAGATAACATATTCATTATTTTATTTAAATTTTTGGGATTATCAATGTTCTAAAAATTGTTTATACCCTTCCTTGCCATCAAATTTTTATAAGGTTATACAATATATCAGACCATTATCTTGGAGTAGTTTAAGTAGTACCTCACACACCTGGTCACCTCTATCATAAAGAACATGAGAATCAATACCAAGTTTCAAAGCAACTTCATTAACTCTTGATCTGGTTATTTTCTCATATGAATCAACCATAAAATATGCATTTACATCATTATCTTTGACACCCACTATAACACCATTTTCTTGGTCCCATCCCATATTTATTTTCATGTCTTCTTTGGCCCACAACTTTACCTCCTCATAAACTAAGGTTATGTTAACCCCATGAAACACTCCAAGAATGTCGATGTGTTTTGAAAACATCAAGGTCTTATGGGACATGCTTGATTCAACAAAAACTAATGTTAAATGGTGTGCCTTGAAGTCATTATGGATCTCATCCATGATAATTGATCAAAATGTTTCCAATAATTTATCAAATTGCACAATCACTTCTTCCATTGTATATCTTTCATCATAATTTTGACTTATGCAGTCTCACATTACACCGATAATTTCATTTTCATCCACATCATCAAATTATTTCCTAGAGAACCATGACCTTATGTCCCTGAATAAGTCTCTTCCCTCCACCATTTGATGGTAATTTCATCTTCACCCTTTTTCTAAGTTCATAAATCCTTTCCTTGATCATCCATTTTGTGACCTGTTTTTCTCTTTTTCAAATATTTATTTGCTTCAAGTATATTATGTTTGTCATGTACAACATTGGATCAACTACCTTTAATATGCACTAAAAGTTTAAAAAGTTGAGTAATAGTATTGTCTTGACTAGCAGAGCATGTATTATGAATTTTTGCATCTAAATGTGCAACAATTATATCTTTGTCTACATGTTTTATAAATAAAAGTTGACAACCAACTTGCCTTATAAAAACAACTATGTTTGTAATTTGATGGCCTACCATGAAGGGAATTTTATGGCATGCCATATTGATGAATAGATTTTGATGTCCTATCATCATGAAGGGAATCGATGGTATACCATGTTGAATGGAGTTTAATTTCCTACCATAAATAGATTTTGATGGTCAACCATGTTTAATGGAGTTTTAGTGTAATTCACATCAATAAAATTTAAAGGTTTCCTACCATTGGGATGTTGAGAAACACTATCAAACATTATATTGAAATTTGTTGATGGTAGTGGAGTTATAAAATTAGTATCCAATTTTTTTGATCAAAAATTAGTTTTGTGTTCTAGGAAAACACAAGCACCATAGGAAACATGAGCACCCCAAGAAACATAAGCATCATAAACAATGACTTTTTTTTCTTCCAAGTTTAGTGTCTCATATTTGAATATTTCTTTGTGGGAATATGAAAATTGCACAAATTTCTCCTTAAGTATTCCTCTTCTTTGGATAGTAATGTATGATGACTATTGGTTTGTATAATCTTCCATTATAGAGAAACTACAAAAAAAATAAACCCAATTGCCAGAGAATTTAAATAAAATATATATAAATGACAAGGTAATTCAAAGGAAAAAATAGAATAATATATTGTGCTTGTATTAGGTGACAGACAAACATAAATGATAGTGTGATTATATTATGTTATTGAGTAACATAAATACATTCAATGGTATGTTTTATTATTAAATGATTGGCAAACCCAAATGACAATGTACTTATATTATCCAGCAACAATAAACTTGTATTAGCTAACTGGCTAGTATTATTGAGAGTGTGTTTGCATTATCCTATCGATGAATATAAATTAATCTATTTGTATTAACTGAACCATGAATATAAATGAAAAAAATATTTTTTTGCAACTATGACTGATAAATATTTGATAAGAGGGTTTAGCAACAATTACCAACCTAGATTTGATACACAATGATAAGTGAGGGTTTTGAGTGAAGATATACTATTTGTGTGAAGTGATTAACTAACAATAAAGACAACTCAAAATTTAATTAAGATAATTCTAGCATCTAAAATACTAAAAATATGATTTATCTACCATACATGTTTATTTTGAATTTTTAGAGGAAAATATCATGTACGCATCATGTAATAATAGAGTATGTATCGAGTAAATATAATGTAAGAATTGGGTAAGTAATAGGTAAGTGTCATCAATGTATATTTAAAATATTGAAACATGTGCCATATTGCAATCCATTTTTAAAATTTAATATCAAATTAATGAGTATTTGCTAAGTTTTTATTGTGATTTATAAAATTGACTCTTTTATAATAAGATTTATGATTTTGAAGCAAAATTATAAATTTTATGATTACTAAACTCAATTTAAACCCACGTCTAACCCAATATTAGTTTAAAAGTTTAATATTTTTTAGTTGAGTGGGTAATTTAATACAAAAATGGAACATGTAACATATAAAAAATGATAAATTGAATGTTTAACCAATTTAAAAATGAATCTTTTATAAACAATGTTTAAAATATGAGAGTCATTACTCTTGGATTTTTATTATGCATGAACAACATCAACATTAAAAATAATAATGGAGGTGAGAGAAATCAAAAACCTTTGATTTAAATTCATGTAATGGGATTAAATGATCCACCACCTCACAATAATCAACACCATAATCAATTTCAAAACCAATAAAAAAGTGTTGACCAAAATCAAACTAATTAATTCCAAAACCAATGTTTATATTATAATAACTATCCATAGAGTCTTCATCAAAAAAATCAAAACCAAAGGCTTAGGGATTATAATCCCAATGTGTTTATTTTTCCATAGGGTCATTGGTCATGACACTAGAGCATGTAGGGAGTACAACAAATTTATCTAACGACTCATCAAATACAAATGATAAACATTTATGGGCATGTTCTTTGTAAATGAAAATTCACATACCAAGCCCTCTCTAATGTGTCCTATGGCACCTCAAAACACCAACTTGTGCATCTATTAAAACCTCTTTCTAGTCATTAATAGTGTAATAATCAAAATTTAACCACATGACAACCCAGTCAATTATCCCTTGCCAACTAAAATTCATGATGTCATGCCAATTTAAACTCATGATGCAAAAGCTTCCACTTCCACACCAAATAATCTCAACATGGCTCCCCAATTATGACCTTATGGAAATACTAGAATAATATATTGTGTTGAGTTAGAAACAGGTGAGGATGTAAACTATATCACTCATATGAGGGAATATCAACCAATGTTCCCCATATTACAAACATTTTGGATATTGAAATTTAAATTAACCCTAAACCCATGGGGAGCTATAAAAAAAATTTCAACCTTATGAAGACTTTTACACATCTTCATGGACCTCTTCAAGAACTTTCAAGCCCATTAACTGACATTAATTATTACCTTAGGTCTAAAGGATTTGGCTAGCATTACACCTCCTCCATCAGCCAAAATAAACTATATAAACTTATACATGTATTTGCATGGGAAATATAGCCTTGTAATTATAAGTTTGTGTTTACAATATCTATGTTAAAATATAAATGAAAGGTGATAGGATTGTTATCAATATAGTTATCTTCTAATTTCTCAAAAAACTTGACTATGGAGAAACAAAGTGCTCTATGACTAGAAACACCTTATAAGGATATGATAGCCGTAAGTCCTCCTCAAATGGGACCATTTTTATACCTCTCACTTTGGGTCCCAAAACTATGCTTATTAAATTTTATGTCAAAAACAAGGACACTAACTACAACATGATCCTAGGAAGACCTTGGTTCCATAGGATGAAGGCAATCCCTTCTACACATTTTAAGAAATAATATTCTTACATTGAGGAAAGGTATTTATTTCCCAAGATGATATGAATACATTTTATATTCCCTAGGATAGCATAAATAAAGGACCAAGGATTCATATTTATTATCATTTTCCTAATAATGATGTAGTGAAACCACCTCCACCATCCAAAGATAAAGACCCGATCGTGAACACGATATGTGTTTTAAAATCAAGTTATGAGATTCTTGAAGCCTCATCAAATTAAAAACTTAAGTAAAAGATAATAATAACAATGGATAAAATAAGTGAATAAAAACTTGTTATAATACTACCCATCTTGACCAAGTCTACAACTGAGATCATTAGTATCTTGGAAAAGAATAAACCCATTACACTCCCTTTTAACCCATGAGGATTAGGAACCTACAAAATTTTCAAATATAAATACTTAGAGATGTAATAATGGTGAGTTACTATACTCCACATTTGTATGGTTGATATTTCTAAAAACCAATACACACTTCCCAAACATCATAATGGTTCTTCCTATACAAGTGATCAATGAACATTCAAGTATGATGGAGCAAAATGTCTTTTAGGCATCAAAATATAAGTTGTCCTAATTTACCCTATAGTAAGGATCATGCCCTTTGGGGTTAAACTCAATTTTTAATACACAAAAAATGGGTCAAAGTATGAATACTTATTGTTAAGAATTCTCATTGCCAAAATACTAGGTGTTCAAAATCTAAGAATTAAAGACAACTCACAATTGGTAACTAATAAGGGTTCAGAGATTTATCAAACCAAGTTTGAACATCTTCATCTTTATAAAAATATTGTATCTAAGGTTACCAAATAATTTGACTTTTTTTCATAGAGTTTGTTCCAAGATAAAGTAATCAACTATATGATTCCATGGTGCTTCCTCCTCTCATTTCTGCCCTCGTCAAGTGATACCATAATCTAACTTCATAACATTTGAAACCCTTGTCTAGAATATTCCAAAATGATAAAATCCTTTCCCATGTGGAAAAGGAAGTTGGTCCTCTCATCTTAGACTTTACAGAAAATGATGAGGCAACATTAATGTTCCTACGAGAATATGATCACCTCCCATCATCACACCATAAGAAGGGTTTTTCCTCACATGTTACCATTCATCTTCCCTCATATCACATTATTATAACTCATATTGTAATATCAAGTACTATTACTCTTTTGAGGAGGAACGTGATTTTTTTGAGGTAGATAACAAAGATCTTGATCTTCCTCCTACCCCTAAATAATTTTAAAAAGAGAATGCTTCCCTCATCAATGACACCATTGACATAAACATTCAAACAAAAAATCATCTTAGAATCCTCATGATTTTATATTCACTCTCACCTCAAGAGGTGGAAGACCATAGGAAATTGCTTACTAAATTCTGAAAATCTCATACCTTCATCAATGCATACATAACAAGAATCTAACTTAAATTAGTTATTCACAATTTAGTCACTACACTTGATGTAAATCCTATAAAAAAATTTCAATCCTATTAAACCCAAATTTGTGTTGATGGTCAAGGAATAAGTCATAAAATTGTTAAAATTAGGGTTAATTAAACCCATAGACTACACCAAGTGGTTTTCTATCACCATCATCATTCCTAAAAATAATGGGAAGATTAATTTATGCATATACTTTCAAGATATCAATAAAACATGTCCAATAGATGATTTCCCTCTACCTTCCATTGATGTGATTGTGGATGCAATAATAGGTTATGAGTTTATAACCCTCATGTATGGCTTCTTAGGATATAACCAAATATGTATTTCTAAACAAGACCAAATTAAAACTTCCTTCACCATGCTATGGGGAAAGTTTTGTTATTTTGTTATGCCCTTCGACCTTAGAACTATTAGAGATATGAGAGGGATGTGACCTATATTTTCCATTATCTCCTTCATAACATAGTGGAGGTATGTGTCTATTATTGTTGGGTGAATATTTTGTCATCAACTAACTGAAGACAAAATTGTTATATCAACCACAGTATGATGAGATAAATCTCTCCTCTCAACAAGGGGAGGCTCCCTATAAACTATTATAAACTAGACCTATACTAATACTAACTTAGGGGTAGAATCACACCATCCATTTCTCTTTTTTCAGAAATGATGTTCACAAAATAGAGGACAAGCTTCCTAGGTAGTAATCGAATCTACAAGAAACCCATGAAAGCACCAAAGTCTCTCATTGCTTCTCTTACTGATTAATTATAGAGGACACCATAGAATGAAGTGTAGCCCAAAGTCTCCACCACAAACTACAACAAAATAATACAATAGAAGATATGGGTAGTTCAAATCCTTTTCTAATATCCTCCATTTTAAGGCATGAAAACATAGACTAAAGATAATTATGCAGCACAAAGTCTCCACAATCAACTTCAGAACATCTCCCAAATTATCTTCACTGGCTCTACTTATTTGATCAGACAGATAAGATGATATAAGGACAAAGACATAAGAACAATTTCTTATATAACAGAAGCTATTTCAACACAAAGTTTGAAAGGTCACTTGCTTTCTCATTCAACTAATAAAATTTAATTAACAATCTGAGCTCAAAGTCTCAAAAATGCCAGACAATTTTGGGCAGAGTTTTGCTTTCGATAACTTAGAGATCCACCTTTTTCAAAAATGAAAGATTACAATATATAGTATTCCCTTAAATACTTGGGCACTCCTTTCCACAAGTAGCCCATGCTGCATTTAATGATTTAGAAAGAGAAAGTCCTATGAAGAGGCCATGTTGGAGACATTTAAATCATATTCAATGTCCCTTCATAGGCATGGGTTGTCTGGTTTTCTGAGAAGCAAGGCCATTCTTATTTATGATACTTACATGACTGTCCACTTGCCTTTACTTGATTGAAGAAAAAAGGGCTACACCATTGAATGCTAATCCTCTCTGATATCCACCTAGTGGACTATTCCACCCACTGAAATAACTCTTCTACTGACGCTTCTAGATTCCTGTCATGTTCCCTCTTTCTTTACTAGCTTTTGTCTCTTCCTCATGTTTTGAGCTCTTAGGGCCATCTTCTCACCTTCTGCTGGCTTTTCTAGCTCCTTTCTTGGTAGGGCACTATATTTGTCTTTGGTTCGGTGCTACTTAAAAATCAACGGTTATTCTATCACTCTAAATTTGACATTTATGGGGACGTCACTGGTCGCTTGAACCTCCTGAACCTTGAACCATTCTTTTGGAGTTCATCGGTTCAACGGTTCAATGACTCAACACTTATGTTTTTCAAATAGTAACATTTATTTGGTCTTCTTATGAGTTCAATGTGTCATTTGAACAAACTAATTTGAACCTCCTGCTTGATCCTCCAACTTGGATCTTTTGGTTGAACTATTCGGTTGAACCTTGAACCTTGAACCTTGAACCTTGAAGCGGAGTTCAAAGGTTCAAAAGGTTCAATGGTCAGTCCCTATAGCTTATTTTGTCTCTTTGAACCTTACTAATGAACCATGTATAATTGAACTCTGACATTGAACCTTACTTAGCAATTCTTAGGAAAAACCTTCAAGTCTTTTGAATTGTTCCTTGTTCATTTTCCCTAATGAAAACCCTTTGAAAATGAGAGATTTCCTTTGCCAAAAAGACTTGGCTAATTGGATAGATTGACTGCTCAGAACATTTTTGAGAAGGAAGGAAACCATTTTTTGGCCTGCAGGACCAAAATAGTTAACATGTTGACTACAAAAATGAGTGGCTAATTTTAGGGACAACAACAGACTCTAGTTGGGGAACTTCTATCGGTTGTACTCCAAAACAATCGAAGGGAGTAGAAACTAGAATCCAAGTGCCTTTTTTCATTCCATTGGACCATGAAGTCATGCCACCAAAAAGAGAAAGACACCCAAAAATGAAACAAACAAAACAAAACAAAACAAATGAAGACTATACAAATTTACAAATGAACTTATCTGATACTTCAAGAATTGAAGTGATTTAGATGTTGCCCACTGCAGGGCAGTGAGAACAGCGTTCCATCTCAATGTCTCAATAAGAAACTATTTTTGCCACTAAATTGATGGATGGAAAATGGACCTCTCCACAAGGAATCAAATTTTTTGTGCATTCCCTTTGGTTCTCTCCTCTTGTCCCATAACAAGATGATCTCCAATTTGAAACTTGTGAATCCTTGCTTTCTAGTCGAAGAGTTTCTTCACATGATTTTGATGTTCAAAAATGCATTCCACTACTATAGTTCATTACTCTTCTAACTCAGTCAAACACATGATTCTTTTGTCAATAAAATTTTCAAAAGTTGAATCTTCTACTGCCTTTGCCAACTTCAATGCTGGTTATTCCAAGGTAATGGGTATTTTTGCATTTAGACCATGCAAAATTTGGAATGGGGACATACCTATTACCCTCTTAGGCATAATCATATCTACCCATAAAGCATTAAATAATGCTTTATGCCAAATCCTCTAATTGTCATCAACTAGTTTCTTGATGATAGTAACCAAATTTTTGTTACTTGATTCTGCCTGACCATTTTCTTGCGGATAATAGTCTAATGAGTGGGAAAGAATAATTTCATGATTGTAGCAAAAGTTAGTAATCTCTTGAGAAGAGAAACATGAGGCATTTTCTGCTATAATCTTGTTTGGAACTCTAAAATGGGAAATAATATCTTCCTTCAGGAAATTACACACCACTTTTGAAGTGGCATGCTTGACTAGAATGGCTTCCACCACTTAGTAAAATAGTCTATTGCGATGAGGATATAGTTATGTCCAGTACTCAAGGATGGGTTCATGGTGATAATGAAGTCGATACCCCATTGCTGAAAAGGCTCTTTGATCAACATAGGCTTGAGGGGTAATGTGGTCAACTTAGATTTCCTAGCGAACTGTTGACACAAATCACATCTACATACCCAATTGTATGCATCTTGAAACAGAGCAGGCCAATAGTATTTGGCTCATAGAATTTTATGAGTAGTCATGGATGTAGAAAAATGTCCTCCATAAGCCAAGTTATGGAAGGACTCCAAAATTTTATTTCTTTGCACTTTATCTATGTAGTGAAGAAATACCCTATCAAGGCTTCTTTTTTATAAACCATTATCCCACAAGACATAGTTAGCAGCTCTCAACTTAACATTTCTCTTTTCTTTACAAGATAAATGATTAGGATACTCACCATAGGTAAGAAAATGAGTGATATTGGAATACCACTCATCAGTGTTAGTAATAAAAAGAACTATTGGCACGTCATCAATCTCTGCCTCTTCATGTCATGTTTCTTCTAGTATGTTTTCAGAAATCTAGTGACAGAGACCTCTTCCCTGTACCAGCTTAGTAGGCTTGATATCAAAATCAAACTCTTGAATTTTAGAAATCCAATTGCCCCTTTTTATACTGAACTCTTGCTGAGTTAAAATAGCATTCATTGTGGTATCAGGCACCAGAACAACAGTTTGTGAATTTAAGATATAGAACCAAAAATATTTTACCACCTTAACCACTGCATAAGCATGCTTCTCCATAATTTAATACTTAAATTCATGATATTTGAGAGGGTAGCTCATAAATGATATGGGAAAATCCACACCTTCTTTGTCCTGCTAAACCAAAATGGCTGAAAGTGTGTGCTTAGAAGCATAACTATATACCATGAAGTCTTTAGTATAATTTGGATAAACCAGGATTAGGGCATGAGAAATAGCTTTCTTGATATCTTTGAATGCTTTTTTGCCTTCTGACATCCATCAAAAATTAGCTTTACCCTTCATCATGTTGATAATATGGTGAGTTTGCTCTACAAATTCTGGGATGAACCTTCGTAGAAAATTCACCTTTCTAAAGAAAGAATGAATTACAGACTTACTAGTAGGTAGAGTAAGATCTTGGATAGACCTAACTCTTTCTAAGTCACTTTTTATACCTTCTTGGGATACAATGTGGCCAAGAAGTTTACCTTCTGTAACCCCAAAAGCTAACTTCTTAGATTAAGAGAAAGACCATTTTGTTGACAACATTCCAGCACTTGTTGTAAATGATGCATATGATCAAGACGATGCTTGGATAAGATAGTCAAGTCATTAAGATATACCATGATGAACTTCTCTAATTCATCTCTGAAGGTGAGGTCCATTGCTCTCTAGAATATGGTGCTAGCATTGATCAAACTAAAAGACATTCTATGATATGCAAATGTGCCCCAAGGTGTAGTGAAAGAGGTCTTATGTTGATCTAATTCATTAACTTCTACTTGATTGTACCTAGAAAAACCATCTAACATTGATAACATCTCTGAGCCAGTTATTATGTGCAATACTTGATCCATGATAGGTAGAGGGTAGTTGTCCTTTAAAGAAGACTGATTGAGATTCCTGAAATCCACACATATATGAATTTCTCCATTCTTTTTCCTTACAGGAATTATGTTGGAAATCTAGGTGGAATAGTGAATTGGAAAAAATATCTTAGCATTCAACATCTTCTAAATCTTTGAAAGGATAGTACCTGATATCTTGGGATTGTATTGCCTTTGCTTCTACTTGTGAGGCAATGACCCAGTTTTGAGAGGAATTTCATGCTGAATTTCTTCAGGCCTGAAGGATTTCAAGTCGTCATAGGAATATGCTAAAACATCAATGTAATGGCAAAGAAGAGTAATGAATTTGAGATTTTCATCGGTAGTGCAACATTTCCCAATGTTGACCATTTTGGGATTTTCTTCGGTACCTAGATTTACTTGATCAAACTCCTTGGATGAACTTGAATCCATTGGTGCTGCTTGATACACCTGTCATGCTTATCAAATAGTTTCTCAAGAGAAACCAAACCCTTTGGGATTTTATTCCCTTTGAGTTGAAGAAACTCTTCACCAGTTCATAAACTTGTTTCAAGAACTAATTCCCATGCTGGAGAGGCACTACTTTCAAAATAGAACTCCTCAAAACCATCCATATTTTCTAAAAATGACAATTTGATTATCACCATTAAACACCTACCAATGGTTGGCATTATCAGGTAAACTTGGTCGAATGACCAACTCAATAGTGTACTTATTCCCTTTGAAATCTTTATGAGGAACCATGAGGGTTGCAGAGACAACCAATGAGTCTGCACGATCATTAAATTCTCTAGGCACTGTAGAAATGTTGAAAGCATCAAAAATTTGAATGCAATCTCATACAAGATTATGATAATGTCACAATTTTTCATTCTTTATTCGGTACAAGCTCCTCACTTGGTAGACCACCAATTCAGCATCTCCCCAGGCATGAAGAAATTTAACACCTTTAGCACGAGCAACTTATAATTTGAGCAATAATGATTCGTACTCGATGGTGTTGTTAGTATTGTAAAATTGCAACTTGTATGAATAAGGTAAAATATCTCATTATGGGGATATCAACACAATTCTAGCTCTAGAATTGGTAGAAGAGTAGCTACCATCAAATTCTCAGATCCAAAGATCATTAAGATTTGATCTTCTTAAAGATTGCTCTTCATTAGTGAGGGAAGATTCCTTTTCCCCTTAGCTTTTCTCCACAAGTTCTTCTGATTTCCTATCTGAATCATCTAAAATATCACCTAATAAACTTTGGTCTGATGAAATAAGAACATCTTCAGTGGACAAAAAATAATTACCCATTCCTAAAGATTTGAACAAAATTTGAGCCTCAGGGTCTGATGTCTGAGTAACAATGTACTTTGACTCTCTCTCAGGAAGCAAATTTTTCATGATCCCTTTAATAGGTATCCTTACTTTAGATAGGTCCATGTTCAACTCTCCACCAACACCTTTGTAGAAATTTCATCCAAACAAGATGCCATATGAAGCTGGAACATCAGCCACTAAGACCGTCATCTTAATTCTCTTATCTGGAAAGGCCACAAATGCAAATTGGGCATCTTTGATCTGACCTAAAATTGGTACTTATTTTTTTTCCATGGAGAAACATGTCCAAAAAGTCTTATTTAAGGTAATACCGAGAGAATATGCCACCTTGGTAGGCATAACATTATCAGAGGCTCCAGAGTCTATTATACAATTGCTTAATTTATGACCATTTATCAATAGAGAAACATATAAAGGTTATATTTTCCTAGGGGCAACCAAAAGAGTAGAGACAAGATTATTTTGGATGGATTTGTTCTTTGGTGGATCATGAGTCACCCAGGAAGAGTCTTGTCCTACAGGGATAGTTTTGTTTTTGATGCATTCAACCAACTTATCCAACTGCTCAGGATTGGCTTATAGGTATTCAAACTCATACATTTGGATCTTGGTCTTCTTAGCATAATCAATTATGTCAAATGATTGGAATGAACTAGAAATAGAGGAAGGAAATCCATCATTCTAGTTTTTATTTGGCATGGTACTAGTCTACAAAATTGAAGTAGAAGGTACAAGATGGTTTGAGGTACTTACTCTCTTATTGGTCATCAGGTCCTTTGATTGGAAAGGTAACGAAGTCCCCAATTTAGAAATTGAGGTTACTGGTTGAGGTTCTTCTCCTACTTTTCCCTTATCAGCTTGTTAAGTTGACTGGTTTTGGGACCTAGTAAAAATAGCATATGATCCATCAAACACTCCTCCCTTTTTCCTAGCTTCATCTTGGTAATTCAAAAAACTAATGTCAAAGTCACCAGCTAATTATTCTTCTCCTTCTAAAAAGATATTAGCATCATCTTCTTGGTCCAAGTTAGGTTGGAAAGAGAGATCATGTTTAACTTCATGATAACCAACTACTGAGTTTGTCAGTGATGCTTCAATGGCAAGCTTCCCCTATGTTGGAGGAAGTCGATTAGGTTGCCCTTGATTTTTGGCAGCATTGACTTGATATGAATGGTTTGGAAATGTCCTTCTTGGTATATCCCTATAAGGAGGATCAGACATACCTTAGGATATTTACCTCTTCAAAGCTAGCAATTCATTTGCTAACTTCTGCACCATAGGGTCAGTGGTGCTTATGGAAGAATGCTCAGTAGATGAAGAAAATTTATTTCTATTAGGATCTCTTCATATCTTACCTACCAGGATGAGATCATATTTGACCTCAGTAGCCAAAATTTGAGTTGTAGAAAGATCTATATGGCCAGCCCACCTTAATAGAAAACTCACTTTGGGAAGTTAAGAATTGATAAAGAAGCACTTGAGATTCTCAATTGTTGGTTGGGCAATTGTAGGAATCATATTCCTCAACTTATCAAATTTGGTAATGAAGTCTCGCATGGGCTCATGAGGCTCCTTCTTCATTTGTGTAAGCTATGCCAATAAGGCATGTGCATCTTTTGTTAGTTTGAACCTAGCCTCAAAATTGGTCCTGAGAGAGTCCCAGTTGGTTACAGTTTGAGCTTGAAGATGATAAAACCAATCTGTAACAGCACCTTGCAATGTTTCTACAAATAGTCTCACTGCTATATCTTCATATTCAATGCCTATCACACCACAGCGTCTGCAAAAAGTTGTAATATGCTCATCAAGATGAACCTTCTCATCACCATAGAATTTGGGAAAATTATTTCTTGAACTACGACGTAGTTCATGTAAAGGTGGGGTTATATTTAGGGGACCAAAAGTGTTACTCTAAGGGCCTTAGGCTTCCATGATATGACAATTGGAAGGAGGGATAACAAACCTTTTTGGAGTATGTATGGATAAAGCTCTGTTAGCAAAGAAAGGAGAAGCTTCACCTGGTATTGGAGATCTGATGTTGGTAGGAGGGAAACTCCTGGTTTGTTGAAGATGAGGTTGAGAAGGAAATAGATTGAAGCTATTTTGTTGCACCAACTCGAATATAGGATCAATAATACCTTGATCTCTCTGGCTTCATGTATACCATGGATATGCCAGAGTGTAGAATTGGAACTACTTCAACTCAAAGCATGAGGCTTCAACTTGTGTGTTCTTCCCTAGCGGAGTCACCAAAAAGCTATTGGGTGAATATTTTTTCATCAACTAACTGAAGACAAAATTGTTATATCAACCACAACATGATGAGATAAATCTCTCCTCTCAGCAAGAGGAGGCTCCCTATAAACTATTATAAACTAGACCTATACTAATACTAACTTAGGGGTAAAATCAAACCATCCATTTCTCTTTTTTTAGAAATGATGTTCATAAAATAGAGGACAAGCTTCTCGGGTAGTAACTGAATCCACAAGAAACCCATGAAAGCTCAAAGTCTTTCATTGCTTCTCTTACTAATTAAGTATGTAGGACACCATAGAATGAAGTGTAGCCCAAAGTCTCCACTACAAACTACAATAGAATAAGACAATAGAAGATATGGGTAGTTCAAAGCCTTTTCTAATATCCTCCATTCTAAGGCACAAAAACATAGACTAAAGATAATTATACAGCACAAAGTCTCCATAATTAGCTTCAGAACATCTCTCAGATTATCTTCACTGGCTCTACTTATTTGATCAAATAGATAAGATGATAAGGAAAAAGACATAAGAATAATTTCTTATATAACACAAGTTATTTCAACACAAATTTTGAAATGTCACCTGCTTTCTCATTCAACTGGTAAAATTTGATTAACAATCTGAGCTCAAAGTCTCAAAAATGCCTTTCAATTTTGGGCAGAGTTTTGATTTTGATAACTTAGAGATCCTCCTTTTTCAAAAATGAAAGATTACAATATATAGTATTCCCTCAAATACTTGGGCACTCCTTTCCACAAGTAGCCCATGTTGCGTTTAATGCTTTAGAAAGAGAAAGTCCTATGAAGAGGCCATGTTGGAGGCATTTAAATCATATTCAATGTCCCTTTATAGGCATGGGTTTTCTAGTTTTTTGAGAGGCAAAGCCACTCTTCTTTATGATACTTACATGACTGTCCACTCACCTTTACTCGATTGACGAAAAATGGGTTGCACCATTGAATGCTAATGCTCTCTGATATCCACTTGGTGGACTGTTCCACCCACTAAAATAACTCTTCTATCGATGCTTCTAGATTCCTGTCATGTTCCCTCTTTCTTTGCTAGATTTTGTCTCTTCCTCATGTTCTGAGCTCTCAAGGCCATCTTCTCACCTTTTGCTAGCTTTTCTAGCTTCTTTCTTGGTAGGGCATTGAATTTGTCTTTGGTTTGGCGCTATTTGAAAATCAACAGTTATTCCATCACTCTAAATTTGACGTTCATGGGGATGTCACTGGTCACTTGAACCTCTTGAACCTTGAACCATTCTTTTGGATTTCATTGATTCAACGGCTCAACACTTATTTTTTTTAAAGAATCACGTTCATTTGGTCTTCTTATGAGTTCAATGTGTCATTTGAACCAACCGCTATCAACCTCCCGCTCGATCCTCCGGCTTGAATCTTTTGGTTAAACTATTTAGTTAAACCTTGAACCTTGAAGTGGAGTTCAAAGGTTCAAAAGGTTCAATGGTCGGTCCCTATAGTTTATTTCATCTCTTTGAACCTTGTTGATGAACCATGCATAATTGAACTCTGACATTGAACCTTACTTAGCAATTCTTAGGAAATGCCTTCAAGTCTTTTGAATTGTTCCTTGTTCAATTTCTCAACTGAAAACCCTTTGAAAATAAGATATTTCCTTTGTCGAAAAGGCTTGGTTAATTGGATAACATGACTGCTCAGAACATTTTTGAGAAGGAAACCATTTTTTGGCCTACAAGACCAAAACAGTTAACATGTGGCCGATTTTGGGGATAAAAATTATATTATTAGGAAGGCCAAGATGAGATTAGACCACCTTGAATTTTTTAGAACTTTCCTTACACACCTCATTGAATATAGTGTTATACTCAAATTTTAAAATGTTTATTTGGAGTTACGAGTGCAAAAGTCTTAGGTTTCATTATCTCAAAGTGTAGGATTGATATTAAACCTTACAATATATACATGATTGTATACATGAACCCTTATTGATTTGTTAATAATCATGTCATTCATAGGGAAGTTAAGGAAAATTCATAGATTCATACTTGACCTCAATTACGCTTTTCATCCAATCAACGATTTTCATAAAAAGGAGAATGGGCTAACTTGGACCAAACACTACCAAGGTGCATTTGACATAGTAAAACATTTTCTAATGTCTCCACCAAATCTTATGGCTCTTAAGTCCAATATTATAATCATAATCTATTTTACGAAAAATTTGGTGTCTTTTGTCTATGTTGGTCTAAGAGCATAACGATGTCAAGGAAAGAGCCATATATTTCATTAGCCATACTCTTATAAATTATGAGACATGATATACACTAGCAAAAAAACTGTGTTTGGTTATTGCATATATTATAAATTGATTAATTAATTATACGATCAATCAATAAAAAAGGGTCATTGTGAGATCAAATCCTTGCATACATTATTGGCCTAACTATCCCCCTTGTATAATGTTAGTCATTTCAACACACTTTTGAGTGAATTTAGACTAACATACATCAACCAAAATTTTATCAAAGGATAAATAATCACTTATTTTTTGGTGATTCTCATTGTAATTTTTAGATCTCTTCAACATTAATTTTTGAGATGAATTCATATGATACATAGATAAACTTGCACTTGTCTTATTCTTGTGGTACACTGACATAATAGATTACTTAATTGATTGTAGCTATCCCAAAGGCACCAACTAACAACATACTTGATGTCTTCAATAATTACATCTAAGTAAGTGATTTTTGAAAAGGTTTTATACCCAAATTCTTTTGAAGGCATGCTCTTTAGATGTGTTGACTAAGAGAAGTCTCAAAAAGTCTTTTTCCCAATGTCATAGTGATGTGGTTGGTGGACACTTAGATGACTATGCAACCACTTATAAATTACATCGGATGGTTTATTTATATCCTAACATCAAAAATGATTCCATATAATACATAAGGAAGTGTGAATAGTTTCAAATTTTCTCTCACAAAATCCACATTCCTGCTCAAGCAATTCATCACATAGTTACACCATAGCCCTATTTCACTTGGGGGTCAAATCTAGTTGGAAATACTTCTCCCACTTATTTTTATGTCCACCATTTCATTATCATAGCCATGTAGTATTTACCAAGTGGAAAAAGTAATACCCTTAACTATTTTCATCAGATCAATAATTTCCAAATTCATCTTGAATAAAATAATTTGTAAGTTTGGGGTTCTACATATTATAATCATGGATAATAGGTCCCCATTTAATAACCCTAAGGTATGTGATCTACGTAATAAATTATTTATGTCTCCTCACATGGACTCTCTATAGTATCCCTAGGCCAATGATCAAACCAAAGCCACAAATAAAACTTTAAAATCAATTTTGGTAAAAATCATGAAAGAAAATAAAAGAAGTTGGCATCTTAATTTCTATCTTGAATTTTGGGATTATATGATGAGCATTCATACGCCTATAGGGGAAACCCAAAATTCCATTGTTTTTAAAGTTTAATCACATATTCCCCTTAAGGTATAAATTGCATGCCTTCTCATTTCTCTTCAAGGTTTCCCCAATCATTAAATGCATATAAACACAGGCCTAATGGAGGTAAAAAGTTCATATGAGCATCGGATCGTACCCACACAAAATAACATTGATAACACATATCAGATGTGTTGATGGTATAATAAATATATATATATATATATATATATGATTTCCCTATCTAATTTATATATCTTTTCCTAAGACTCGATAACATAATTGATCAAAATAAAGTAAAAAGTCAAAAATTTATACTTAATGGCTAGGCCCATATTTGGTAACAAAATAATTTTTGAATGGAGAAATTTTATTATGCACCTTGGATTGAAAGGATTTATATGAATATATAAACTCCTTACACCTTAAAAAACACTTCATATATATCTTTCATTCCACATTACCCTCTTTTCAATAATAAAAGTTTCATTGTTGTTAAAATGATGTTCTTGTATTTTGGTTTTTTTTAGGTAATTGTTTAAGCTACGAGTTGGCATGAAAAAAACTTTCAAATGTATCATATTAACTCACTCCATATTTTAATATCACCATATTTCCATATTATAAAATATTCTCAAATTCAACATAAAATATGAGTCTTGTATGGGCTCTTACGATTATTGTACACCTCATTCACATACACTTTCATGCAAACTTGAAAACTCTAGCTTACAACAATTTCTGGAAGCTTGTCTATGATAGAATACCCTTTTGCAATTCCCTTTAAGAAAAAAAACACTAGAAATCTCAACCCATGTAACCTTATTCACCTTTCTTTATCCTTGGTGATTATCCCTTGCATCTTACTAGTTACATGGGTCTAATATTTTGGGATAACCTCCCAGCATAAAAAAAAAGGAGAGAAGACACTTTAAATAGTCAAGTTTATGAAAAAATAATTCCACGTCGCTCACCCTTCACTAAGCCACAATTATGATCCCTCACATCTTAATGTTTATGTGTTATTAGCATTGTGGGCAGATTCCCTTACTCTCCTAAATATATTATTTGGTGATGAGCCCATGCATCTTCCTAGTTGCATGAGAAAAAGTATAATGGGTCATAGAATTACAAAGAAAAGAAAATAACAATCTAAAAAGTGTCCCAAAAATAATAAAACCCCCAAAAATTTTGCTTATATCTCTATGATAAAATGATAACCTCACCCCTTTTACAAATTTCATCATGGTTGACCATATCTCAATCTAATCTAGATGAAGCCAATAAAACTAATGTTTTCTAAGCCTATCAAGATGCACAATTATTCCCACACCTCATAATGATTAGGTCAACCTCATGTTCCTTTTGAATTTTTGATGTGTAGTTTCCCTCTTTCATTATTCAACTTATCCCATTTTCCCTTCATTCCCTACTACAGATTGAATGTCATTTGTCATATGAACAAGCTAGCTCAATCATTACTTGAAAAAATTAATGCATTTGTATTTTATAAACATCTATCGTATTACATTTACATCCATTCTATTATAACATTAAAAAATATAAGTATGTCCATAGCATTTTTACCAAAAAATATATCAATAGTACTTCATCACATTCCTAGCCATATAATATGCATAAATTAAAAAACATTCGTTACAAGAAATTTAAAAATTTGTTAGACAATGATAAAACAAAAAATGGGTCAAATCTCTTTATATATAAAATATTTCATATACATTGAGTTTTAAGTATAAACACCTTCATAAAAGGCAAATATTTCTCAATAATTTTTAAAAAACTAAAAAAATATAGAGTAACCCTAGAGCTAGACTATAATAAATTATATTATTGGGATCCTCCTTAGGTAGATTGCTTACAACTCTTGTTCCTCCTTCTCTAAGAAGGTCCAGATGTAGAGTGGTAGGAGCTCTAACTCTAGCTCTTGTGTCACCTATGGCTCATCCCTACCTAGGAGGCCTCCCCTCCTACAATTTTTCTATTATAATAGACTCATCTACCACTATCTACATAAATATCACTGAGAGACTTCACCTAAGCCTCTAATCATACCACCTTGGCCTATAGGGCAACATTATCTTCCCTTTGTCTAATGAGCTCCATGGTATATAGAAGAAAATACATTAGTGTGTCTACCAATAATTATAAGAATGATTGGATCTATAGGGATTTAATCCCTATTGAGCTTAGTGCCCATGTGGAATAGGTCCACCAAGGCATCCTTGATTATCCAACTCCACTTTGTGCCTAAGTTTAAAAACACATGCACAAATAGACATATGTTATATATCTGGTCAAGTAGATAATCAAAACTCGGTAAGGTAATAAACATGCTAAACTACAAAAACTCAAAAACAAAACAAAAAATTAATAATTCATCTAAGTCTAAGTCCTTATCAAAACTCATCTCAGCCTCCTCTTCCCTTGTCATAGGCTCACATATTATAGAGGAATCTCCTCCATCAATAGTTGCCTCTTGCCCCCTCTTTTGTAGCTGCCACTAGTTGTTTTGGATTTACATATGGTTATTTGTATGGTTATCATGGTTATCATTGATCATATCTAGGTGTTCTATCTGTTTTTAGTGTTGCATCATGTACCACACCCCCTCTGCATATTTTTGGTGATCCAAGCTACATTTCACCCCTTCATCTTGCTATAGGTTGTTGGCCAACTTATGCTCTTCCTCCTCACCATCATCCCCTATCCACCATATTGATAGGAGTCCATAATGTCAATGGATGCCACCCTAGTCTTCTAAGACATGTATCAATAACCTCTTGTTCCCCTGTATATATTACTTGAGCAGTGAGTAGGTTGCCTATGTATTATAGCCTAAACTATTGAGGCATCATATAAACAAGGTGAGACTTGGTTTGACCATGTTAGTCATGCACATGTTGTGTGTTCTCTATATGGCACTAGTGTAAAATCTTCATCAACCCACTAGCTAATCATCCCATAATAAGACATCATAATCAAGTCTCATGATTTCAACGTGCCTACTACCAATGGTACATCCTTAGGAGGTGTCATGTATGTTCACATAGAGACCATGATGGTCCCCACTACCCAAATAACTACACCCTTATGATATGTTATCATGTGATTATACACCCAAACATGTGATGAGTGTTATGTTGTTGATGGACAAAGCACCTAGTCATGAAATATAATATAAGTCCCTACAAGTTTAGGATAGCACATCTTATGCCCAGGTGAATCTTATGATCCTCTTCTCTATCCCCCTCATTATGAGAGCCTATCTATATAGGAAATGATATCTCTCCTAGTCTCCCACTAATAATCAAATGAGGATCCCAATAATATCCTTTCATAGGTTCATGATAGAACCCCACTCAACCCTTTCTAACCTAACTCTTCATTTAACACCCACATCGGGTGCATCCTAGTCTCCAAAATACTTATCCCATCCTTGGGCCTCAACTCTATTCATATCCTATCTCAATTTAGCTACCCTACCTATAGCTAAAAATCCAAAAATATTGTAGACATCTGTCAGTGTGATCATCCGCTCCTTAAGAGCCTTAGAATATCAAAAGGTGTTCTAATTTGCATCCTAATATGTGATAAATTTTCATAATAGCCTACTCATTGTGGAAACAATCCCCACCCATGTTATTTTTAGTATACCTGCTCTATCAAAAAAGGCCAACTTATCTATTTTCAATAATATTATCATCCTTAAGAGCCACTTATGCTCCATATCCCTACTCCACTAAATGTAAATAGCCTACAAACATGAAGGAAACAACTTGAATAACTCACTTAGCCTTCAAAAACCTCAAAAAATTCAAATAAAACTATGATGAAACTATCACCATTTATAGGTGATGGTTATGAAACTATCATGTCAAATTTCAAAATAGTCAGTATTTGTAGATTGGTGGTTATACAATTGTCATACATGGTTGACAACTATGTAATTATTGGGGTGGTTACACATTCATCAGTGCAGAAGCATAATCACTGATCTACAAAGACTGGCAGTTCTACATAGCATGCCCTCTTCCCTAAAAAATCCCAAAATTCCCTAAAAATTCATGTAAATTCACAAAATCAATACATTTTCATAACCTACATAATAAAATAAATTCCTTATACAAAAATTTCAAAATTTACCAATCCTAGAGTACATTTTTAAAAAAATCTCAAATTTAGGTCTATGAAACAAAAATATAGATAACTCACATGTGCTTATATGTCACTCATTATCACTAGTACCCCTTCCATATTCTTGTTGCACACTCTAATTTTATTGAATTCTCACACAATTATTTCATAGGGATCTCAGAGCTCAAATCTTACAAATTAACAATGTACAAATGACTTAAAATTTTGGGAAGTTTTTCATTTTATAGTTCAAAACTTTAACCATTTTATTTTGAAAAAGTTTCCATTTTTAAAAATTATTTTAAAAACTATATTTTTCACATATTATAATGAATTTCTAAGTTTTCAAATCTATACTACCACTATATAGTGAAAATGCTAGAAATTTTAATGTTTAATTCCTATAATTTTATTGTAAAACATGTTATTTTTTAAATTTTGGCTTGCAGGTTGACATCTTTATGTACAACACTAAACTTAGTCCCTCATATGGGATGGTTCAAGTAGTATTTTTATCCATGCAAAAATGGTAAATAATGTCGATCAATGTTTTGATCAGTTATCTCATTTTACACTTTCATCATAAAATTGCAATTGTTTTTTGTCTCTTGCTTATAGGTCACAATGGCATCTCAGTTCACTTTACTACACCAAACATGTAAGTAAAGTAAGTTTACTAACCTTTCTTTTCCTTTCAATGTGACACTACTCAGAAAAACCACCGTCACCAATTTATGTCAAGGTGTTTCCTCAAGGGGGAAATATGTAAGCTCCCAAATTCTACATGGTACAAAATTTCACAATATTTAATGATGATGAAAGGATATCCATAAATAAAACATGCTCAGACCTAGTCCTCACCCCCATTTCTATCTTTTTCTTCCTTTTTATCCCTCTTACACTGTTAAATTTTTATTCTCTTATGTTTTCCTCAAAGTTCTATGCCTTTGTATAGCATGGGGAAATTGTCACATTAGTTCTGTAAACCACCCTAGCAGTCATAGAACCACCTTGGTGATTTCACTAACCGTTGTGGTGATTGTATAATTGATGTCTTCACAAACTATTGGTTTCACCACTATTACATGTGCTTCTAAACCAAATCGAAGGACACATGTTTTGATGTGTTTTACATATTTTTATTCAATTCTTTTATTTTGCATTTACCTTCTAATGTTCCAATATACCTTTAGTCATGTTCAAGTCAATCATAGCTACCTCCAAGTTAACACCCATGTAATTTTTTAATCTAAATTAGGGAAATAAGGAAATACACTTAGATCTTAATTATGATAAACTTTTTTCTAAAATCATAATGAATAATATAAGCATAAATTAAACATTTTTGATTTGGAACTTACTAAATATAGCAATATTCTAAATGGGGAAAGAACATGGATAAATTATTTAGTTAGAAATCATGGAATATAGGACTGTGTCTAAAAATGTAGATCTAATTGTATGATTTTATGTGATGACTATGAATTGATAATATGTCTTCACCTGATCTCTATATGAGGTTGTGTTAATTAGGCAAGGTCAGCATACGACATAGTCTGTAGGGAGCATTGACATCCAGCAGGGATTTAATAATCTGTAAAAGTTTAGACCTATGAATTATCACCTGTTAGTCTTGTGTGTGCTCAATGATGTGTGAACTATTGTGGAAGCCACTATATACCCTATTATTCACTTGAAACCCTACCTTGGTCAACGATGATGAATAAATAGTATAAAGTAGAACAATATATTAACGGTTGAAGTTGTGATTGACTTTAACACCCGCTATGTTGAGTGTTGCCTACATACCAATGATTTGAAGAGGGATCAAACTCCATGTAATTCTCTCATGATACCATGGTTTATGTGAAATACTAGTGTAATGTTAAATTTTAATGCAATCCTAGTGTAATTAATGTCCTTCAACCATGACTTGTTACCTTGGATATGTATGCAAACTTGGCTTAGGGTTACTAGGACTGTGTGGACTCTGAATTGGGAAGAATATGCATTTTTTCCTCAATATGTAGTTATATATTTTAGTATTTTTCCATGTGTGAGCCTCTTGTGTGAAAATTGGTTTGATGTGTGGCTTTATAGATACATTTTGGTAAATTATTCAAAATGGGCTTATGAAACATGTGTGATGACTTGTTAAGTTATTTTAAATTCAATCAATTAGTCATTATTTAGTGGAAGGATGTGGTCAGGGGATTTAGACATTACCATCGGGTAAGATAATCCTAAAGGAGTGGCCTTGTCTAGGAAGTAAAGGCTGTTGGGGATCAACGAACAATTTGATTACACTTATGAAAGCAATAAATGCGGAATTAAATCAGAATGATAAGTAACTAGAATCAGATAATAGCAAAGAACAAGAGATACAAGAAACCACCCTGAAAACTTGTATTAAACTCTTTACAGAAGGAATACAATTGAAGAAACTTCTTTTCTTCCACACCTCTCTCAGATGTACAGATCTCTCTCTAGATCTCTTTCCCTCAAGAGCTCTCTCTCTCAAGTACAATCAACTCCAACAACCTGGAATGATTCACCTATACAATTTTGTACTATTCTTCAACATTCATCCAATACACTACAATAAGCTAAGAAGATCTATCTTATTATATAATAATTAGGAAACTTGAGCATGCATTTACAACCAACAGTTATGCCTCTTAAACAAGGGCTCAAAAACAGTCTTACTAATAATAGAGACATGGACTTAAGAATATGACTTAATCCTAACATGTAAACACTCGGTTCTATCCTCAAAAATAGCTCTTTGGATGCACAGGTAACCAACGTCAGTTCCTACCTGCTTGCCTGTGACCGACGTCAGTCAATTCCTACTGACGTTGGTGTCTTCTGAACTGCTCCTAACCGACGTCGATCACTCCTGACCGATGCTGGTGACTGTGTAAACCTACAAACTACAAATCTACTCACTTGGTGAAGCTTTTAGGCTCCACACCTTAACAATCTCCCACTTGGAGATAAACAGTTGCACCAGTACCTGTACAGCAACATCTTCTAGCTCCTCCATCTTCAACTCAATCATGAAGACCAACAAAAGTTGAATGAAGATTCAACTTCTCCTTTGTAACCAGCTTGGTTAACATATCAGCAGGATTCTTATTTGTATGGATCTTCTCTAGCTTCAACTCACCATCCTCCAATACCTATCTTATAAAGTGGTACCTAAGCTGTATGTGCTTTGTTCTTGAATGAAAGGCTAAATTCTTAGCCAAATGAATTGCACTCTGACTATCACTATATAATCTGCAACTCTCTTGCTCCTTTTCAAGCTCTTCCATGAACCGTGTCATCCATATCATCTCTTTGCTAGCCTCTATGACTGCAATATACTCTGCTTCTGTAGTTGACAAGGCAACAACCTTCTGCAACTTTGATATCCAGCTAACCGCCATTCCACCAAAAGTGAAAACATATCCTGTGGTGCTCCTCCTGCCATCCAAATCACCTACCATATCTAAATCTACACAACCATGTAGATAAGTATCTGAACCTCCATAGCATAAATGCCTACTGCTGGTTCCTCTCAGATATCTAAGGATCCACTGAACTGCTTTCCAGTGTTCCTTTTCTGGATTGGCCATATACTTACAACTCCCACTGCTTGGGCAATATCTGGTCTAGTACACACCATTGCATACATTAAACTCCCTACTACGGAAGAATATGGAACTCTACTCATGTACTCTACCTCATCATATGAATTAGAACATTGTTCTTTACTCAATTTAAAATGTCCAGCCAAAGGTGTGCTTACCGATTTTGCATCCTGCATATTGAACTGTTTCAACACCTTGTTCACATAATCCTCTTGAGACAAAATCAACTTGTGATTTTTCCTGTCTCTCTTAATGCTCATGCCAAGGATTTTCTTTGCTGCTCCCAAATCCTTCATAGCAAATGTTTGAGCTAATTTCACCTTAAGCTCAAAGATATCTAGCATGTGTGATCCTGCAACTAGCATATCATCTACATACAACAACAGAATAATATATCTACCATTATCTAATCTCTTAAAATACACACAATGGTCAGATTGACACCTACTGTAGCCATGCTCAGTCATAAACCTGTCAAATCTCAAATACCACTATCTAGGAGCTTTTCTTCAATCTGCACACTAACTTCTCCTTACCTTTGACCTCAAATCCTTTCGACTATTCCATATATATTTCTTCATCCAAATCTCCATGAAGAAATGTTGTCTTAACATCAAGCTGCTCAAGATGCAAATCCTCAATAGCAACTAAAGATAGTACAGTCCGTATAGAAGTCATTTTAACAATAGGAAAAAAAATCTCACCAAAATCAATACCTGGCTTTTATGCAAATCCTTTCACTACCAACCTGGCCTTATATCTCATCTGTCCATTCTCACCTTCTTTCAATTTATAGGTCCATCTATTCTTCAGTGTCCTCTTACCAGCTGGCAACTCAACCAAATCCCATGTTTGGTTCTCTTTCAAGGACTCCATTTCCTCAACCATGCCACGCTCCCATTGATTCTTGGACTCCACCTGTATTGCTTCTTCAAAACTCTCTAGTTCTCCACCATCAGTTAGCAATAAATAGAATAATGAAGGATAATATCAAATTGGAGGTTTACTTACCCTTTTTGACCTCCTAATGGGCATCTGAGACTCATCCACAACACGTTGTCTGCCCAAATTCTCTGACAGTGACCGACCTCGATCACCTCCAGGCCTGTAACTGGCTGACGTCAGTTCTGCCTAACCAACATCAATTCCTATCCTGTCGACATCGATCACTGTATGATCGACATCGGTTTCTATTTTGCCGACGCCGGTTCCTGCTTGGCCGATGTCGGTCTCTGTGTTTTCCTTTCTGTGATTAATTTTTCCCGCGAGCTCATTTTGGACCGTCACCTCATCCAATTCTCCATTGCTCTGCTCAGATTGATTCAACTTCTTCAGCTGATCACTATACATCACTTTTTCATTGAAAACAACATCACGGCTCCTAATTATCTTGTTAGTTCCTAGATTCAAAAATCTGAAACTGAAATCATTAGAGCCATAGCCAATAAATGTGCACCTCATAGACTTAGCATCCAGCTTCTTTCTATTTTCCTTATCAATGTGCACAAAGGCTTCACAACCAAAAACTTTGATAAATGAGAGATCTACCTTTTTACCTGTCCATGCCTCTTCTAGAATTCCACCATCTAGAGCTATAGAGGGTCCTCTGTTAATCAGGTACACTGCAGTATCAACAGCTTCTACCCAAAACTCTAAGGGCAAACCAGCATGCAATCTCATACACCTTGCATGCTCCATGATTGTTCTATTCATCCTTTCAGCAACTCCATTTTGCTGAGGTGTCCTTGGAACCATCCTTTGCCTGTGGATTCCATGCATATAACAATACTAGTTGAACTTGTAGCTGCAGAACTCACCACCATTGTCAGATCTCAGGCACTTCAATCTTCTACCTGTTTCATTCTCAACCATAGCTTTCCAAATCTTAAAAGTCTCAAATACATCAGATTTCTTCTTAATATAATAGACCCATACCTTTCTTGTAGCATCATCTATGAATGAAACATGGTACTGTGATCCTCTAATAGAAGCAACCTGAGCCGGTCCCCACACATCTGTGTGAACAAGCTGCAACTTATGCATCTTCTTTGTTGACCCAGTCTTGAGAAAACTCACTCTCTTCTATTTCTCAAAAACACAGTACTCACAAAAATCTAGATCTATGCTTTTCAAATCTGAAAGCTTACCTTTTGACTTAAGATTGGACATCCCCTTCTCATTCATGTGGCCAAGCCTAGAGTGCCATAATTTTGCATCCACATCTGAAGTAGATAATACAGAAGGAGAATTATTAGTAACACAATTACATAAATAGAGAGTACCTACTCTCTTACCTCTGGCCATTACAAGTGCACCCTTGGTCACCTTCTAAGATTCTACTATGAGAGTTACTATACAACCCTCATCCCCTAACTTTCCTACAAAAATCAAATTCCTCTTCAAGCTAGGAATATGCATGACGTCTCTCAACACCCATGTGTTGCCATTCTACATTTTCAGCTGCACTTTACCTTTGCCAATAATTTTACAAGGCTCATCATCCCCTAAGTACACTATTCCAAAATCTCCATGGATATAGTCACTAAAATATTCTCTATTAGGGGTAGCATGAAAAGATGCACCAGAATCTAACACCCAAGATTCTATATTATTATGCAAAGAGAATATTAAAGCATCTTGTGTAATACCTGCAACCTTTGCTTCTTCTTTTCCTTCATGTTGATTGTCCTCTTTAGGCTTTGACCAGCAATCTCTGCTTATGTGCCCCATCTTTCCACAATTCCAGCATTGTGGCTTCCTGCCATTTCTGGATTTGGATCTACCTCTCACCTTTTATTTAGACCTTGATCTCCCTTTCTTGTTCTTCTCTTTTTGCCTTCCCCTACTCTCAAAACTTAAAGCGTTCCTTGATGTTTCCTCTGTGCTTTTCCTGCAAATTTCCTCATTCAAGATTACACTAACAACATCCTCTACTTTTAAAATATTTGAAGCAGATGCAGTATTACTAACTGCCATTACTAAGCTATGCCAGCTTTCAGGCAAAGAATATAATATTAAAAGATCTTTAATTTCATCATCAAACACAATATTGACTGAACTTAATTGATTTACAATCCCATGGAAATCATTTAGATGATTAGATACAGATCCACCTTCCTGCATACGCAAATTAAATAGCTGCTTCATAAGATATACCTTATTAGAAGCTGAGGGTTTTTCATACAAATTTGCTAAAGTAGTCATTAACTCTACCGTAGACTTTGCTTATGATAAATTAAATATCACAGTAGATGCCGGACTCGGTCTTATAGACCCCAGAGCCTTTCTATCAAGAACTTCCCATTCTTCATCATCCATGTCTGTGGGCTTCTTTGCAATCCCACCTAACAATAAGTATAGATCTTTCTGATATAGATAATCCTCTATCTGCATTCTCCAATGTTGATAGTTTTTTCCATTGAACTTCTTCATTCTTAGTTTACTTTCTTCTGCCATTGCTTCTCCCACTCAAACAGAAATCCCTGCAGAAATCCTATGAGTACCCTGTAATCAATACACACTACACAAATCTGAACCACCTGTTAGTGAACCTGAGCTCTGATACCACTTGTTGGTATCAAGCTCTAAAACCTGCAACCAAGGCTCTGATACCACTTGTTGGGGATCAACCAACAATTTGATTACACTTATGAAAGCAATAAATGTAGAATTAAATCAGAATGATAAGTAACTAGAATCAGATAATAGCAAAAAATAAGACATACAAGAAACCACCCTAAAAACTTGTATTAAACTCTTTAAAGAAGGAATACAAATGAAGAAACTTCTTTTCTTCCACACCTCTCTCAGATTTACAGATCTCTCTCTAGATCTCTTTCCCTCAAGAGCTCTCTCTCTCAAGTACAATCAACTCCAACAACCTGGAATGATTCACCTATACAATTCTGTACTATTCTTCAACATTCATCTAATACACTACAATAAGCTAAGAAGATCTATCTTATTATATAATAATTAGGAAACTTGAGCATGCATTTACAACCAACAGTTATGCCTCTTAAACAAGGGCTCTAAAACATTCTTACTAATAATAGAGACGCGGACTTAAGACTATGACTTAATCCTAACATGCAAACACTCGGTTCTGTCCTTGAAAATAGCTCTCTGGATGCACAGGTAACCAACGTCGGTTCCTACCTACTTTCCTGTGACCGATGTCGATCGATTCCTGCCAATGCCGACATCTTCTAAACTACTCCTGACCGACGTCGGTCGCTCCTGACCGACGTCGGTGACTATGTAAACCTGCAAACTGCAAATCTGCTCACTTGGTGAAGCTTTTAGGCTCCACACCTTAATAAAGGCAACTAAACTATAAGTGTGAATCAATTAGAAGAGGAGCTTAGGCTATTTAGAGAGAAGATTAGGAATAATTATGTATCTAAATTGGCTTAAGATAAGGATTATCCATAGAGAGATAAAGGAATAATGGCTTAGATCCATGGAAATGGGCATGAGATAAGTGTGTGTAAGAGTATGGTCACAAGTGCACTATTTTAGCATTAAATTTTAATTTTTATAGAACATTTACCCCAATTTAATCTATTAATTAGTAGAATTAAAAGTATTAGATTAAAAGAAAGAGATTTATCCCTGAGCTTACCTATGTTGAGTAGGCTTGGATGTAGTCCACATGTTGAATTGTGTTTCATGCAAACCTACAATGAAACATGTATAATTTAATCAGTACTTAAGATGAAAATCTAAAGGCAAAGGAAATAAATTTATATATCAAATACTAAGGAATGAATACATGAAAATCTAAAGGTAAAGAAAATAAATTTATATATCAAATAACAATGAATGAATGCACTTGATTAGGTACATAAACCATTATGTTTTATGCTATAAAAATTGGTCCAAAAACTTGTGACTTGAGAGGGTAGGACCCTTGAATATATATCTTTGTTGAATAGCTTGTATGTGGTCATTTATAACCTAATCCTCATTGATTGGCGATCATGCTTAAAAAATCAAGGTGTGTTTGACTCCATCATTGTATACCCAAGGTAGTAAAGTGGCTCAAAATCCCTGTATGAATTCTAATGGATCATTTCTAATGAAAAATTATAGAAAAAGGGTGTATTAACCACTGTAGATGAAATAAGATTCATTTCTAGTGAAAAAATAGCATAAAACTGGTGCAAAAATATAGTATGATTTGAACCTAGTGTGTATAATGTAGAGAATGGCATAAGTTACATTCCATATATAAAACTAGTGTATAAATTGAGTAAGGAGGTGGTCATATCCCATGTACATACCCCCAATCTAATATCTAAGCATATTGATTCTATAACTGAGTGATAGCAATTGACTTTCTTAGTAAAAATTTGTGATAACCTAGAACACATCACATATAATGTCCCCATTCTAAGTACGATTCTATGACAAACCTAAGTATACTTCTAAAATTTTCTAGATTTCTATTTTAAACTATCTTGTAACTAAATTTTATTCTGATAAATTTTGTGAAATGTTATTTTTTGCCTACTAGGATGAAAGTGGATTGTTATGGACTCTATTGGCCTATGCTCTTATCCAAATGGCATTTTGTTGTTTAAAACACTTTTTGAATAAATTTTGAGAATTAAATATGATCAAATGAGTAAATTCTATATTTGATTATCTATATAATGGGTTTTTACAACTTGGTCTCTAAGACAAACCACTATGTATGCCCCCTATTTTGAGGTGAGTTATGAAGTTTGCACAATTACTTAAATTAAAAATAGAATTTATATGAATGATGTTATTTAAAAGATTGAAATATTACTAATCATAATATTGGAGATCATGGCATCATCATAAATAAATTGAAAAATATTGTAACATAATATTCATGTAGAACTAAGCATACATAGTGTCATGTCTCGATAGATGTTAGTAATTGGGAACACATTACCTAATAATCACATATTGAGTAATTGAAATTAAATATAACAACTTAGGGAGTGTTTTTTGATATCCATCATGGCATCAACAAACTAGGGAGATGCATGATATTGATCATGGCATCATAAATTGAGCAAATAATCAAATAAGAGTCATGTCCATGATGCATACATAAGTAAACACACATAAAGACACATAAATCAAACAAGAATGTCAAGGGACCACATAAAAGGGACATGTTCAAATGTCACTCACACACATATAAGAATATGATAGGCTTAGAGCTACAACAAGGACATGTTCAAATGACCACATTCGTAAAATTTGAATGCACACAAGATATGAAGCATTGAAGCAAGCACGTAAAGCATGCAATATTAAATGTAATTGATCAACATAAGAAATTTTTGAGAAACTTTGGTATCCAATAAGATATAAATGTGAAAGTAAGTGTTCAAAATGATATATTTTGCATAATGTATTGAAATAAAGTATTAACAAGAGGGATGGTCATAGAATGATAAAACCTAAGTAAAAATGCCCCTAGTGAACTTTTTGTGATGTAGACAAGATGTATAAGGCTTATGACTGGTTTGAATCTATAAAATTAGAGCATGTATTCACTAGGACAAGTCCACTAAAATCAAACAAGAGTGTAGTGTATTACCATTTGGAATAGAGTGGTTTTGTCTCTATTAAGTTTTGGGGTCTAATACAACATCACCACCTACAATTTCATCAAGGGATGATAATTTTTATGTTCTAAAACTCACTCATGTACACAAATGAATAATTTTTTATATAAATTGGATACAAAAATATATTGTATATATTGAACCTATGAAAATAAACTACAATCATCCATAGGTCCTAATTTTTTTAAAAAAATTGAAATATTATATATATATATATATATATATATTGAATACATTATATGATTATTAAAGAAACTATGTACAAAGGAGAATGTTATTATAAGATAAATATCTCATTAATAGGATGCCTCTATGTAGGCCCTGCATCATCAAAATCATACCAATATTCTACATTGTAATTATAATCATCTTGATTTTGAAATTGTGGTAATTTACTCTTGTCTTGTTTTGTATCTGGATATGTAAAACTAACTACCCCATATTTTGGCACTGAATTTTCTAATTTTTCCTTTGTAATATGTATTATGTCTTGTGCCTCTACTAATATTCCATTAGTTATATTTTTTCTAATATTAATTGACTATATAATTTATTTTTGTTATTTTTTAGCTAAATAGGTTCAATATTTTGAAATGAAAGTGATCTTGACTTCATGATCAAATGAAATGAAACTTTTATTTTTATTAATCATTTCTCTTATTCATTTTAATCATGCTCCTCCAAACACAACATTGTATGCACTTAGATTTTAAATAGTGTGAAAATTAAGATAACACTCTTTTGAATCAAATTAAACTCTTAACTTAATTGATCCCATACATGTTTTAAATATATTAGTTTGATCCAAGTGTTGAATCTTATATCTAAGAGATATAATAAATGACATTAAACAAAAATTTATTTCTTGATAGTTCATAACCTTGACATTGGTAAATTGTTTTTCATCTATGAGAGCAATGATATTAAAAGGCTCTTGGTATGAGGAAAGACTTGTAATTTCCTCTCTACTTGTAATATTATATTTTGTAGGCATCTCTTGATTTTTAATCTCTTTTTTTAGAAACCCTTACTTAAAAATACTTTCTTGCTTAGGTTTCACTCATTTTTGCAACTTATGTTCTTACGCTTTTTGTAACATTATCTTTGGGATACTTTTCTTTTGTATTTTATATTTTTTCATCTTATTCCTTTTGTATTCTTCCTTGATCTAATTTGGCCTCTTGGATCTTTTATTTCTCTAATTGTTCCATTTTCAACTATTTTTACTATAATTTATCTTTTTGTATCAATACTTGTTATCTTTGTTCTTTTTACACTAATTCTAATTTTACCATTTGTTTTATTTCCACTTATTCCTTGGGAGATGCAATCAAAATTTGAGTGTGTTTCTTGATTTATTTATCTATTATAGGATCACCATTATCAATTACACTTTGTATTTTATTCTTCAAAACCAAACATCTATATGTATGATGCCCATGCATTCTAAGATATGCACAATAGTATTTTAATCTTCTTAAAAGATGTATAAGAGATATTTTGATCAAATTATTTCTAAGAATTTATCTTAGAATATCACTTGAACTCTTATTATCATGTTTCATATTTTTTGAATTATTGATTGTATATGTATTTTACTATGTCTTCCAATATTTATATGAAGTTTTTTTAGGCACAAAGTTCTTATATGAAGATAAAAATGCATGATTGACACTAGTATATTTAGGACTCTTTGCATATTTGATCTATTTTTCCCATGATGTGATCTTTGAAATTAAATATTGATTTTGTTTTCATAAATTTGTTATTAACGTGCTCATAGTGATGATTTGATCCTTAAGGTATTCACAAGCACAAACCTTAGGTACTTTTGATTGAATTTTCACACAAACATCATCAAGAGGATATGTGTAAGGTAGAGGGAGTTATGTAAGATCATGTTGGTTAACTTCATTTGAAACTGTAGTATAGGTTCCTTACCCCTTAAGGTAGTGATAGTATGGACCTAGTTATAGGGAAAGTAGTTATCACCATCTTGTGGATTAGGATGAGGAAGAAATTATTTTTTAGCCATTTTATATTTTCTAAATAATAAAATGATAACAAGATGAGAAATACAATCTAGCCTAGTAAATATTCCAACATGGTAAGGACATTAAAAATTTATTTGAAACACTACGAAAAAAATAGAAGGAAAAACTAGGGCTTGCAATATTCAACAAATAAAACAAGTTCAAAAATATGTTTTATCAAAATTGGGGAAACAAGGAAACTGCTTAAATATTAATTATGAAAAAAAATTATGTAAAACTAGAATGTATAAAATAAACATAAATTAAGATTTTTTATTTGGAACTTACTAAATATATTAAAAAGCTAAATGAGAAAAGAACATGGACAAATTACTTAGCTAGAATTTAGACAATATAGAACTATGTCTATGACTATATGACTATATGTGATGAATTTGGATCAATAATAGGTATTCACTTGATCTTTGGATGAGGATGTGTTAATCAAACAAGGTCAGCCTACATTGTAGTTTGTAGGGAGTGTTAGCATCTGGAAGGGAATTAGTAATAAGTAAAATTTTAAACGTGTGTTATCCCCTATTGGTCCCATGTATGTGTTATGTGATGTATGATCTATTATAAATACCTTATTCTTCACTTAAACCCTAGCTTGATAAACAATGATGAATAAATGATATAAAATGAAAAAAAGGATTAGCAATTCAAGTTGTGTTTGATGTTAACACCACTTGTGTTGAGCATTGCCTACATATTAATACTCTAAAGAGGAATCAAAATACATGTATTCCTCTCATGCTATAGTAGTGTGTGTGAAATATTAATGTAATGCTAAGTGTTGGTGCAATCCTGGTGGAGTTAATGTTCTTCAACCGTGACTTGTGACCTTTTAGTTGTATCTAGATTTAGTTTAGGGATACTAGGACTATGTGGACTCTAAATTTGGAAGAATATGCACTTTTTTTTAGTTTAGGGATACTAGGACTATGTGGACTCTAAATTGGGAAGAATATGCACTTTATTCCTCAATGTGTAGTTTTTCCATAAGTAAACTTCTTGTGTAAAAAATGGTTTGAAATGTGGATTTATAATTATCTCTTAAAAATTTTATTATATGAGGATTGAAAAACATATGGGACAACCTATTAAGTGAGTTTCAATTTGAGCAATTAGTTGTTATTTGGTAGGAGGATGTGGTCAGCAGATTCAAATGCTACCAGTAGATGGGATAGTCCTAAAGGAGTGGCCTTGTGTAGGAAGTAGAGGCAACTAATCTATAAGTGTGAATTAGTTAGAATATGATCTTAAGATGTTTGGAGTGAATATTAGAAATAATTATTTATCTAAATTGGTTCAATAAATGGATCATCAGTATAGTGATAGAAGAATAGAAGCTAAGAGATGTGGAATTGGGCATGTACTAAGTGTGTAAGAGGATGGTCACAAGTACACTATTTTAGTATTAAATGTTAATTTATATGACTATAGTAAATTCTTCTCATTCTTTACAAATAACTCCATTTTATTTCATTTTTAGATCCAAAAAATGCATTAAGATTTGAGCATAAAGGTTTTATATAGAAATGGTATACCTTTTGTATATTTTGAATAACTTAGCCAAAAAATTGAAATAATCTTCTGGTAACCCACATGAAATGGATAAAAAAACCCATGAGATTGTAGCATAGTATTCTATTTCTCATGAGTAACTAGCTACTATTTAACTTTCTCTTTATTCAATTTGTGATTGTGTCTTCATTTTTTGTTTCCTCTTGTTATGGAGTTATCAATCATTTATTGATCAATATACATAGATATATTAGCCTTAGGATCAACTGATCTTACCAACTCTTCTTATATCATATGTTTTGGTCAAGTTTGAGGATTTATTGTCTTCTTTCTTTTGTCAAATAGTTTATTTATTAAGTTATAATTACTTTATTTTATAAATTATTTTGCATTTAAAAATTTTATACAAAAAATTTTCAAAAAGAATTCATCTATTTATCATTCTTTACATTGAACTTTTTCTAATCATTCTAATTGCATCCAGGCATAGTAAATTTTAAATAATAATATCTTACTTATTAGATCAAAATTATGTAGGAAATTTTTTCATATAGTTACATCTAACAACTCCTCTTAGTCTTTATCGCTTATCACTTATAAATCTCACACATAACACAAACAAGTAACCTTCATACACACTTGAATATAAAACCCAAAAATAGAATTTACATTTATAATTATTTTATCTTCTTGCATGTTAAATAAATTTAATAAAACATAGATAAAATAAAAATCATAATTCATTTTTTTGCATATTAAATTAAGTTTCATACAAGGTTCATAACAATTAGAGATTAAAAAAAACTTGAATCTAACTTTGCACTTAAAAATTAAATCTCAAATATTCAAAAATTGTATCATAAACATATTGAATCCAAAATGTAGGTTTAGCCTCCATTTTCATATAAATATTTTAAGGCATGCATTAATATTCCATTACATTTACATTAAAACACCAAAACAAAACATTACAAAATAAAACAATTGAATTCAAAATAAGCAAGTAGATATTTGGATAAATAAAATCAAAATTTCAAAAAAACAAGCATAAACAAATCAAACAATGCTTTCTAAAAATCTCATGCAATGTTTACCTTATTCTTAAATTATGCTTAATGAATAAGCGCATTTGCACAAAGTATGAACATTTTTAAGAGTATCATCTCTCTTACTAGTAAGCAATATTCAAAGTGACATAGACTCAAAGCTTCAAGTATAATTATTTCACTCTAGCCCTATTTTTAACCTTATCATCATTAAATTAAACATTATTGATGAGAAATTTTGACTAATGGAATCTCAACTAGCAAGACAAGTCCACCTTCTAGCTGACAGAGCCTATAAATTACAAATCCAAATCATTCATTTTTATCCTTGAGTCTACTCTCATCATATTTCATTCACTTCATGGATGATATTATTAGGGCAAGCCCAACCTGATAGAGCAAGTGAAATTCCTACAGTCTTCCAAACTAATTTCAACCAATTCACTAACTTGTCCTCATCAACTCCAAAGATTCTTGGAACACCATTAAATTTCAATTTAACACCCTTAATTAACATTTTGATGTAGCTAAACTATTATGGTATAGACATAAACATCCTTTATCAACCACTATTCAAAACCTCATGCTAGTAACTCATCCTAACCAACCAAATCTCTGAACTCTTCTAATATAAATCCCTCAACCAAACTAACCAAATATATCAAACCAATAGACCACTCACCACATCATCATTTCATCAGTTTTCTCAGCCAAGCTTCTAGAATTTAAGTGCATGAAGGTTAATGTGTCACTTTCCACAGTACAAGTAACCATATGTCAAAAAGAGTAAGGTTAAAAAAATGGTATCGGATATGTCGAAGGATGGTATTATTAGAGTTTTCCAAATTTCATGTTCATCTACTCTGGTAATGGTGTGTAATAAGGATAATACCTATAGATGTGTGTAGACTATAAAGAACTAAATAATGGAACCATCAAATATAATTTCCATATTCTAATAATTTATGATTTGATAGATGAGTTACATGGTGTTGTCCACTTTATAAAACTAGATATTCATCTAAGTTACCATCAAATTTGGATGAAGGATGAGGATATACATAATATAACTTTTAGAACTCATAAAGGCCATTATGAGTTTTTGGTAATGCCTTTTGGTCTCATAAATGCATCGTCTACATTATAGAGTTTGATGAACATTTTCTTTAAGACTTTTTAATATAATTTTATATTTGTATTTTTTGACAACATATTAATATATATTTAACATGTGAACAACAATTGTAACATGTGAGTGATGTACTAATAATTTTGTAATAGAATCAACTTTACACAAAGACCTATAAGCATGTTTTCGGAGTAAAATAAGAGGAGTACTTGGGTCATATGGTTTCCCATGAAGGAATAAAATTATATTCTTATAATATCTAGGCCATGATGGAATGGAAAGACTTCAAACCCATTAATAACATCTAATATTTTTAAGTTTGTCAAGTTACTATCGTTTATTTGTGAAAAATTATGGTAGTGTAGTAGAAACACTCACAACCTTCTTAAATTAGTCCTTATACTAGAAGGAATGTTCCAACAATACATTTGAGAAATTTAATGAGGTAATGAGCACCACTCTAATTTTAGCTACACCATATTTTTCAAAGACCTTCATTATTGAATGTGATGCATCGAGATAAGGAATAGCGGTAGTATTCATATTGTAAGGGTGACCCATTGCATTTTAGAGTCATCGGTTCAACATTAATAAGTTTATAAATTCTATCTATGAGAATGAGATGATGGCTATTATTCATACAACCAAACAATCGAGACCTTATTTGATTGGTATACAAGTTAAGGTAAAGACTAATCATGATAGTCTAAAACATTTATTAGATCAAATATTGTCATCTAAAGAACAAAAAAATTGGGTGACCAAAATGTTGGGATATGATTTTGAAATCATTAATAATAAAGGAAAGGATATTGTAACTATAGCTACATTATTTAAGAGGTATAGATCCACAAAGACAATTTTATATGTAATGTCCATATGACAGGTAGATTGGGTGGCTAAGGTGAATAGAATGGGAAATTGAAGTTGATATGCATGATCTAACTCGGAAGATCTAGAAAGGTTATAGTGTCTAAAAAAATGAGTGGAAAGATAATGTCAGATGGTAAACAAATATAGATTGGACTTGTGCAAGAATTATGCCCTCAAGCACAATATATAGAGCTCCATGGATCTCCAATGGGGAGGCATTCAAGATTTTTTTTAAATTATTATATAATCAAGAAATATTTATGTTGGGAAAGACTAAAAAGGATGATATCCAAAATTGTATGGAAAATTGCATGGCAAGTCATCAAAATAAGGTGAGACAATTAATACCCCAAGTCTTTTGTAACCCTTATCTACTCCTAGCCAAAGGTGGGAGGAGTCTTCCATTGATTTCATAGCATAATTTCCTAAGTCATAAGGTTAAAATTTTATCATGGTAATCATGGATAGGATCACAATATAAGCTATTTTTTTTACCTTGTCATAACCATTTATAACTAGTACAGTAGTATCTTCTTTTCTTTATGCAATTCAAAAGCTACATAGTACCCCTAAGATCATAATAAGTAATAATGATCCTATCTTACCAATAATTTTTTGATTGATTTATTCTCATATTTGGTTACTCAATTTCCTCATAGATCATCATCTCATCCTCAATATTTTTATCAAATAAAGGTAATAAAAAAACCTATAGGGTTATCTTTGTTGTTTTATATTGAATATATAAGAAAGATGGATCCATTGGATACCACTAGTAGAATGGTGGTATAACACTCATTTCCATAACTCATACACAATGTCTCCATTTATGTCACTATTAAGGTACCATCCCCCATATATCACCTCATCCTCAAGGATTTAGCCAAGGGTTCAAGTTTTTGAAGAACACATTCAACACTAGTAGGAGCTACTATCTAGTCTAAGAGATAATTTGGTGATTGCAAAAAATTGAATGAAAAATAAAATGGATCAACATCATATGGAGAGGAATTTTTAAGTGGGAAATTAAAACTATGTGCAACTACAATGATACAATAAAATCTCCTCAAAGAAAAAAAGTATAAAAAATTTATACTAAGTATTACGACCTTTATTAGATCATGTATAAATTTAGTAGTTTTGTATATAAGTTGGATCTACTTCAATCTACACACATATATCCATTATTTCATGTCTCCTATTTTAATAAATTAATTTGACAAAGAGTATATACATATTCTAAGTTACCTAAGCAGGATGAGGAAGGCATAGTTATTCTATAACCTGACAATATCCTTCAAACATTCACTAAAAGGATACAAACAATAGAGATTAAGGAGTATTTGATCAAGTAAAATAATATGACCAATGAGGATGTAACATGGGATGATGAATAATTTCTACAGTATCATCCAAGTTATTTAACATTGAGGGAAATTTTATTTTGAATTGGAAGGGCATGTTATGCCCTTAACTTATAGTGTGTCTAGGTATATGTGTGTTCAATTTATGGATTACATAATTTTTTGCCTTTTCTTATCACATTTCTCTATATTATTATATTATTAGTAGGGTCATCCTATGGAGTAACCATAACCTTAGTATGGTAAATATAAGAGATATTGGTTATTACATGAGGATCATATTACTAATTATGATTTTATTGCATGGTTGTGGAGCTTTCCCCCTCAAAGCATCTTAGTCTTATTTATTAATTATTATATTATGTTGTCAATGATTGATGTGGATCTTCTTATTTTTCTTGTGATGTATTTTTGTTGATCTACTCTTGATATTTATATTTACACCCACTATTGTGAATTTCCTTGATCTATCTAAGTAATTTCATTACATCACACTGCAATGAACCTTCAACTCTATTATGAGGCCAATTGTAGAGTTTGAGATTTAATTAGGATAAGGGTGTGTCTATGATTTGATCACATATTTTTTGTGATTTTATTTTTCACTTTTTAATTTTACTTTTGCATTTTGACTTTCTCTTTCACGTTTTTCCTTTTTTAATTTTTATCCTTGGTATTGATTCAAAAAACCAAAGATGGATTCTTAAGAGGAAAACACAAAAAATATTGCACCTAACCATTAAATAGAAGAACATAAAAACCAATATCCTTAAATACTCCTAGGATTACACTTTAGAAGTGAATTTAATCTCATTTTTTACCCAAATATGACTCAAGTAAAAATAGGATTGAGAAGATGGGGATTGTGAGTATTCTATAAAAAGGTTAAGGTAGTACAACAATAGCATGGTAGTAATTGACCACAATATGAGAGGCTTTATTTTAGAAGAGCCAAGAAATAAAGTATTTTTAAGTACATATGAATGTGCATAAAATCACATAAGTATTTGAGTGTGAAGATAAGCCCAAGGTAGAAGATTGAAAAAGGTCGTAATATTACTAGATAGAAAATGTTAACTTGCAATATGTCTAGCACAATAAAATATAGAAGTAAAATCTAAGACAGAAAAAGGTTGTAAAATAAATCTACTAAAGGGCCAGTGAGGTGAAATGGATAGATAAACCCAAGAGTAAAAGGGCCAATGAGGTGAAATGGATAGATAAACCCAAGAGAGATGAGTGCATAAAAAGTAAACTAGAATAGGGATAAAAATCATAATGGTTAGATAAACCCAAGAGGGATGAATGCATAAAAATTACACTACCAATGGGATTAAAGTCACAATGGTCAAAAAAACTCTTGAAGGAAGTACATGGAAAAATAAATGAATACATGAAATTTGAGTATGAAATATAATAATATAACATTCAATAGATGATGAAATATATGAAAATATATGATAGCTCACAAATTTCTAAGATGTCATTACACACTTCATTAACAACTTCATAAATTTCTTATTTTAATTTTTATCTTGCTTTGTCCATGGTTTCTTCCACTTTTTTCAATATTATTGTAAGAATGACCTTGAAAATAACTTAAATAGAGACAGTGGGTAAGGTATAATCAAGAGTATGTCGATCTTCTAGCTATGAGTAAGGTATATGTGGAGTTTTCTCCTTTAGCCTATTAGGTTGTTCTTGGGGAGGTTGTTTGACCTGACCCGTGGGTCCATTGGCTCTTCTAGTAATACGAACATATTGAAGTAATTGTCACTTATCAAAGTGTTGTTTTTTATTTAAAGGAGGTTATCCCTATAGCCTTTCAAATAATTGAGCATTGTTTTGATATAGTTGGCACTCACTGATGGAGTGGGAAGATAAATTATGTCATAATCAATAATGCCTCTCTCTCTTAAGGATGTAAATGGCAGTCATTGATTTCAAGGTAATGGTGACTAACTTTGTTATGTGTAGAGGGGATCTTCATGTTGTTGATAGGCTTTAATATATACAATAAAATGTGTTTTTGTACCATAAAACTTTAAAAACCTCATAGGTGGGAAAGGCAAGTGTGATTGTTGAATTTCCATCATAGGGCCTTATGATTGTGAGGATAGTTTTTATAAATGTTTCTTGTGTGCTCTATAGTTATGAACCAAATGCCCATAATCCTTATGTCATGTGCAATACTAGGTTGGATGATAGTATTCTAAATTATGCATTGTTGGTTTTCTTATTTTTTCTCATTATTTTGAAGTGAAAATAGGCTCACAAAAAATGGACCCCATGGGTGGGGACCTAACATAAGGGAATATAATGGTGTTAGAATAATCAGGTGCATCATTAGGAGTGTTAAATTATATGATAAATAATCTTCATGAACTTAAAAGTAAGAGGTTATATAAACCATGTTGATACTAATGCTAAGATATTTTTTTATTTTGAATGCTTTGAAGGGATTTTTAATAACATATAATCTCCACATTCTTTATATCCAAATTATAATGATCATATAATGTGTAATCATCATCTAACTTGGGTTGGTGAGATCAAATTGAGGGATTAAACCATGATTTCACTCAAAGAAGAGGTATATTTAGGTAAATTCTTCTTGAATGATGTTATTGCATAAATTTCATCAATTTCCCTCTTGTAAGATCAAGGTCGCAAGCTAGGAGGAAATTGAGTGATGATGTTCTAGGGTAATTTAGATGTTTTGATTTTAATATTTAACTCATCAAGTTCATCATCACTAGATTCAAGGAGGCTTAATGGAACTCTCCCAACAAGATCTATATGTCCACTATATCCTCTCGAGGAATTAATGGTATAATTAATGCATTGATATTCTCTAAATTGGACACTCAATAGCTCCTTAAGGGAAAGTAATATTTAGACACCATGTTGTTAGAATTACTCAAATTTATAAGGTTTAGTATCAACTTTGACCTTATAAATGGCTATTAAAAAGGTAAATTCGATGCATTAAAAAGAGAAACAAGTTATGGCCCTCATTCTATGAGTCTAAGGGTGACAAAACAAAATATTATAATAAAAAGGAAAATTAAAGATTATAACTTTCACCCTAGCTATTTTAGAATGTATCATGATAGGAATAAAATGCTCCACATGGGAGGCATTTGTCATAATATCCTTAGAATTAATATTGCATGTGAAATAATCAAGATATTTAATAAAGTCTATAGAGGTGAAAAAATGTTAGAGCCTTCATTGATGATGGATATCTTGACTCGGACATCACCAATTTAGATGTTAATAAAAATAATCAAGGATTATTTGCATGAAATATCATTTCATCTAAACTCATTAGTTTATTGTAAACTTGAATGATAAATCTTGATTGGTAGTTTGGTTTTTTTAGATGAATAACTCTTCAAATTGTTGCATGATGCTCTCATTAGAAATATGTAATGAGGATTATTTCCCAAAAATAGGTGGTTGAAGAATATGAGTGTTGAAGAGTGTTTTCATAAAACTATTGTGATGTTTTGGATAGGTATACAATCCCAAAGAATGGAATAGTACTTGGAATATTAGATATTTCCACAATAGTATCTCATTTCTCAAAGTTGGGATGTTATGTTATAGGTTATAACTAATAAACAATGATATCAAATTTGACTTTGGAAGGGGATGCACACAATTTTTTTTTCTAATTTGACATCATTATCCTAGCTTATTATGTAGGTTGGTACATGAAACATCATTAGCCTAGTTGATGACATTAATTCAAAATATTTATAATTTCCAATGTCATTGGTTTAGATAATGGAATCAAAATTTTGCACACTTATGATTTTGGTTTTTCAAAGGGGATTGCAGGAGATGTTTTAACTTTCAGAGAGATATTAACAATTATGTATGTCTTTTAGGTCATTGTGAGTAGGTTGAGTGTTATACTTTAATTCTATGCAATAAATTATGTGTTTCATATCATTCATGTGAACTAATTTTTCCTCATTGGAAGAGGAATTATTATTAGTTTTAGTTTCTATGATATTAGTAGTTAGATCATAATTTTGAGTATTTGGGGAGTGGTAGTATCTTTATGTGTTTGGTTTTGTTTTTAGAGTGATCTGATAAAGGATTGGTATAGATATCTAAATGGGTTTCTATTTGGTGAATGGCTTCATGCTTGGTGTTATTTTCATGATGTTTGGAAGCATTAAGGAAATATTGGTATCATTCTATACCCATAACATTATGGTCAAATCCATTTCCTAAGAGAAATTTATATGTCATGGTGTAAAGCGAGCAATAATTTTCATGTGAATGAACCCAATTAGCATGAAACCAATAAAATATGTGTATCATGCAATTGAGGTATTTGTCTTGTAAAATTTAATTCTTTAAACTAAGTTCTATGTAAACTCTTTCAAATATATTATGCTTAGAGACTGATGAGTATACTCTTCTCATTGAAGGTGCAGTTGAAAAGGGCTTCCCAAAATTGGTTGGGATAGAGTCATAGTTTGAGGAGTACTAAGCATCGTCACATGAATTTTTAATTTGGATTCAAAACAACGATGGTGGATGTCAGAATAATCATCACCAATAGAATATGTTTTTTTTTTGTTAAGTCTTAGTATAATTTGAGTGTTTTATTTGGATAGAATAATCTCAAATTTTCATATGATATGGTCTTGTCCTTTAGATTGCAAGGTTTCCTCCAATCTCTTAGGAGAGAAGGACCTAACTTTGTATTGTAATTTAATTCTAAAGTGGTAGTGAAGACTTTAAAGAGACTTTTGTTGACCATGTTGGAATCAACTTTATGGGCCAAGGATTTCCATTACATGATTAAATCATGGGCTTACTCATGTTTGGATTGATTTTCAATTGATAAATTTACCCCAAAAGTCCTTGAATAAGTCATGATATTGAAATTCTTGAACTAATGCATTAACTAATCCTTTTAATTTGACAATAAAGTTAGACTTTAGTCAATTTTACCATTTTAAAATATCATTGGTGAGGTTTTTTTATAGTATTTTGGTAGCTCTGAAAGTGTTATAATTGAGCTAATATTTTTAAAGGTTACTATATACACATTATATTTTCAAACTTTTATTGATTACTAACACTTTATATCTTGCAAGAACCCATCGAGTGTCAATCTCTCTAAGTGCATGCCTTAAGGGGTGCACCGAGAAAGGGCTGGTAAGACCATTGGTGCTTCATAATATTTTTGTCCCCTTTTCCACTTGCCATCTACACACTTATCTCCTGAAAACTATTTACCCTAAGCTTATTCTTCTCAGCCTTACCCATTCCAGTCTTTTGCCATGATTTATCCTCCTTTTCTTGCCTTAATTCCCTTTTGTATAGTCACATATACTAGGTCAACTGGGTCAACCTTGTACAATCTAGGGGTATTTTTCACTCTTTGATTTTGTTAGCCCTTTGATCAACCTAGCTCAAACCTAGTGAATTATCCCCGAAAAGATACAAGGTCAACTAGGTCGATCCTATATAGCCAACATTTTCAAAAGGATTTAAGGCAAGATCTACCTATATATACAAGTTTAATTCCAACCATTTGTAATAATATAAGTGAAGAATAATAATTGTGAATGAACATTTGCTTATTGGCCATTCTACCTGAGGAATGAAGCTTAGGGTTCTATACTTTCTTTAGAGATACGAATCTTGTCTTATGGAGAAGTCTTTTAGATGTATAGATAGGTTGTGTAGCCTAGAGTTGATTTGTCTTTGTTATCCTTACATACCACAATAATCTATTATGAATCACCTTATCCAATAGAGAGATTGAGGATCAAAGGGTCATCTTCAAGGTAAGTATTCCTAACTTTATTTCTCCTTTGTAGGAGTAGATAGATAATTTAGTTGTGTTTCTTTCTTCCATGCATTAGGATTCTATATACATTAATGTGAGTATTTGTCTTATATGCATGTTTAATTTAGTTTTTTTTGTTTCTAACCCCCACTTTGTTCCATAGGATTTGGTGTGCACTAGATTAGATTTACTTTCTTATTTATTAGAATAGAGTGAACATTAAACCTAGGACTCTTTTAGGGTTGTGTGATTATGTTAGACTGTAGGCTTTGGAACCCTTCTTAGCATGGTGTATTGTGACAAGTGATCCCCTAATTAGGTGTATTGGATCCCCATATTATCCATGCCCCTGCTTAACAAATGTATCTCCAATCAGAAGTGTAGGTATGCTATCTTTGAGTCAGGATTGATTTATAGACATGATGCATTTTTGATTGCATACATTCTGGTGAACCCAACATGAACTAACCTTTGTAGGATTTATTCATCTTATTTCATTTCTTTCATTCTTTTCATCATTATTTTTATCATATATTTTCCATACTAGATCGACTCTGTCGACCTAGTATCTAACTTTTGTGCACATAATCTCAGGTACATGCTACTGGATCAGCCTAGTCGACCCAATATAGTTTTTAAATTTTTAGACAGCCAGTCTAAACTACTAAGTCAAACCAATAAACCCTATATAATTTAGGCACTCAGTAGCAAATTTTTGTAAAGCTTAATCGACCTAGTTAACCCAGTTGGCAAAATTTATAAGCATATATCAAGGTTATTGAACATCAATCTTCATTCTCTGCATATCTAATCCACCAAGGTTCCTATCTATCTCTCTATCTATTTATTTAAAATATTTCCTTTTATAGTTTGCAGTCTTCAAAATTTCCCTTGCACAGTCAACTGGATCGACCCTACTGACCCAGTTATATGTTCTGTGTGTTATCTGGATAACTAGGTCAACTATACTGACCCTGTTCATTTTTAGACCTTGCTTTCATAGTATAAGTTTGACCCTGTCAACCCTATTTTGTATTTTTTGCATACATTATTAACTATATCAACATTATACCTTGTTTAAAAGTTGGAATTAACCTTATATTCTAGTAATTAATTCACACTTTCTTTTCTTGTTGCTTACATGCTTAGAATAAATCACATAGCCTAATTAGGTGGTTTTCAATTAACCATTTAATTTCACTATTTTTTATTTTTTGCACACATGAATAAATCACAAAATATAAACAAGCATTTTGACATTTTTCTACCCAAAGCCAAGCTACTTGGATTTCATCACCAAGGGGGAAGTTGACTTGATACTCTAGTCAAGTATAAAGAATGGTTAATGGTATATTATGACTAAGCACCCAACACCCTTATCACTATAGTGTGTGAAGTGAGGGGGTTGGCCCCAATACCAAGCCTATATCATTGCCACTATAGTCCCTTTCAACCCAAACTACCTAAAACCATCCTTAAATTCTTGTTATAGTTCCTTGCTTGTAGCCAACTTCTCATCACATTTAAAATCATATCTTAATAATCTAATAAACATTGAGGTTGACCAATTAGTTAGATATTTACTTTTTAGTTAATTGCTTACTCTTTACTCAATTATATTTTGCATTGTAAGAAATTTCATTAGCCAACATTGGTGCAAGGTTTTGTGCTATGTGCTTTAATTAGATTAGCTAGCATTGATCCAATTGACTATTTATTTCCTTTCATCTATTTCTTTTCAAATTGCTTGCAAAAATTGTATTGTTTTAGTCCATAATTTTAATTTCTATTGTATTGGGTTGACACAATTAACCATGTACCTTTTTTAGCCTCTATTTATTGTACTAGGCTGACCTTGTACAATTTGTAGACCCTATTTTCCATTTTCCCAACCTCTTTTTGTTGTAATGGGTCGACCCAGTAAACCCTGTATAATTTACAGGCCTTGTTTCCTATGTTGGATCGACCTAGTTGACCCTGTACAATTTCCTGCCTCTTCCTATTTCCTTATGTGGTTATCTATTCTTATCTCATCATGATGACATCTATTCAATATTATTTTAGTCAAGAACATTGCATAATTAAGGATTTAGATAATAACCTCACTTATTTCTTTACTTCAAATGAAACTATCCAATTTCTTCCTTCCTCTTTTCCTAAACCAAAACCAATCACTACACAATGTAATGTAGTTGAGGTCATTCTTACTAATCCTCTTCCCAATACCAATTTTGGGATTCTTCCACCAAATAATACCCCTCCCATCAACACCAATACCCCTCCTACAAACACAAACCCACCTATTGATACAACTCAATAGATTTCACAAGTCATACAACAAACGAACATCATGCAAACAACTAACACATCTCAAGTGATGAACATTCAACAACATTTATGCAACATGATTATTCAACCACCTCAAGTCATCATTTCTCAACCAAATAAAAAATTTATCCCTCCACCTCTTATAGATGTTAATGGGAATATCATCCCTCAACCTCCAATGAATAACAAAATGCTTCAATATCTTCAAAATGAACCTTTAACCCCATTCATTACATCCATAGATATTGGAAAAATTTCTCCAACTATCACATATAATGGGACTAAGGACCTTACTATCTTTCTTAAATCTTTTGGTAATATCTATAAGGAATGGGTCCAAACTAACACCTTTGCTACCACCAAGATCTTAGCCAAAACCTTTGTTGGTGATGCACTTGAATGGTACAACCAACTTCCTAGGCATTCCATCTCACAACTAGAATATTTAGTCAATGCTCTAGTGAAGGAATTCCAACATGATGATCTTCTTAAAAACTACCTTAGTTATTTCATCAATGCCAAGCAATTTCCTAATGAATCCACTCATAGTTTCATCAAACTATGGAAGTCTATAGCTCATAAAGTGGACCATAACATGAATGATGACACTCTTTTAAAACTATTTATCACTGCTCTTAAATCTCCCCTTCAATACGAAGTTTGAATCTTTTCACTAAAACTTTAGAAGAAGCCTTAGACCAAGCAAAAAGGTAAGACTTTCTTATGACTCAATTTGAAACACCTCAAAGAACTACTAAAGAACCTTTTCACTCATTTTATCATAACATTGATTCATCCAAGCCTCCCCAACCTCAAATTGGAGCATCCAATTCAACCATTATTAACCCAACCCACCCACCCTTGAGTCTAGAACAACTTATGAATAAACTTCCACCCTCTAAACCCATGATATTTGATCCTTGAAAACCTCCTCCAAAATGGTACATTATTGATAAGTTTTATTGGTGGCATGTTATTGTAGGTCACTCTCATGAGTCTTGTCATGATCTTCACTAATTTATTCTTTCTTCCTTGTTTGGTCCACATTTTAATCTTGATATTCTCACAAAACAACATTATCAAGACTACCTTCAAGCTTCTCAAATTCAATCCCAAGAACCACAATCACATCAAAATAAATTACCTAATGATCAACAAAAATTATCCCATACCTATACCTCATCCACTAATTTTGTTCAAACTATAGTTGATCCTTCTTATTACACCAATAGGGAAAGGATAGCTAACATGAACAACTTTAAACATATTTTTACATCTATTAAACCTCAACCTCTTAGGCCACATGAACTAAAGGAGTACCTAGTTCAAATGCCTACTCCAAAGCATATCATACATGGTCTTCCTTTACCTCTTTTATCTCTTCATACCTCTCCTACAAATCCTATGTCACATTAAACCTCCTTAAAATCTAACAAACCAACACATTTACCTATCTCCAAATTCAACTCCCAACCCAATGAAAATCATTTTAATAGTTTAATATTACCTCACTCCAACTCACATGTTGTGTCATCTCATGATGCCCATCCACATGTCCCTTCAGAAGTTGGGCCATCTTGTGATGCCCATCCCTACATCCAATTACCCTTTGGGGCATCATGTGATGCCCACTCTTATTCTACAATGCATAATAATAAACAAATTCTACTTCAAAAAACTTTCTGAGATGTATAGACTTGTATTTCACATGCTCATCTTTGACATAGACGTTAGCATAGATCTTACTTGTTTTTTTGTCTCATGTTTCTTTCTTTTTATGAATTTCATTTCTTTTACTTTCACTTTATACGCATCATTGTCTTTCTTTACATTCTTTGGTTTCATTACACATTACATTTGGCATTTGTTTTCCTTTTTATCCTCACATATTTCTTTTATTTTTGTCTTTTTATGTTATTCTTTGCCTTAGTAGCTTCATGATTATTTCTTCCTTTATTTAGCATTCCCTTTTTGTACCCATTGGGTTTCAATTTTGTGATTTTCTTTGTAAGACTGTGGATAGGACCTGGTACTCCTCACAAAACTACAATATTTTTGTTTACCTCATTTTCTTTCACATACTTGCTTCTTGGCACCCTCGTGGATTTCTCTTTTATAAGTTGCAGTGTAAGATCATGGATAGGACCTATCCCTCCTCATAAAATTACCATATTTTCTTATTTTTTTATGATATTTGTTCTCAAGATTTAGCTTTTGCTTCTTTTTGATAGATGGAATTTTCACAACAATCTATGTTAGGGTATTTTTCTCCACTTCTCTTATTCTTATGATAAGGAATCATGCTCTATTGTCATTATATCCCTCTTTTTCCCTTTGTCACATTTTTTGTGATTTGAAGTAATTCAAATTGTTCCTTGTGTCATTCATCTTGATTTCCTTTCCTTTCACTCCACAATTGATAAAATAAGGTCAAAGTTAAGATAGCACTTTTATTTCATCTAGATTTATGAGACTCTTAGACCCCATGCTCTTTAAAGTTCTCTCTCTTATCAACCTTGTCCTAAGTATTCAAATAAATTCATCTTTAACACCCATGTTTGGTTTTCTAAATCCTTAGGGAGAAGGAATAAAAAATTCCATCAAGAAAGTTAAAATCTAAATAATTTGAAATAAAAGGCAATGATATCTAAAAGGTAACATATGAATCTCAAAAGTAAACTTCACACCAAAAGATGTGATTACAAGCATATCTCCTATCACCAATCGAAGCTCAAAGGCCAAATCTCATATAGAGTTGAGGTCCATTGCGGTGTGGTAGGCCAGTAGATTGGAATAGGAGAATTCAACAAACTCTATGGTGTTACCTACTTTTTCATACAAATACCCAATCTTTGTAGTGCACTAACAGCTTTGTAAAGGGTCCTGAGGAACGAGGAACACATTGTGGGAAGGTAGGTCCATTTTACTTTTCATGCATATAGCATTCATGGGATGATCTATATACTGAATTGGTTGACCTAAGACTTGTGTTGCTAAGAGAAGTTATTTAGAGTCCTTAAGGTTGACAATCCTCTTGTTTTGACAAACCTAGTTTAAGTGTCTTGACTTTGATAAAGAGTTTCTCTATCTTGGTTTTTCCTTCATTATCCCCTCCACCCATTTAATTTCACCCCTTAACAGACAAATTATGATTCCAAATCTATTTTCCCTTATTTTTTAATTCCTTATTCTTCACCTCTTAAAAACATGCTAATATTACTTTATTTCAGTTTTATCTATCCTTAGAGCAAAACAACTTACTTGAGCAATTATGGATTACTTTATCTTTACATGGCTTCACATTTTTAGACTTCTTTAACATTCCTTTTTATCATTCATGTTTTACATGATTTTCCAACATGAATTATTGTCATTTATTTCCTATCATTTGTCATTTCTTTCCTATCATTTATCAATCTTTTGCCAAACATTTGTCATTTATTTGCCAATCATTTTTCATTCATTTACCAAACATTTGTCATTTCTTTACCATCATTTTTATATTTCATTTACCATCAATATTTTTTATCTAAATTTACCAATCCTAATTTTCCAAATTTTCCTAAATATTTGCCACTACTATATACCTAATTTTCAAAATTTTCAATTTTTGGTTATTTTTTGCACTAACTTCTATAGGTTCACTTAGTGTTCTTCACATTGGATGCCTTCACTTTCTCTTGCAATCTACTTATTTATCTACAGCACTAAGGTAAGTAAAGGAATTTGTTTTTGAATTTTGTCCTTTCATTTATCTTATTTGTTGCTTACTACACTTTACTTAGCATCAATGTTATGTGTTATCATATTCTATTTCCTGAAGCACCATCCCATGTTGCACTTATGTGACACATGATGAGATTCGAGTGGGGCATATGTATACACAATATTTTTAAATTTTTATGGATTACTGACACTTTGTATCTTTCAATAACCCATAGAGTCTCAATCTCTCTGTGTACATGTTTTAAGGGGTGCACCAAGAAAGGGGTGGGAAGACCATTAGTGCTTCATAAGATTGTTGTCTCTTTTGCCACTTACCATCTACACACTCATCTCCTAAAAACCATTTGCCCTAAGCTTATTCTTATTAGCCTTAACCATTATAGTCTTTTGACATGATTTATCCTCCTTTTCTTACCTTAGTTGTACTAGGTCAATTGGGTCGACCCTGTACAGTCTAGGGGTATTTTCCACTCTTTGAGTTTGTTAGCCCTTTGGCCGACCTAGCTCAGACCTAGTGAATTGTCCTCGAAACATACAGGGTCAACTAGGTTGACCCTGTATAGTTGAAATTTTGAGGAGGATTTAAGGTAAGATCCACCTATATATACAAGTTCATTTCCAGTCATTTGTAAGAAGAGAAGTGAAGAAGAATAAGTGTGAACAAACATCTACTTATTGACCATTGTACTTGAGGAATAAAGCTTAGGGTTCTATACTTTCTTTGGAGATTAAGACCTTATCTTATGGAGAAGTATTTTGGATGCATAGATAGGTTATGTAGCCTATATATGATTTGTCTTTGTTATCCTTACATACCACAACAATCTCTTGTGAATTACCTTGGCCAAGGGAGAGATTGAGGCTCGGCGGGTTCATCTTCAAGGTAAATGTTCCTAACTTTATTTCTCCTTTGTAAGAGTAGATAGATTACGTAGTTGTGATTCTTTATTCTATGCATTAATAATCCATATACATTGATCTGAGTATATGTCTTTTATGCATGTTTAGTTTAATTTTTTTTGTTTCTAACCCCCACTTTGTGCCACAAGCTTTGGTGTGCATTAGATTAGATTTACTTTCTTATTTATTAGAATAGAGTGAACATTAAACCTAGGAATATTTTAGGGTTATTGCATGATTATGTTAGACTGTAGGCTTTGGAACCCTTCCTAGCATGGTGTATTGTGACAATTGATCCCCTAATCAGGTCTAGCAGATCCCCATATTGGTCATGCCCCTGCGTAACAAATGTATCCCCAATTAGAATTGTAGGTATGCTCTATCTTCTCTGAGCTAAGATTGATTTATAGAAATGATGCATTTTTTATTACATACAGTTACTAATGACCCTAAGATGTAAATTAGACTCAATGAACTCATCATAAGTAATGGTTGGCATGATTTCCCCATTATCCAAGGCAATAATATAAGGTGTTAACGGTTTAGTTTATAAATTTTGAACTAATATTATGAATGGGTGGTTATGATATTACATATATGCACCCTAATTTTTCATCATGCAACATTTCAAGAGTCAGTGATGAATGAAAAACCCCTAGTAAATGGAAGAAGTGTAGGTCCACTATATGTGGCCTCCCTTTGTCCTCATGTTTTTCCTTTCTTTTTCATGTGTCAAAACTCATAAAATGTTGGAATCATAACTCCTCATATCAATCTCCCTTGCATCATTTTTAAAACTATCATGGTGGTCTTGAAACTACAAGGGTGGTTGTGTAATCACCATGATGATCGCACAACCATCATTTTGCCTAAACTGGTGGTTTCACAACCATTACACATACAATTAAATTAAAGATAGGACACTATTTTTAGGTGTTTTCTTATCTTTTAGAACTTACCATACCTTCCTAACCCCTTCATTTTCACTCATAAAATTCACATTACCCCTAAATATCATAAATATACCCTCTTCAACCTTCAAAATGATCATAAAAATCACTTATTTTAGCCAATATTGTTTTGTATTATCATCACTAACCATGACATGTTTGTTCCATCTCCATAGCTTTATTTAATTTTTTTTCTCTCAATATTTTTTAACAAATCCCTTAGATCATATGAGCATTATAATTTGGAGGTTGAAACCTAAGGGAAAGAATACACAACCAATTTTTCTTCTAGTTTGTTATCTAGTATTTGACAGATTAGAGGATTCATTTTCTTACTTTGTTTGGGTTGGTCTTCTATCATTGTTTATTTTTTAATTATTGCAAATTTATTAGTATCTCTAAAGGTTTAAATGTTTAATGTTTCAATTAATTACTATTTTTTTATTGGATAAATACTTTGACACATTAATGAATGTTGAAAGGTTTCGAAGAGAATCTTTCATAATCTTCTACCTCGCACTCTTAACAAATCCCATAGAGGTTTGTCTTGAAAGTCATCAATGAGTCTTTATGTTGTTCTTTATCAGTTTTCATTCAAATTTTATATTAAATATTATATTCATCAAAACAAATGCCCATAATTACATTTTCCCATTGAAGTATTCAAAGTGATCATTTGTATTAACTTACCTTATTGTTTTCAATCATTTAAACATAATTACCAATATTTTAATTATTGAATTATGAGTCATCCATTCATCTTAAAAAAAAATCCATTGTTCTCAAGATCTAACTTATTGTTGTGTAGACTAAAATTAACTTTTTATAGCAATGTTTTAGTCCATTATGTGTAATCATTTGTTTAGTTTTAGCTTAGGTTATTTTATCAAACTCATATGGGAAGAAAAATACAAATACATAATTAATTAGATTTATTCATTGCAAATATGTTAAAGTTTAAAGAATACTTTCTTTTAGTGAAACTAGTAATTTAATGTCAATCATTATTGCAGGTCATATATTTACTTACTATTTAGTGTGATTTTTGCTTCTAGCTAATTTTATTTATTGTGATTTCATGTTTTTCTTACCCAATACTATATTATTCTAGTTTTAACTTCATTTACTCTTTTTCTATTTATTTTTCCTACCTCGTGCACCTTCTTATTTTGATGATACTACCAAGATAAACTCAACCTCATAGAACACACCTCTTTCCCCTTGTTTTTCCTTCTACAAAACTCTCATCAAAGACATTGATTGTGAGCTTGGATAGATGGTCTTTTGTTCCACTTCTCTCCCTTGATTTTCAACTAGTTAATTATCTTATACACATAATCTGAGACACCCAATGCTTATTAGGATGAAAAATCTTGCCACCTGTCCCATTGATCCAATCCTTGATTTTTATTTTTACTCTTTGTGTCCAATCTCCTCCTTCTCACTCATTCTATAGATGACATTACCATGACAAGCTTAGCCCAATTGAGTTGGTCAAATACGTAGATTTATTTAACCCAACTTCTATCCATTTCAAGAAAGTAATATTAATAAAAAGTTGTATTAATTGGGATTCTTAGGGATAATTTCTCAGTTCACATAGGTCATGAGATCACATGGTCAAATTTAAGTTACTTTAAAATGGTAACCCATTTTCCTCTTGCAACATAACTAGAAATGGGTCATGAATGTTAAAAATCCTGAGTCTAATGATACCACCCATAGTATCTATGCTACTTAGAGACCCCTCGTACACTTAATCACGGTTGCCTCCACTTAAGTATTTAGTACTAAGTGATCACCCTAATTATTGGTTACAAAACTAATATGATTATAAAGTGAATTTTAAATTCCAATGAGTCCACAAGACTCTTTGGATTTTTGTAGAGGACCATAGGGGTCCATGGAGTCTATGGAGGATAGTTGTCACATTTTACTTATTCATTGGGATCACAAATTCATTAATTTTTTATTAAAACTCACTGGGACAATTCTTGCACATAGAGATAAGTGAACATGACAAAATATATGATTGAGTTGTGACATTTAACAAATCGACAGCCATAGGATCAAAATTTAAAGTCAACACAGGATGTCAGGATGATGATCTGGTGAACATCAACATTAAATTCATGTTCACAAGGGATGATTGTGTTACCCACCAGTTTTAAGATAAATTTCATGGGTTCCATGACATGGGATTACCTCATGGAGTAGTCAAGAGATCACATGAGTTTGACAACCTATGATTATGACAAGTGTCATAATCATGACCTACACAAGTTGTAGATCAATGGTAAGACCACTATGGAAAAAATGTTGGAAATTAAAAGTATATTTATTAGAAACATAGGTCTATGTAAATGTTTGATAAATCACAAGTGGATTTGATAAGTCCATTTATCCATGGGAACCATGGAGATTATAGGAAACCTTCAAAACCTATTAAATAGAGACATTGGGATTATTACACATGGCATGATCATGGGCCATTGATGATCACAAGTTAAAATATGGTCATAGTAAGGGAATAATGACACAAATATATTTTCATGGCCACATTTTTCATGATAAATTACAAAAGCACACATTTAATGTCTCATTGGAAAGCTCTACAAGCAAGCTTTTAGTTAATGGTAACCATATAGTGATTAATGTAACCATGGAGTCCAAGCTACTAAAAATATAATGTTTTATAATGTATTAAAATTAGGAAAAACATGAAAATTATCTCGTACAAGTGTTAAAGGGGATTTTCATAAGCAAAATATAAATAGAAAAGCAAAGATCAAAAATAATTGATAGGGAAAACCAAGGGGAAACTTAGAGTCGATATAACGGGCAAATTTGGAATTAAAAGAGTTGAAAACTAGAGTTGAAAAAATAGAGGGATGACACAGAGATCAAAAATATGTCACAGGAGGAATTACAATTTCTACACTATAAGTGTGAATGAAAAATTTTGCAAAGGCCTAGGAGAGAAACATATATTGAGATTGTAAATCTTATGCTTAGATAGTTAGATATAGGGAGATAGAGATTGATAATAGAGTCACTATGATTTTATATGTCATTAAGGATTATTTCCATTTATAAAATAAAGTATGTTTTTTTCACTATGTGAATCTTCTTGTTATATGGTCAAGGACATCCCTTCATTGGTAACTTCTAGTATGAACTAAACCAAATGTTATCAAAATAAAGGTTTGAATCATGTTGAGAATTTTTTTCCATAATTTTATGGGTAGGAAACAAGAGAGGAAAATTTCCATAAGAGAATAGGTGTTTTGTAGAAGGTGTCAAGAAGATACCATGTAATTTTTTTTATTTTTTACATGTGTGAGCAAGTCCTAAAAGTGAAGAAGAGTCATGTGATAAATTGGGAAACTCTTTTTGGAGTCAGATGCAAATTGGAAAAAGAAAGCTTACATTTGTTTTAGATAAAAGAATGTCCTAAAAATTTTGGGAAAGAGGATAAGTTTGTTGCAGGTGTGGAGAAGTCTTGAAAGTTGTGGAGGAGAAGCTTTTGTTACAATCCAACATAATTTGTTCAAATAAGCCTTCTTAAAAAAGTTATAGGTTATGAAAGAGAATCATATTTGTGGAGAATAAATAACACATAAAATATGACAAGACCAAAAGTGGAATACTTGACATAGATGTTTAAAGAATTAACAATAACATTAGAAATGATGAAGAATGCACAAAGTGGAGAAGATGTTGTAGATGTGAGTGAATAGGATGAATAAGAAATGATGATGGGTTTGGTGTCCCTAAAAGAAACATTGGATTCCTTATAGCGAGACCAATAAATTTAGGAAAATATCCCATCATAATAAAAAGACTAGAAGAGGTTATTATGAAATAATTGAGTAAGCCCACTAGCAATATTATTTGGTTTTGTGGTAATGAGAGGCTAAAATAACTCATGAAATGGATTATTGATTTATAGGATATATTTGAAAAAGATAAAATTAAAGATCCCATGTGGGTAAATATAGCATTATAGAGGTAATGTGGACATGCAGTTGTATGTTAGAAGGATATCGAGATAAGAGAAAAGAAAGAATAAAGTGAGTAGTTTGGAATAGATGATTTCCATATTGATGGGTAGGATTGTGCACCCAAGATTCCAAGAATAATGGTGGAATAAGCTCTAAGCATTGAGACTTAAGAGATGGAATAATAAGGTTAGCTTTCAATGCAATTAGAAAAGGAGGTTTCCAAGTGAGAAGCTCAAAGATCTAAGTGAACAGAATAAAATTACTTTGAAACTCAATGGGAAAGTGTGATCTACAAGTGAGAAGTCCAAATCTATTTTCAAGAAAAATAGAGAGGAAGAAGTTTGTGAGTATCCCATAGAAGAAGAGATATTCATTAAAAAAGAAATGAAGGAAATATTTTTTCACTAGAATAAGGTGGCCCATTATTTGATGGTGGGAAAGAATTTTTGGAATACCATAAATGGGTATAGGCTGAGTTATCATTAAAGGATGAAGGTAATGTGATTGATATTTATATTTTTCAAGAAATAAAGTTTGATAACAACAAATAAGCTTAGGTTTCCATAGAGGTGGAGGAAGTGCAAGTGAATATACATGAGGAACATATGGTTGAAGATGATGCATATAAATAAGAAGAAAATTGGGTGAAGAATGAGGAGAGAAAAACCATGGAGATTTTTTTAGAATGGGCCTTTGAGATTCCATCATGGAATGAAGGTTATGAGTAAATTTTGATCAATAGAAAATAATTGGGCATGTATTTGAGGAATGACAATGAATTTGAAGGAATGCTTATGAAAACTATTGATTCTCTTAATGTGTTTGATCCATGTGTAAGTTCAATAATGAAGGAAACAATAAAAAGAGGATAAATTTTGATTCAATATAACATATTCCTATGTATGAGAGACAGTAGAAAGAATTGGAACAAGATATATTTAACTTACAAAAGTTTGATGTGGGAAAGAAGACTATTAGGGTGTGAATCCACTATTTATAGGCTACTCATGATCACTATTCATGGTGATGTGTCATGTGAGTGATATGGAATTTGGGTGTGAAGATGATTTGGAATGAAGGTGATGTAGTAGGAAGGTGATGTGGTAGGAAGGTGACATGGTAGGAGGACCCATGGTGGGTCCTAGGATGTGATCATGTTGATGTGACAATGGGGTGTAGCACTCCACTAGAGGACATAGGTTTTGTCCTTAGTTGTCACATTTGAGTTGTCACATGGTGCATAAGATAAGAGGTCATGTATGGGTCAAATTTATAAAGGTACCCATGATTCACATGTGTATAGAAATTCAAAAGGTTATTGCAACACCTTTTGTACTTGTGTGGTCACATTGAATAAGAAGACAAGAAGAGCATTGTTGCATATTGACCTCACATGTGTGAGTGGGACAAAATTATAGGAGTCATATGGGGTGGCTTGGAGCTTGTCTGAAGTGGAGCATACTCTTTGTTAACTTTTGGATATGAAAACAATAAGAACATTATTGAGTGTTTGGACTCACTTGTGAAAGTGGGGAGCAAGTTTTGGAGCCACATGGAGGTGGCACATGTTCTTGTATAAATTAAAGATGTTTTGAAGACTTTTTCATGTGGTGAAAAACATTATGGATATCACATGACACCCCATTAATGTGTGTGTTTCTTTTTTAATGGGGCACTATGAATTTCTCCTCTATCTCTCTATCTCATGTAAAATTCTATAAAGCATTGCATTCCCCATTGTATTTATGATAATCCCATTGGGTGTTATCCACTCTTGGATCATTGTTGGAGGTTAGAGATTACAAGGCATGAAATCTTATTTAACCTAGATGCTAGGGTTGTAAGCATCATTCGTGCTTAGGTGGTTAGAGATTATAAGGCTTAGATGGGACCATGGCTCCCCTAGTTTGTATGTAAGCATGGAGATCCTTGAGGTTAGAGGTTAGAGTCTGGAAGGCTATGCTAGCTTGGATCACCTAGTTGAAGACATGAAGCTTGGAGGATTGTTAGCTCAGCTCATGGAGATGGAGGTTGATGCTTTGGATCTCACCTTGGATGATATGGTGTTAGCATCATATGGAGTTATATGTTACAACTTGGAGGTTGGAGCTTGTAAGGATTGGTTGCAAGCTTGGTTCACATGAGTGCTTGTAAGCACTAAAAAGTTTTTTCTAAGAGTAAGATATTGTATAAGAGAGTTGTTGATGGAATATGAATTCTAGATGTTACCTTTACCTCATGGTTTTTCCTTATCTAGTTTAGCAGGGTTTCCACATATATCTTGTGTAATGTGTGTTCTCTCTTGTGTTTATGTTTTTATCATAACTTATTTTTCAATTTTGCAATTTATTTACTTGCACGTGTAAGATGTTTATTTCATAATAAGAGGTATTAGATATTTGGTTTAGAAGTTAACATGTTGGTATCATGAGCCATGTTTTAGTTCCTAAAAACTAGTATCAGAGCCATGGTTTTTGGTTGGTTTGTGTAAGTGTGAGCTATAGGTGGAGAGACCAAGATATAAATAAAAAATAAATAAATAAAAAATTGCATAGAAATTATTCTCTCTTGGTGGAAGATGGAGAATGGAGGAGAAGCTAAAAAATCTTTACCAGATGGATCACCACCAACATAGTTTTCCTAAAGAAGCAACCATATAACTTGAGGACTAAGCTGGACTCCATTTATGAGATGGAGATTCTTGGGTGGAAAAGGGATACAAGTTGTGGGATCCTACTACCATAACATTTTGGTTGAGATGTGCAAAAATAAATGTAAAGGAGGTATAAGAAACCTGATATTATACATAATGGATGGAGAAGAACAAGATACTTGAGGTTTCATGGAAGAAGGTCATGTGTGTGACATGAAATAGAGTAGGATGCAGCTTGACTATATCTTGAGGGATCAAAAACTTAGTAGGGATAGTGATGCACTGAGTAGTGCAATGACTTCCCAAGAATTGTGGATGGGTACCATGTTGATCATGGTGGGTAACAATATATTTCATATGGAGAATTCATGTGTTGGCTTCTATGGTTTTTTCTCTCTTGTTGATAACTACTATCAAGAGTGCAGTGTGTAATTATTATTTGATCATCTAGATGTGAAATCATCATTCTTACATGGTAATATTGTGATGAGATGGAATATCTAGAATTATATGAGGATGAGGCAAAGAGTTGTTGGTTTGCATAATTGAAAACTATATAGGTTCTAGTAGGTATGTTTTAGATTAAGGTAAAAGTAGGTTTTGAAGGGACCCCAAAACCCTTTTACAAAATAAAGAAAGATAAAGCATTAACAACCACCAAGAAAAGCATTCCTGAATCCTACTAAAAAATAGTATCAAATCAAGTTTTACAAGGACCTAAAACCACAAACATAGACCAATAAAAGCACCCAAATTCTACAAGGACCTGAAACCTTAACAAAACTAGGTTTTACAACCTGAAACAAGTACCCAAGTTTTATAAGGACCTGTAACCTTAAAAAACTTACAGCATAGGGAAAAGAATGCTAAAAAATATAAATCTTTAGCATTCTACCCTAGCCAACAATGCAGGTTGCCATTGCAATAATGACAAACAAGCATTTTGCGTGACAATAAAAAAAACCCCAAAATACCTTTGGTTTCTCTCTCACTATGATTGATGAAGACACCATCAGATCCAGCAATAATGACGGCCATATCCATGTCACCCACATTACTGTCAATAGTTGTGGCAGCTTTTATGAGCACCTTGTGTTGCTCTTCGCGGCATCTGATAATGAGATGCTCGCTAAAATTGGCTAGATCCTGGCCCTGCTCCCCGCGGTGGCCTCCATGAGCACCCTGTGTGGCTCCCCTATGAGGGTTTCCCCCATCTGTTCACTATTTCCTTTACAAACCAGATCAGGATGGTAATCCAACTCAGGCTAGAAAACCAACCCAAGTTCCATCTACAATATGGACATCCGAAGCAAAAATAAAGTTCCACACAATAAAAGATCATGCATTACAATGGGTTGCACAGAATAGATAGGGTTTAAGGGGGCCACGCAGATGCGAGCCCCCTCTTCGAACCCATTTTCCTTGAGCAGGGCACCGCTGTGACTTAGGGTTTTTTCCATTTTTTCCTTGAATAGGGTGCTACTGCGGCTTAGGGTTTTTTCCATTTTTTCCCTGAACAGGGTGCCACATCGGCTCTCTGTTCTAGTAGGTATGTTGATGTGGTACAAAAATACCTTCATGGTGAGCCAAGGTTTAGCAGAGATTATTGTTGTGTGTAGATGGCATGTTGGTTTCAGGTACCAACATGACTAATGGTGAGATGAATCAGGTGAATAGGTTGAGATGAAGGAGCAAACCAAGGATGGAGATGCATAGTGGACATGATAGCAAGGAAGTCAAGTATCCCACTTCTTGTGGTATTTTGAGATGTCTTTTAGAGTGTCCCAGAATAAGGAGGAGAAGATATGGTTATCATGTGTATTTGATTCATCAGGATTAAGAAGCCTCATGTATGCCATGGTTTGTAATAAACTACATACTTCTAAATAGTGGGAGTTGTGAGTAGTTCATGGTGGAATCCTGAAGAACTATGGGTTTGTGGTGAAGTGGTAGTCACTTTAGTTGTTATAAATCTACTATGGAGGACTAGATATTGACAAAGGTGATCAGGACAAAAAAAATTTAATAGTTTAAAAAATTTCTACTTGGATTGTGTGTGAGTAGCAGTAAGCATTGATGATAGTTGGATGGTAGCTGGTTGGCAGAAGACATAGGTGTGGTAAAGTCTTATGTATATGAATTCAAGTGGGAAATTATTATGGTGTGAATCCACTATCCACAAGTAATTATTCATGGTGATGTGGCATATAGGTGATGTGTCATGTGGGTATGCAGATAAGTTGGTATGTAGGTGATGTGGCATGCAGGTGATGTGGTATGCAGGTGATGTGGTAGGAAGTTGATGTGGCAGGAGGTCCCATGGTGGGTCCCAAGATGTGATCAAATTGATGTGATAGGTATGGGGTGTAGCACTCCACTAGAGGACATGGGTTTTGTCCTTAGTTGTTACATGTGGGTTATCACATGGTACACAACACAAGAGGTCATGTATGGTTTTAATTTCTAAGGGGACCCATGATTCACATGTGTAGAGAAAGTCAAAAGGTGACTGCAATACCTTTTGGACTTTTATGATCACATGGAATAAAAAGACAAGAAGAACATTGTTATAGATTGAACTCACATGTGTGAGTGGGATGTAATTTTAAGAGTCACATGGGGTGGCTTGGATCTTTTCTATAATGGAGCATCCACTTTATTGATCCTTGGAGATGAAGACAAGAAGAAAACTATTAAGTGTTTTGACTCACTTGTGGAAGTGTGGAACAAGTTTTAGAGCCACATGGAGGTGTCACATGTTATTGTCTAAAGTGAAGATGCTTTGAAGACTTTTTCACATGGTGAAAAACATTATGGAGATCACATGACACCCCACTCATGTGTGGTTCAAATTTTTGAGGGGCCACTATGCATTTATCCCTCTCTCTCTCTCTCATGTAAAATGCTATAAAGCATTGCATTTTCCTTTGTATTTATGAGAAACCCCTTAGGGGCTCTCCACTCTTGGATCATTATTAGAGGTTAGATATTATAAGGCATGGAATCTTAGCTCACCTAGATGCATGGGTTGTAAGCAGCATTCTTGCTTAGGTGGTTAGATCATGTAAGTCTTATATGAGAGCATGGCTCACCTAGTTTGTATGTAAGCATGAAGATCCTTGAGGTTAGAGGTTAGAGTGTGGAAGTTTATGTTAGCTTGGCTCACCCAAATGAAGACATGGAACTTGGGGGCTTGTTATCTCAGATCATGGATATGGATGTTGATGTTTTGGGGCGCACCTTGGATGTTATGGTGTTAGCATCATGATGGAGTTACATGTTATAGCTTGGAGGTTGGAGCCTATAAGTCTTTGTTGAAATTTGGTTCACCTAAGTGCTTATAAGCACTAGAAAGGTGTTCCTAAGAGGAAGCTATTGTATAAGAGAGTTTTTGATGGAATATGAAGTCTAGATGTTGCCTTTGTCCCATGGTTTTTCCCAAATTTGTTTAGCAGGGTTTCCACATATATCTTGTGTAATGTGTGTTATCTCTTATGTTTATGTTTTTACTATACCTTGTTTTTCATTTCTAAAAGTTATTTACTTGTAAATGTATGATGTTTATTTCCTAACAAATACTCTGACAAGATAAATGGGGAAAGATTGGATAAATGAAAATTATCACACATGAAATAAAGGTAAAGGAAGAAAGATGGAAAATTTTAATCAACCTGGTGTTGATATAAGAAGATGAAAGAAGAAAGTAGAGAAATAAAAGTAAAAGAGGAACAAATGAATAGAGGTAAGTAGAAGAGGAAGGATATGAAACCAACAAGAAGTTGGAAGTGGTATAAAAATGTGATAATCAGATGATATATTTGGTGTGTTGAAAGGGAACACCATGATCATCAATCTTAGTGGAAAAAAGAGTGGTTTTCCTACTTTATCTATATGACCATGAACTCATGTCCTTAAGTGTCTATTTTAGGAGCATCTAATTCATATTGTAAATCTTGCATCACAAAAAATAGTTAGGAGTGTTTGTGGTTTTCAATAATGAGTTTTAGGTCTAGTTTCTTAGTTGATAGAGGTTACAAAATCACATGGTCACATTTAAGTTTTTGTAAAACAGTCACACATATTCCTCTCACAACCTATCTAGAAATGGGTCATGAAGTTTATTCAAGTCCCAAGTCTAATGATACCACCCATAGTCTTTATTTTCCTTAGAGACCCCCTATATACTTAGTTAATCACAGTGACATCAACATAAATCTTTAGTACTAGGTAATCACTTAGTACTAAATAATCACCCTAATTCTTGGTTTTAGAACTAGTGGGATTATAAAGTGAATATAAAATTTTAATGGGTCCATGGGACTCTTAAGATTAATGTGAAGGACCATGGGGGTTCACAGAGTCCATGGAGGATGTGTTATTATTCAATTATTCATAGGCATCACAAAAGTTCTAAGCCTTTTATAATACTAACTTGTTCATGAAGAAGTCATGTGCACAAAGATTGCCAGACCAAAAAGATTATATGATTAAATTATTAAATCTAATGGGTCTATATCCATAAGATAAAAATTTAAAATCAACACAGGATCATAGTCAATCAGACCTCAACTTTAACTTCATGTTCACATGGGATGGTTGCATGTCCATCAATAATTAGAATTAGATTCATGGGGCCCATGGCCTCAAGATTCCCCCAAGAATAAATCAATTGGTTGTGTGAGTCTACGAGCCTAGGATTATGACAAGTGTCACAATCACAACCTACGCATGTCACATATCAATGGTGGGACCATTTTGGTAGATGCATTGGAACTTATAAGTGATTTAATGGATCCATAAGTTCAAGTAGATACATTAGAGGTCACAAGTGGATTTAATAAATCCATGAGTGCAAGTGGAACATAGAGATCATGAAGAAGCTTTGAATACCATTAAAAATAGACATTAGGATCATGCCATGTCAAACAATCATGAGCCATTGGTGGTAAAAAAATTTAATATGGTCATGTAATCACCTAAAAATGACACTTGAGTGTTAAGAGTGATATTTGAGACCACTTATCCCTATCTTAGCCATATACCTATTATATATCCTATTTTCACACTTATCCAACCTTTGTGTGGACCACAGGCATCCTTAGTCATCCTTAAAGTAGTCTTAGACCTTCATTATTGCATCATGGACCTTAGTGCCTAGTGTTATACCACTGGGAAACTAGTGTCATAATAGGGATAGTAGTGTCACATGGTGCTAGTGTCCTAATAATGGTGCTACTATAATTTTCCTCCTCTTTTCACAAATGAATATATTTTCAAATCTTTTACCTCTTAGGGTTAGCCTAGACCTCTTTTAGCACCTAAAAAATCACCAAATTAATATATATATATATATATATATATGAATTTTATACCTCTAACCACTAGAATGGAAATCAGATGTAAATTACATATGCAAACTTAGAACAAGTTATGCAAAATTAAGGTCATCAATCCCTATTCTTCCCTACTTCTACATATTATCATCTATAACATTCCTAAGCTCATATTACTCATATTCCCAATCTCAAGCACATTCAAAGAACTCAAGTCAACTATCATACTAGATACAATTATACTTGCACCTACACTTAGGTGGGGAGAACTACATTGGGCTTGATCCCTCTTAGAAGTATTGGTATATAGGCAACTCTCTTCACAATGGGGTGTTAATGATGTCAAGCCTACTACACTAACAAACACACTTTTATACTTGAATAAATCACATGCCCTATAAATATGAAGGATTATGGTTTGCTCAAAAATTCAATCAAAACATGCCATATACAAGATTTTAGAACTTGTGCACGTAGGAACAGACCTTATAGATCCAGACGTAGGTGCACCTAGAAGCTCAAGATAGTCTTGCATAAAGGACACTACCATAAAATAAAGATAATAACACCACATGGCACTATTGTCCAATTAGGGTGATATTGTCTAGGAGGAGTTTTACACCTGGATCCTATTTATGAAACTTGGACTAGCCTCTACCTCAATTTTAATCCTCTAGATCATCCATCTCAGTCATTTTCCAGCTAATTTCTTATTTGCATTATTTATTACTATTTTTAGAAAGGTCAAAATTAGTCAATTTTGTAAGAAATTAGTGGATGTATTTATTGCATATTTATACCCTAATTTACTATTCTCATCTCTTTAACAACATAAATTTACATTCAATAAGTCTTAAAAGGTTAAAATATTTGGTGAACCCAACTTACTATGAATATTGTTAAAACCCTAACCCTAGATGTTCTTAAGGTTTGTATCCTTTTTTTCTATGCTCAAATTTTAGTTATAAAATCTCAAATTTGTTTTATTATTTAATTCTTGTAATCTTTCATAGATTGAATTTATTTAAAGATTCTAAATATACAACAATTTGTTTTCCTACTCCCTAAAATACAATAGTGTAATTCAACAACCTATTTGATGAAACTGATAAGAGACAATTGCAAGATTTTTTTTCCAAAAATTTGGATATGCAAGTTGACCTTATCAATATTATCCATAAAGAACTTCAAAAATCAAATAATGATCAATCTTCTACTTCCCCAGATAATAACATTGTTACACCTATATTGGGGCTAACTCAGCTAGCACAACAGCCAGTTTTAACTCAACAACCTTCAATGACATATATACCTCTTATGGCCAATTCCTTCTTTCTATATGTATATTTCCTTATGAAATAGGTTTATACTCTCTAGGCTAAGATATTACATCTTGATAAGGGAGCCACTAGGCCATCACATGCCTTGGATTCTCATGTTATTTTACATACACATCTGGCACATCACATAATAGCAACTCCTTCGCCATCTGGATTCATGGCACCTAAGCTTACATTTAAGTTGTGCATAAACTTTAGAAACCTAAATACATCTTTAGATAAAGATAATTATCCATTGCCTTCTCTAGATGAAGTGATTGAAATGGTTAATGGATCTCAGATGATGTTCTTTTTGGATGGATTCTCAAGGTATAATTAGGTTTTATTGAACCATGATGACTGAGCCAAGACTACATTTACCATGAATTGGGGCACATTAACCTATAAATGAATTTCATTTGGACTAATCAATGTTGGAGTGACATTTCAAAGAGTGATGAATTTTGTGTTTGAAGGTCTTATTAGCAAATGCATAATAATCTACATGGATAATTTAACTATGTTTTCAAAATGCAAATCAAATCATGTTTGCCATCTACAAAAGAACTTTGAAAGGTGTATAAGGTATGTCATTTATTTTAACCTTAATAAGACAGTTTTTAGTGTCATTGAAGGTAAGCTTCTCGGTTATATCATCACACAAGAAGGTATTACTATCGATCCCAAAAGAGTTGATGTAATTTCTAAATTATCTCAACCTAATAACTAAAGTATTTCTTTGGAAAAATCAATTTTATCTATAAATTCATTGATGGATTTGATAAAATTGTAGATCCCCTTAAATCTATGTTAAAATAGGATGCCAATATGGAGTGGCATGATAGATCAAAGAAAGCCTTTTAGGACATCAAAAACACCATCATGCAAGCACATGTGGTGATTATCCCAAACTATGCAGAGGATGTGTGTGTGTGTGTGTGTGTGTGTGTGTGTGTGTGTGTGTGTGTGTGTGTGTGTGTGTGTGTGTGTGTGTGTGTGTGTGTGTGTCTGTGTGTGTCTGTGTGTCATTTTACCTCTAAGCACACCATTGTTTCTTATCTCATGAAAAGATTAGATGGAGAATAATGCCTTATTGCTTTTATGAGCACCAATCTTAAGGATACAGAACTAAGATACTCCACATTGGATCAGCACCCTTATGTATTTTTCAAGGCTATAAAAAAGTTTAGGCACTATAATCTAAGGAATAAATCACATGCAATCATGCTAGACCTGATTATCAAGTAAATTTTGGGTTAGAATTATTGGAGTGGATGCCAAGATCTTTGTATTAAGTGAATGCATAAGTTTGTGATAGGCACGGGTCAAACATGTACACAATATAATAGATGAAAGAAAATGAAATCATAGACATGAGAATATTGCATAAACAAGATAAGATCCAAACCCCATCTTCCATTAAATAATATATCACCAAGAGAGATGTACATATAAGATTGCATGAGTAAATTCTCCCAAAAAAGGCAGTCAAAGAACCAATAATAGAAGAGTAACTCCCATAGCCAAAATAGCTAGTCAAGGGAGTTACTTATCATTCATCTAATCAAAATGTAACTCCAAGTATACCTAAGCAAGATTATCCATGAAAGTAGGAAAACTCCTAATAAGGGGGAAAATCCCATAATAAATAAATATGGGAAAAAAGAAAACCCTTACTCTAACAAGAATGAACTAGGCAAATGGAAAGTCAGATGGATGACCAAGTTGTAGGAGTATGACCTGGAAATAAAGCCTACCAAATTGATTTAAGGGAAAGGTCTTACTTAAATGTATTCAAGATTTATCTAAGAATAAATTTTCACCAGTTAGATTGGGAGCTAATATCATAGTAGGATTGGTATACCCCATTCATACGTTCTTACTCTATGAGAACACACCTCCTAGACTTAACCAAACACAAAAAATAACCCTCAAATTGAAGGAAACATAATTTATGTCGAATAAAGGAGTTCTCTTCAAAAAAATTCATGAAGGTGTTTGTCTTAGATGCTTATAAAAGGTTGAAGCTAGGCGAGTAATGGTGAACTTCCATGAGAAGTTGGGCACTGGTTACCCTCCATCAAATGCAATGGTGCATAAAATACTTTGGGTTAGCTATTATTAGCCAACCCTATTCCAAGATGTCCACACACGTGTTAGGACTTGCCATCAGTGTTAAACCTTTACCAAAAGATAAATCCATGGTGTAATGCCCTTACAATTAGTTTTATAAATGAACCATTTTCCCAATGGAAGCTAGATTTTGTGGGTTCATTAACCCCAACTCGTTAATAAGCCATAATTTTGTCCTTATGGCTACAAATTAATGCACAAGATGGATCGAGGTACTGGTAACAAATAAAAGCATTGAAAGTTAAATCATCAAATTCATGGAGAGTAATGTGACCACTTGATTTAGGACTCCTATCTCATTAGTATGTAATAATGGCCATGCATTCCAATCCATAAAGTTTACCAAATGGGTATATGGTAATGGGATCACTTTAATATTATCATCTAATTACTACCCACAAGGGAATAGGTTGGCAGAATCAACCAATAAGAACTTGATGTCAGGAATCTAGAACAACAAACATGCTCTGATCCCACTTGTCAGGATGCAAAACCGGAAGCATACAATTGATTACCAGACTTCAAACAACTTAAATATGCAGAAATAACCAAAATCAACAAGTAACTAGAATTCAGAATAACACAGCATATGAGAGACAATACACAACTTGTATTTACACTTTATACAGAAAAGAATACAATAAAGAAGATGCCACTTCTTCTCCACCACCTTACAGAGGTTTCCCACACCTCAAGTGAACAGTAATTCTTCTCCCCAAAGCTCTCCCTCTCACAGGTCCCAACACCCAACTCAAATACAGAGTTGGTGTTCACCTCCCATGCTCCACGCACACCACAAGTGCTCCACGCACTCCACAAGCACTCCACGTGCTCCACAAGTACTCAAGGTACTTCAAGTAGATCTCCCATGAACCTGCAATAACCTGCACTTCAACAGACCATACTTATGGAAGGAACTTCCTTGCCTTCCTCTCTTGCTCTATCCGAGTACACACCTGTACTCCAAGTAGATCCTACCTGATACTGCTCCCTGTTGTGTTGCTATCTATATGACCTTGCACACCTGCAAATCAAACAACGGTTCTGATCACCTGTGAACCTCGACCTTGCACACACATACACCTGTAGATCAACGATCTTACTTACCATGTAGATCTCCTATATAGGCCATGCAACTGTGACCAAGATCCTACACTCTTGAAGAACCCAGCTGGCTCTCCAATCCAGCACCAACACCCCTGGTACTGAGGCACTAGGAGGAACGCACCATTGCTCTACCTCACACACAGAAGGAGCTTATAATTATGCTCTCTTACTCCCTAGCACACTTTTCCAATACAACCATGAGTCTATTATATAGATCTCATCAAACAATAATTAGACATCTAATTACAATAATTAGATCCGCAGCTCTCAGTCTAAAAATAGATCTCTTCATGCAAACACTTGGTTCGTTAGCTAACTGCCCATAAATAGCTCGCAGTCGAACCACACAGGTGACTGACGTCGGTCCCTGTCTGCCTGGAGGTGACCGACGTCGGCCGATTTATGACCGACATCGGTTGCTTCCCTTTGCTATCCTACCGACGTCGGCTGATCAGACCGACCCCAACTTCTCTGTAACTCAGCAACCTTCAGCGACCTCCTCTCCTGTTTGCATTAGTGAAGCTTTTAGCTCCACAATCCTAACAATCTCCCACTTGGAGATAAACAGCTGCACTGTACCTGTACCTATACTCCGTCTAATCTGTTTCCTGGTTTGTATCCCTCTTCAAGCTCCCACCTGAAGACAACCCACCACACATCTCGTGGTGTACCACCTGTCATCTGAGTACCCTGCCACATCCGAACCTACAACACCTGTAGTGAACTCCTGACCCTGCATAGCAACACCTGCTGCCGATCCCTCTCAAAAAACCTGAGAACCCACTTCCCCAAATTGGCTCCTAACTCTGACAGCTCCCACTACATGGGAATACTCAGGTCTATACCAGACCTCATGTGATTTCGGACACTGTACCTGTCCAGCCCTTAGTGTGCTCCGGTTCTTCATCCTGAACCTCGTCAACACCTGATTCACATCAGCTCCCACTCGAGACAAAATCAACCTGTGATCTCCATGCCTCCCATGTCAAAGAATTTCGCTGCTCCAAACTCCTCATGACATGCCACTGAACTAATCTTACCCTTAGCTCAACAAAACCCTATATGTACTAACCCTGCTAGCTAGCATACTATCCACATACAGCAACAGAATGATGTTGCAATCATCATCCCCCTGGTAAGTCAAACCATAGTAGTTACCTGACACTGACTGAAGCCATGCTTCGTCCTCCACCTGTCAAACCCGGTACCACTGTCCTCCAGCTCCTCAAGACCATATGCCCTGGTCTTTCGTCTCACGTATCCGTTCTCTCTATTCTTCTACTAAGGAATCCATTCGTCTCTGTGCTTTCATCCAGCTGGCAAACCTACCAAAAACTCCCGTCTGGTTTTGCATCATAACCCTGCCTAGCTCCCACCTGTTTCCTGGATCCTTCCTGCTCTATAATCAGCAACAAGTATGAAGAAGAGGAACATGAATTTGAGGGCCTACTTATGCCTTCAGTCCTCCGTATGGGTGTTTGAGACTCCTTGACAGCGTGTTATCCACCCAAAATTCGTTACAGTGACCGACCTCGATCACTCCACAGTCTGCATCCGACCAACGTCGGTTCCATGCGTCTGTACCTGACTACCAGCCTACCAGCGCTGGTGTCCCTGTTGCCGACATCGGTCTTACATATCGCCGACGTCAGTCCTTGATCGACGTCGGTCTTACTCTGCCCGACATCACTGGCTTCGGTCTGCACATGACCAACATCGGCACCTGTCTGTTCGACGCTGGTTCCCCCTGACCGACATCAGTATCTGTGTTCGCCTGTGAGTGATGACTTTTTTACCCGCGAGCTCCTTTGGATCAAAACCCATGTCCAAACTGCTATGCTCAGAAGTATCTAGCCTCATCCACTGAACTCTGTCCGCCATCTCCTCCAAGAACACCAAGGCTTTCCAGTTCTTAAGCCTATCAAATATATCTGTCTTCCGCTTAAGAACATGCATCTCCTTCCTGCTCATGTGACCAAGCCTACGAAGCCACGTCTCCGCAATAGAAGAAGAATCAGTAATATAAACAAGTAGATAAAGAATACCTATTTTCTTACCATCAGCTAATTCAAGTGCTACCGCTGTGAGAGTTCTTGTGCATCTCTCATCACCCAATCTTTCTGAAGAAATTAGCCATATCTCCAAACCTGGGACCTGCATGACCTTCATCAACACCTGTGTGTTGGCCGCCTGCAATTTCAGCTTCACTTCTCCTTTGCCAATTCTTTGGCAAGGCTTACCAGCTCCTCTACCTGGGGCTGCATGGAAAGAGGCAACCGAATCTTTTATCCAAGATTCAACTTTATCCAAGAAACCTGCAAACACATCCTGTGAAACAACACCTGCTACATCTGTATCTTCAGTTTCTTCATGCTGATCTGCTACCAACCAACAATATTCTTTTACCTACTCTTTCTTTCCATCAGACCGTGAGTAACCGTTTGTGCTTTTCAATTCCTCCATTCTTAGCTTACTTTGATCTGCCGTTGCTCTACTCCCACTCGATCAGAAACCCCTGAGAGTGCCCTGTAACCAAAACACAACCTGCTTCCTGCAACCTTAGCTCTGATACCACTTGTCAGGAATCTAGAACAACAAACATGCTCTGATCCCACTTGTCAGGATGCGAAACCGGAAGCATACAATTGATTACCAAACTTCAAGCAACTTAAATATGCGGAAATAACTAGAATCAACAAGTAACTAGAATTCAGAATAACACAGCATATGAGAGACAATACACAACTTGTATTTACACTTTATACAGAAAAGAATACAATAAAGAAGATGCCACTTCTTCTCCACCACCTTACAGAGGTTTCCCACACCTCAAGTGAACAGTAATTCTTCTCCCCAAAGCTCTCCCTCTCACAGGTCCCAACACCCAACTCAAATACAGAGTTGGTGTTCACCTCCCATGCTCCACGCACACCACAAGTGGTCCACACACTCCACAAGCACTCCACGTGCTCCACAAGTACTCAAGGTACTTCAAGTAGATCTCCCATGAACCTGCAATAACCTGCACTTCAACAGACCATACTTATGGAAGGAACTTCCTTGCCTTCCTCTCTTGCTCTATCCGAGTACACACCTGTACTCCAAGTAGATCCTACCTGATACTGCTCCCTGTTGTGTTGCTGTCTATATGACCTTGCACACCTGCAAATCAAACAACGGTTCTGCTCACCTGTGAACCTCGACCTTACACACACATACACCTGCAGATCAACAATCTTACTTACCATGTAGATCTCCTATATAGGCCATGCAACTGTGACCAAGATCCTACACTCTTGAAGAACCCAGCTGGCTCTCCAATCCAGCACCAACACCCCTGGTACTGAAGCACTAGGAGGAACGCACCATTGCTCTACCTCACACACAGAAGGAGCTTATAATTATGCTCTCTTACTCCCTAGCACACTTTTCCAATACAACCATGAGTCTATTATATAGATCTCATCAAATAATAATTAGACATCTAATTACAATAATTAGATCCGCAGCTCTCAGTCTAAAAATAGATCTCTTCATGCAAACACTTGGTTCGTTAGCTAACTGCCCGTAAATAGCTCGCAATCGAACCACACAGGCGACCAACGTCAGTCCCTGTCTGCCTGGAGGTGACCGACGTCGGCCGATATATGACCGACGTCGGTTGCTTCCCTTTGCTATCCTGCCGACGTCGGCTGATCAGACCGACCCCAACTTCTCTGCAACTCAGCAACCTTCAGCGACCTCTCCTGTTTGCATCAGTGAAGATTTTAGCTCCACAATCCTAACACTTGATAAAGGCCATTAATAATTTTGTAGAGAAGAAACCCTAGGAGTGACATTCATTATTAAAGTTTACCCTATGGGTTGACCAAACAAATCACAAATAGGCACTCAAGAGTTCACCATTTCTAATCATCTATAGACTAGATCTAGTTTTGCCAATTATGTTCAAGCTATCCACCTAAAAGTTTATGTAGCAATTCATGGATCAAAATGATAAAGTGAACTTGAGGCACTTGGACATTATTCAATTGGAAGAAGCTTAGGATTAATCCCTATTGAACTTCAACAAACATCAGAGCACTATCAAGCGGTGGTTTGACAAGAAAGTCGAGATCAAGTCCTTTAAAATTCTAGATCTAGTCCTATTATAGGATAAATCCCATGAAAATAAGGGTTAGTATTCCAAGTTCAATCCACTTTGGATTGACCCATACCGAATAGATGAGTGAATCAGGTAGAATAATGTATACCTCAAGGATGTGGAGGGTGTCAACCTTCCACTACCTATGAACGATTAGTTCTTGAAGCATTACTTCTCGGTTGTCCCTTCTAATGTAATTTTAGAGTAACATCTTCAAGAAGGGGTAATGTATATATTATAATAGATTTAGTTTAGTTTACTTCTATTGTTTTTTTATTATTCTTCATTTCTTTTATTTTGTGTCATGTGTTTACTCTATAGACCCTGTAGCAGTTATATCCTCCCAAGTTTCCCCTCTCAGAAAACCCTATGACCCCATGATTCATAAATAAAAAATTTAGCTGAAATAAATTAATGACTACTCCAATAGATCATCAAGCAAGTTAAAACTAGTACAATGATTGGGAAATAGAAGGTGAGCCTCCATTATTGAACATAGTGATAAGGCAATTATCTAAGAAGCACTAAGAGAATCAAAGGCCACTAATTCAACACTAAATAAGCAAATTAAATAAATTTTCTAACCTTAACAAAGGTCATCACAAGCACCTCGATGAAAATAACAAGGATATTATAAATTACTGAATGAGCAAAGGATCATCTGGATCTTGGAAGACTATTGAATTTACCATACACCTTGGCTATAATGGTCTCTAACCCTCATGGACCAAACATCAAATATTAGATCAAAGGAAGTCTAAATTTCAAAAAGTATACGTGTTAAGCTTCTTCCTTAGAAAGGGTGATTTTGATAACCTCTATTGTAGGATTTTTGGCCTAGTTGGCAATGGAACAAGGCTAGAAGTTAGACCAAAAGCATATATGTCAGGGCTATAGATGTGTGACTAGAAATAGGAAATGTTAAAGCCTCCCTTCCTTAGCCAAAGTTATATAAAAAAATTATACCCCTTCATAAACCTTTTGATATCCCAGATGCACTTGAGCTTACTAAAGTGATCCATTCTATCAGTAATGCACAAAGTGACTATAGGAGGAATTAAATCCTAGTATGTTACTTGTTGGAATATATTTGAGTGATTTTAATCTTCAAAGTGTATCAGATTAAGGTTGGATTGCTAATCTCTATGTTTAATATTGGGTAATCATAGTTTGGGTTCTAAATTTTGTGATAATGTTTCCCTCGCAAAGTTTCCATTTGTTGTGGATAACACACCCCCTTCTTCAGAGAAGTGGGGGACCCCTCTCAAAAAATATTCAATTCAAAGTGCCTAGATTTTTAGTCCCTTTCTAAACAATATTTTTTTGTGAAACACTCAAATTTATGCCCTGCCCCAATTTGTCTGGAATCCAATGTGTTTAAAATGAAAATATGGTATTCCTTGTAAGCTTTTGAATTGAAGCACAATCGAGTCCCTACTGTATTTTATGAAAGTAAAGCAATTTCACACTTAGAATAGTTTTACACTATTTTACTAGAGATTTGGACTTATATAAAAGTTATCATAGTCTCAATCTCTTGGAGTCCTACATGGTGCCCTGTAAAGCCTCATTGGCAAGTGAGTGAGCACCTCAATTATTTATGTGGCTTCAATTTTTCACTAGGTCTTTTTTCATGATTTTTTGCAGAAGGAATGACCAAATCAAGGAGCACCACATGGACCCATTACCAAAAAATGTTAGTATCCTAAACCTATCAAAAATTTCAAAGCATGGGAGAACCCAAGTAAAGTAGAGAGTGCCATTTGGAATCGCTTCTAAAACATGTCAGTCTCCCAAACCTTTCAGATATGTTAGAGCTTAGGAGAGCTCGACTAAATTAGGGAGTACCATGTGGAACCATATCCAAAACATGTCAGTCTCCAAGACCTCTCATACAAGTTAGATCTTAGGAGATCCTGATAAAATTAGGGAGCACCACTTGAACCCATTATTAGAACATGTCAGTTTCTTAGACTTGTTAAAGACCTCAAAACCTGAGGAGAGCCTAATCGAATCAAGGAGCACCATATGGTTTCATTACCAAAATATGTTAGTCTCCTAAACCTATTAGAGATGTCAGAGCCTAAGAGAGCCTAACCAAATTAGGGAGTGACACATGGATCCACTATCAAAACATGTCAGTCTCTTAAACCTATCATAAATGTCAAAGTCTGGGTGATCCCCACCAACTAGACTTTGCCACGTGACACTTTCGTATAAACTGGCAGAAGAGGCCCAAGAAGTCCAAAGTAATTAGAATAAGGTATAGATAGATTTAAGATGATGATAAAAAGATTACATGTGTCACTTCACTCCTCTATTTGGATTCTCCTACTCCTAAAATTGTAAAGGTAAGTTACTGGGTGGCACCTAGGTGGTAGCCATTATAGATCCTAACCAATTGGCAAGGGATGTGTGGCACAAGCTAAAAGCTACCAAATATTATTTGAGGCAACTTATTCATGTGCCTACCACACTCCCATCATTAACTAAATGAGGAATTGGGCCCTAATTAGATTTATTAAAATAGTGCATTCTAATCACCAAATCTAGCAAGCGATGCATGTTTGGAATCCCTGAGCTAAATCTAGACTAGAAAATAAATGGAAATATCGAGATAGCAAATGCCGTCAATACAGGAGATTGTTATAGATCCATATAAATTCTAGGTAATAAACTAATTTGCCATTATTTTTCCCATATTCCCAAATTTAATTCCTTGTTTTTCATTCATTTTAGAGCCAATTTCATCTTCCCCACTCAAAATTTGCTATCACAAAGATCTATCCATTTATACCATGGCTACTTCATCTTCTAACCCCAAAGTTCAGCATAAAAATAGAGACACCATTTTTATAAGGGGCCTAACCCATTTCAAATACTATAATGAATTATTCAAATTAATTGAGATGGTACCCAAGCCTAGCTCTAGCAATGATGAGGATGAGGCCAAGCTCTAGGATGCCCTTCGAGCATATAAAAATTGTGGGCTACATAGAGTCACTACCATGCCATAAGTCTTCCCCTATGTCAACCTCTTTAGCAGGTTTCTACTCGTTTCTAAATGAGTATAGGATAGTGTCCTTGATTTGGTGTGCTTTATGAGCTCCCAACATATGATCACAGATATTTTGTAGATTGATTTCAAAGCTTACTACAACCTCCTTGAATACACAATCTCATGCGATACCACTACAATCAATTTTTGGACCAACACATATCAAATTTATGATATCTTGAAGGAATGAGTAGATAACCTAGATATAAAATGGGTCAATAAGGTGGACATAGACTCCTACACTATCTACACCTTAAAAAAAAGGATCCATGTATGGATGATCCTATTGGATCAATTATTCAGGGTAATCAATTTCATCCATGTCAATCTCTTATGGGTGCCCATGTTACACATAATTCTCAAATGGAATCAGGTCCCAGACCTTGGAGCATGATCAAATTCAACCTCATCAAGGTGATATTAGATTCTCATAATGGAGGCAACTTTTATATGATGAGTTATTTAGTGGACATTATTTACGCCACCATTGTGTTTAATCCCTTTGTCTTTCCACAATGGGTTCTCAGTGGGATCTAGGAATCTGACTCAAGGGAGGATGGTTAGTATGGTGTTAGTTCCAAAATGAAAATAAGATGAAATAAACATACTAATAGCATAAAATCTCTATGCCTAGACACTAGGGAGAGCTTAGTTAACAAAATCAAATGACTAACACAACTAAAAATCAAGGAATGAAAACACAAGAATTCCTTTCACCTTCCTTAGATGCTCCAAATGCCTTTGTAATGGTGGCTTGCTCAACTTGTGCTTCAAGAGGTCTTCTTCAATGGAGTGTGGCTACCTTCATTTCCTCTTGGCATCTTGTGGATTTGGCTTGGCTTGGCTTGGAATCAATTTGGAATTATAACACTAGTTGTGTGAAGCATTTTGGAACCAATCTTGCATTATAACTTTGCACAAATTAATCCTAGAAATGATGTTGTGAGGCATCCTATTTATAGATTTTTTGATTTGATTAGAATCAACCTCGACCATCCATCTCAAGATTAAGATGCGTGGTTGAGGATTAATTCAATTTTGTAATTAAAATTTGTAATTATACTCATCATGGCATTAGAAGAAGGGGAAATTGAGAGGCATGGAGGGCATCATGGAAGGCAATAATGAGGCATGGAGGGCATGAATCTAGATATTTATGGCATTTATGGCCTAGGAATGTCTTCCCAAGAAATGAGGTCACTTGATGATGTCGATATTCAATATTCATTTTCAAAACAAATTATTCAACAAGTTTCCATGGAATTATTAATTAGGCCTTGATTTGGGTTAATTAGCTCTTAAGCATGTTTAACCACATTGTGCACAAATTACCTAAATTGATCAAAATGCCTTGTTATTGGTCCAAAATTTGACTAGATTAGAATTGGAAGGCACCGTCAGATGAGTTGGAACTGTATTTCCATTTAGGATGTTTCCAACAAAAAATAACAAAGGCACAAGTCTTGTGCAAAATATTTGATAGGAAAGAGCGGTCCAGAGCATGTAGGTGCAATTTTGGCATTTTGACTCAAAATGATCTGATCAAAGTTAGTTGGCCCATAAATTGCATTACCCCATTTAGGCCTAAAAATGGCCAAAATTAGAACTTGAATATATTATTTTGACATCATTTTGCATGTTTTAATATTTTTAGGCCAAATTGTGCATTTTAAATGGAAACTAGCCAAAAGCTTTATTGGAGGTCATCAGTGGCTAGTTTTAGGTGTCTACAGTTTGCCCTTATTTGGCAAGGTGTTGCAAGATATAATCACAGTAACATATTCTCAAAGAATGAAAAGGTTTTGTATGCCTACAACTACAATGATGATAAACTAACTGTATGATGCCCCCTCGAGGGAATGGTTGGCACACGGAGGTCAGCAAATGGTCCCTCGATAAGAAGCAAAACTAGAGGACAAAAGAAAGGAAAGATGATGGGGTGAAAACACAATCATAGTGAAAAAGTATTCAAAATAATTTAGAATGTAAGTGGGACAGTGCACAATGGTTTACCTAAAGGTGGTTATAAGCATTGTACCCCAATAGTGGCAACGTGGTATAATAACACAATGATTTGCCCAAAGGCGGTTATAATCATTGAGAAGATGGAGCTACCCCAGTTAGGATAGACAAACAAGATAATAACATGCCCCTATATAGGTAGAAAAATTAAAGTGGTGACAACACAATGATTTTCCCAAAAGTGGTTATAATCATTGAGAAATGTAGGTGGGACAGTGTGCAATGATTTGCCCATAGGTGGTTATAATCATTGGACCCCAATTATGGAAAACATGATAAACTTGGCCGAGGATGATGACAACTTGAAATAGAGGGTAATGATGAATTAGAACAACCTACTAGTAGGGAAATGCTCGTCTAAACTAATGAAGGTTGAAATTCTTTCATGGTCAATTACTCTATTTGGGATATGATTGGGAGTGGAATCAGGATGTCAGTGCTGAAGAGATGCTACCATTGCTTAATAGACTTCTTAAAGCTAAGGTTTCTTTTAGCATTTGATGGTAGGATTTATGATAGAACACCATAAATATTTGGCCAAAATATACATAAGGACTAACTCCTATAATCCAATACTCAAAATAAAATAATGCACCAATGGTAGAAACCATTATGACAAAGAATCACCTAATGAACACACATAAACTAAATCAAGCCAATAGTGTTGAAAGCAAACAAATAGGTAAACAAACAAACAAAATAAGCATAAAAAAATAAACAAACAATGAAATAAAAATCCTATGAACATTGCCCCTAGAAAATAGATGACAACTTAACAAATAAACTAAATGGGGGAATAGAAGAAAAGGAAGGGGGTGGCCGAGTTGTCTCCATATGCACTAGGCAAGTGGATGCTACCTACATAGTTTCATGGATGTAATATCCAACAAAAAACTTCAGGTCAAATGTAGTTCTCCAAGGGAATGGGAAGAATGTGATAACTAATGAAAACAAACAGAATGGATGTGATAGAAGAATCGAAATGGTCTTGAAAAATGGAAAGTGCATGAGAGAAAAGGCCAAAAAGGATTGGGAAACTAAATGACAAGTGGTTTACTTGTAACTTAGTAAGGGTTCCCATAATCCTTAAGCCAAATAAGTGGTCAATATTTTTGTTCTTTTTTAATGATTTTTTTGAAATTTTTTGGAAGTGTTTTGGAGTGTCTCAACTCAATTGAGAATGATGAGACACTAAATGGTTCAAGCTCATAAAAATATGAGAGCGTTCATACTTAGGTTGCTCATAAAATAGCAATAACATGGCTTAGGTTGCTTGTAAAATGGTGAGGGCATAGGTAAAAGGGGTGACTAAGTTGACCTCAACAAATATTGAGCATTGCCTACATAATCTCAAAGTAAGACCTCAAGTTACTTTAGTTTTGCCCTTGTAGCAGAGAAATTTGACTAGTGCAGCAGCCAATTCAAAAAAAATAAGAACAATTGGTAAAAAGACATAGTATGGCATAAGAAGTGGCAAGTTGGTACATCAAGGCTTAGTATTACCCCTAGTTTGTCCACAGGTGATTATAACTAGGACACAACAGCATAGATCAATGGCAATTATAATTAGTAACAAGACCGGTGGTAAGAAATAATAACAAATGAAGGATGCAACTGCCAAATCTTCTATCACACTATCCCAAAATATGATCTTTGTCTAAAGTTCTTGAACAAACTGATGAACTAATTAGATACCTCGATGCTGAAACTATGTAATGAATGACAAAAACTAAGGTCAAATGGGCTAGGCTTTAGAACATGTTGGGTCGATAGGTCAGAAAATAGAAAGTGGATATGGCAAAGAGGATGAATAAGGGTGGTATGTGTGAAAATAAAATAAGTGACAAAAAGGCATAACTAAAATGGTCCTTACAGACAATACACCTTATCATTCAAGCATAGTACCGCTTGAGATGAGTAATATTCATTAGCTCTGGAAGTTCCTCTTCATCTAAAGTGGTAAGCCTGTATGCTCTTGATCCATAATCTATAGTGATGATGAAAGGCCCTATCCAGTTTGGTTTGAATTTACCTTTATGTTTCTTCTCAGTTGTGGTATTCTTTGGTTTTCTTTAAGAACAAGATCACCAAGTTCAAATGTTATATACTTCACACACCGATTGTAGTGGTCTTTGAGTTGATTCTGATATGCTTAAAGATTATTGAGCATGGCTGTGTATTTTTCATCAAGTAGATCTAGCTCTTGCAGGCGAGCTACTCAATAGTCATGATCATCTAAGACATGCTTGAAAGAGATGCGTAGTGAACGCAATTTGACCTTAATGGGAAGGATGGCTTCAGTACCATAAACAAGTGAGTATGGGGTGGCTCCTATGGGGGTATGATGATTGGTACGATATGCCCAAAGGGTAGGGAATATCTAGAGGTGCCAGTCACAATCGGCATCATTGACAAAAATTTTAAAATGTTGACAATGGTTTTGTTGGATGCCTCAGCTTGGACATTAATTTGAGGATAATATGTTGTATAAAAATATTGGGTGATGTTGTATTTAGTACATAACTATTCTACATCTTTATTCTTGAATGATACTCCATTATTGGATATAATGTCAGAGGGGATACCATAGAGACAAATGAGATGATTGAAGATAAATTTGGAAATTTGCTTTCTAGTCACATAAGTGAGGGGTATAGTTTCAACCCACTTAGTGAAATATTCAGTGGTGGTAAGGATATGTGCCATCAGATGAAGTGAGGTTAATCTTCCTAATGAGGTCAAGTCCCATGTATAAAATGGCCATGGTGTCAACATTGGTTTCAAAGTTTTTGTTGGGACATGAATCAAATTAGCATGCCATTGATATTTGTCACATTTCTTTACATATGTAGTGGAATCTACATCCATTATGGGCCAATAATAAATAGTACACAAGAGATTTTTGGATATGACTACCCCACTAGAATGGGCTCCACATACTCCTTCATGAACTTCTCTTAATGCTAATGTAGACTATATCAAAGTTAAACAATGAATTAGAGTTCCATCAAAACTATGGTGGTAAAGAGTGGATCCAAGTAAAGTATAATGAACAAAATGATGAATGAAAGCTTTGTTTGTTTTTTTAGATAGGTTAGGTGGTAGAACTTGGTCATGAAGGTAGTTATAAAGGTCTGAGTACTAGATAGAATTAGGACCAACAATATTACAAATCATGGCAATGGTTGATGGTTCATAAGCTAGTGTTAACAAATTTTTGATGAAGAACTGATTCTCTCTAGCTTTATTTGTTTATCAAATTAGAGAGCCAATAGTAGCCATGGAATCTGTAGTTTTGTTACTAGCCCTTGGTATGTGCTCAAACTGAATGTTGGCAATTTGTTTTTTAAGAGTGTCAACCATGGCTTTATATGGAACTAGCTTGTCATCTTTGGTCTGAAAATGATCTGTGACTCGATTGATGATTAACTGAGAATCACCATAAACTTGAAGATGAAATATATTCCATTGCACTGCTTGTTGAAGTCCTACAACAAGTGCTTCATACTCAACCATGTTGTTTGTATAAGGAAAGTTGATTCTGAATGATTTAGGGATTAGATCCCCCTATGGTATAATAAATAATAGGCCTACCCCCGATCCATGTGTAGTGAATGAACCATCAAAGTATAGCTTTCAGGGCTACTCCTCAATGGGTGTGTCAATAATGATCATGATGGATTCATCAAGAAATTGAAACTTGAGTGGTTGTGTGTCTATGAGAGGTGCTTCAACAAGTTGATTTATAAGAACTTGTCTTTTGATTGCTTTTTGATTAACATACTCTATGTCAAACTCATTAAGAAGCATGATCTATTTAGCCATTCTACCTTGCAAATCTATTTTAGATAGTAGATACTTGAGTGGATCTAAATTTGAAATAACCATGGTTTTATTATTCAACATGTAATGGCAAAAATTTTGAGCTATGAAAACCATGGCTAGACAAGCTTTTTCAACAGGTGCATAGTTATGTTCATATGCAACCAAGGTACATCTTAGGTAGTAAACAGCATGCTCTTTTCCATTGTCACCATGTTGAGCTAAGAGTGCCCCCAGAGCATAATCATTAGCTAATAGGTATAACAATAATGGCTTTCTTGGCATAGGAGGTAACAAAATAGGTGGATTAACAAGATAATCTTTGAGTTGTTGAAAAGCTATTTGGCAGTGATCATCTCAGTGAAATGCAACTCCTTTCTTCAAAAGGTGTGTAAATGGATGGCACTTATTTGCTAACTGAGAGATGAAGCATCAGATGCACTGGATCTTACCCTCTAAACTATGGAGTTGCTTCAAATTGGTTGGTGGTGGCATCTTAGTTATAGCATGGACTTTAGATATATCAACTTCAATACCTCTACAAGACATGATGACGCCAAGTAGTTTTCCTGAAGTTACACCAAACACACATTTCTTTGGATTGAGTCTGACTTTTTACTCTTTTAGTCTTTCAAATATCTTATGTAACATTGCTGGATGGTCATCCCTGGTCTTGGATTTTCCTAATATGTCATCGACATAATCTTCAATAATATTGTGCATCATATCATGGAATATGATAGTCATGGCTCTTTGATATGTAGCTCCCATATTCTTAAGGCCAAATGGCATCACCTGATAGCAAAATGTTTCCCATGGAGTGGTGAACGTTGTTTTATGTTGATCTTTTGGTGTTATTTTGATCTGATTGTATCCTGAAAAGCCATCCATGAGTGAAAGCATTTCATAACCTATCATGGATTCGAGGATCATGTTGATATTAGGTAATGTAAAATCATCTTTAAGACAAGGTTTGTTGATGTCTCAAAAATTATTACAAATTTTTATTCCTTCAAGATTTTTGCTAATAAGTACTACATTAGAAATCCATTCTGAGTAGTCAATGGATTGGATACATCATGCTTCTAAAAAAAATTCCAACTCTTTCTTTACCACTACAACAATTCAAGGATGCATCTTACCTAGCTTTTGTTTTACCAACTTGGCATCAAGATTAACCACAAGGTGGTGTAGAACCAAGGCAGGGTCCAATCCTGGCATGTCAGAATAGGCCCATGCAAATATATCGACAAACTCTCTCACTAGAGCTATAAAAATGTTGCGTTCCTCCTTAGTGAGGGATGTACCTAATTTTATCCAATTTAGGTCTGATAGAGTCCCAATGTTTACCTTTGTTGTATCTTCGACTAGAAGGGTCAAACCATCTTCTAGGATAGTAGGTAGTGACTTAAATTATTGGACTATGCCAGGGTCCTATGTTAGGACTTGCTCTTCAACTTCTCCTAGGCATGATGAATCTGAGTCTCCTAATGGGAGATTTGGCCATGTAACAAAAATAGTTAGAAATTATTGGAGAATTTGATCAAATACTTGTTATTGCTCAAAATTGAACTCAGATCCATAGGCAAGTTAGTCGTTAGTGGTCTCTTGGTCTAAATTCAAAGAAGAATGAACACCCCCATCTAATGGTGCCTGAAATAGGTTTTTACCACTAGACTGGCCTTTATCTTTACCTTTTATGTGGTCAAAAAGTGCCTCAAAGATGTTTTCAATTTGGGACCTCAATGTTTTATTTATTTGTTTTTGGATAAGGGTGTTCACTCGCTCTCCAAAATAGGTTGCAGGATCCAATGTGATTGAGAATCCTAATTTTTGATCTCCCAACAGAACATTGTCTTTAAGGCCTAAGAAATCATAGAATACCTCATCATTTTGGAACTCATCAATCGATAGACTAGATTCTTGTTCGTCCCAATATATCAGTTGGGGATAATATAATGGAAATGGATTATGATGAATAGCTTGGGTAAGGGTATAAATGGCATTATTATCAAACAGGTTGGTTTTAGCTAGGTTATCAAAGGTAAGGTTATGATCGGACTCTGCTTCATTGTCAGCATCATCATCACTAGTCATTGGTGATAGAGTTTGACTAAAATATGTGGGGTCACCCCTACGTAGTTTAAATATAATTCCATAAGGTCTTTCATACTTAGTCATGGAAATTGGCTCGATAGTTCTTTATTGATTCAGTCTGAGGCCTCTTCATTCATAATTGTGACACTCTATGATCCTATTAGGAATAGGATACTTTATATTTTTATAACAATCAGCTTAGTCATCACTGTATAACCATGATTCATCCCCTTCAAGAGGGTCAAGTCCTAGGCCAGATGCTGGTACCAATGTGACAGGTCCCTTATCTTTGTTCTTTTGTTGCCAATGCATATGTGGAATGACTTTAGGTCACCCAAAGGTTTTCATATCCTAAGGAAGATTGGTGATATGAAACGTATCATGGGTCACATATTCTCCTGGTCCATTATCTAAAATGGTGAAATGATTGGAAGCTTTAGGAGGTGACATATGGGAAAGGGAATCTAAGGTATTAGGATCTATATAATTAATCAATGAAGGATCAATAAGTATAGATTTTCCTTTATCTTGCTTGGAATTGGGATTCATACCATACTGATAATTATAATTTTGAAACTCAGCCTAAAGATGCTTGCAGTGTTCATATGGATGTAAATCTCCTGGAATATTCACTTCCATCCCTGAGTGGGAAAACTTGATACATTGGTGCAATGTTGATGAGAATGCATGAATCTCATGTAACCAAGGCCTTCCTAGAAGTATGTTGTATGATAACTCAAGATCCAGCACATGGCAGAGTGTATCATGGGTTAAAGGTCCAATAATAATTGGTAAACTAATGGTGCCCTATGACTCTCTTTCTTGATTATCATAGGCTTTAATAGTTATTATTTATGGTTGGAGCTCTGTCATTGTGTACCCAAGAAGCTTGATGAGCTTGAGAGACACTATGTTGATGCTAGATCCATTGCCTATAAGGACACATTTCACTTTATGTTATCTGATACAAACTTCTATGTATAATGGGTTATTATGGAGTGAGCCAAGGGAAGACATATCACTTTGGTTGAATATGACTTGTTGGGATGGAGCTAAGTGTCCAACCAAAGCTTGAAAGTTATCAGGGGATATGTCATTAGCAATAGTGGATTGGATAAAAAACTCGTTCAAGATGTTCTTATGAACTATTGATGTTTGAAGTAAATCTAAAATAGAAATTTGTGCTGGTGTCTTTTGCAATTGGTCCACAATATCAAAATTATTATCTTGGTCAGGAGTGAATGGTTTATTCTGAAGTTGAATGGTGGGTTAGATGACAGGCAAAGTGGTAGATGGTTGTTGGCCTGGGATAGTAATACTTGACCTTCAAGTTGTGATTACACAATCAAGATTAAATATTGGACCATTATTGCTAACTGATGTTGGGAATGGTGTGGGACCATATAGGATAAGTCTCTGTTGTCAGTGCACTTTCATGTAGTCACATGGAAATAACAAGTTATCACTATAAGATCCAAAAGTGGGAGTCCTAGTTTGTTGGTTTGCATGTATGGACTCCCAGGTCAAAGAAGGATTATCCATGTGATTTCACAAAATAGTATTGTTTAGCAATGGTTTAGGCTAATTAGTGTTTGGTCTAGGATTAATGGAGATGGCAATAACGCTACCCCCTATAGTATGACCTACAACCCTGTTGTAGTCATGTGAAACTGCATGGTAGGTTTGTTGGTTGTTACCATTCTAACCTTAGTTTTGTGCATTATTTTGTCATTATGGATTTTGTTGCTAATTTTCTTTATTCTATTGGTTCAGCCTTTGATTCTAATACTACTAATTTTGCTACTTCACTAGTAATTTTTGTTGTTGCTAATTATTCTATTGTTATAGATTGTTATGTCAGGGAAAGGGGTTTCGATAAATCTCAAGAGTTTGATTGGAAGTGGAAGCACCATTATCTAATTTTATCTCCCCATTCTCCAACATATTTTAAATTAAATGCTTGATTTGGACACATCTTCATAAATTATGCCCATTGACCCGATGATAGTCATAACATTCATTTTCATGGTACCAATTAGGGTAAAGAATGCCTTACGGATAATGTTTTGGTATGGGCCAACTAGTTAGATTAGTGATGGTAAGCTTTCAAAATATAGATTTAATGGGTTCTCCTAGGTCACTAAAGACACGATGTGTAGGGATGGTTCTTCTAAGAGGAGGGGTTTGTAATGGTAAAGACTATTATATTTGTTATGCAGGTCTTGGTTGTTGTGCTTATTGCATTAGTTGGAGAGGTTACTGGGTAGGACTAAGCTAAAAAGGTGGTGCAAATGAGGTCTACATAGTTTGGACATGACGAGATTTAGTTACTCTATTTCCCACAACATTCCTATTTTGGTTGAATTACTTTGATCTTTCATGATTATTGGCCTATGTTGGTTGTGATGCTTTCACTTGGATGGGATGTTGGTCATTTCTATGATTGGTACCTTGATTTTGATTAGTTGAATTAAGCTTGATGAACCCTTTAATGATGAGCACTCGCTCAATCAAAAAACCTTTATCAATGATCTCTTTGAATGTATGTGCACATTGTAGTTCTAGATGATAGGCTAACTAACTATGCAAATTTTTAGTAAACACAGCAGCTAATTGTTTATCTAGTAAACTATGAGTGAAATGGCTTATAAGGGCTCTCCATCACTATAAATAACTTACAAAACTCTCCCCAGCTTTTTGCTTTGATTGTGTTAGGTCTACTAATGAAATCTCATGCTCAAGATTATAGGAAAAGTGTTGCACAAATTTACTAAAAAGATCATCAAAGTTTGTTACTGAATTCTTGGGCAACTTTAAAAACCACTCCAAGGCTTGTCCAGCCAGGCTCCTTGGAAATAATAGCAAAAGGTATATGTCACTATATGCCACTGGTTGACATGCGACAAAAAATTTGGTCAAATGAACCTTAGGATCACCCTTCCCTTTGTATTTATCAAATTTGGGAGTTTCATATCCTAGAAGAAATGGTATCTAAAAACACTCCATATTGAACCGATAGGAACATGCGTCATCCAATTTGAACTTTTTAGTTTGCTTCCCTACCTGAATAGCAACAAATACATCCTTCATCTATTACAATTCTTGGGATAGGAAATTGGAAGGGATGTTGGTTTGAGTAAATGGTTGGGAGGTCACAAGTGGGACACTTTGACTAGGGTATGATAGAGACACCTATTGGGGTACATTGACTTGGTTGGGGAATAGATCAGGAATATGTATACGTGGATTGGGATGTACTTGAAATTGCATATTTGGCTGCATGATATTCTAGTTTGGGTTGGTGATAAAAGTTTGACTTAGAGGATTTTGTGGTTGAGATGGATGTATATAATTATATTGTGTGTGTTGTGGTTGAAAAGGGACATGTTTTCGACTAATCAAACCTTGTTGTTGAATGGGAACTTGTGAACCAAGACCCTATTTCTAGATTTGTGGCACATTTTGAACCAATAGTTGTCTAGTAGGTACTTGAGAAACATGAGGACCTCCTTGTTGTATGAATCCCTATGAAGAAGTAAAATCATGTTACAAATTTTGCATCTATCATTGACCAATATTCACACATTACTAACTAGTCATTGCATGGTTTTGAACTAGCATATTAGTCTATAACTAAAAATGTATGTTCGTTGTTACTTGGCAAGGTGGAATAATAGTTGCCCTTGATTGAGGTGGCAATGTATTCATCCTATGTTGCATTGATACACTAGATTGTGTTTGTTGTTGTGGAATATTACTCACTACATATTGAGTAGGAGTAGGATTCATCACATTCTATCATTGAGGTGTAACATTAGCCATTATTTGATTATTTAATCATGTAGGTTGTAAACTTGAGGAAGCAGTCAGTTGAGGTTATGGTATAGAAACTTCTATTCCTTGGTATGATGATCTACTCATGGGATTAAATATAGGCACATGTTGTTGGTGAGTTGTTTGTACATTAGTACCAATTTGATCAAGATCAGATGTTGTATCAATATTATCTACTATGTTTGGCTCATTATTTAGTGTAGAAGTTGAAGATACTTCTTCAATAACTGGCATATGCATCAATCTATCTATCGAAGCAGTTTGCACAAATGGGTCAGAAATCATATTTTCTTGTCTAGTTAATTCCATCAACACTCCTATTGAAGGTAATAGGTCAATGAGGATCTTACTCACCATGTTCATCTGATTGAAATCACGTGCTAAATTTAGGTAGGTTTGGTATGTTGTTTGCATTTGGTTAAAGTGATCTTCCATGATGTTTTTGCCTTGATTAGATATATTAGGGTCTTAGTATGTTGTTTGGACTAGATCCATAGGATTGATAGAAGAATCTTGTTGATCGTAAATGATATTGTGGGGCAATTTTACTAGACTTGGTAAATTTTCATAGGGTAAGTCTACTGGAAACTTATCCCCTACCTATATGGCCCTAACCAAAATCTCATCTTTGTTCTCTAACAAATGTCACTCAAACAAAAATAGATTAGACGTGAAAGCCAAATTAGTAGAATATGGCTATTGAAGTAGTGGCTCGTTGACCATGGGTATTGTAGCTAAGTATTACATAGTTTATTCCTCATCATGTTATGTGTAAGGTGGTGTGTTAACCAAATAGTTAGCCAATGGATCTTGGCTTTGTGCCTCTAATTGAGTATTATAAGAGGGATAAGAATCCATCTCATAAGCAATGTTATTCACATAAGGGTCTTGCACCATTTCTGCCTACGCAATTACATTACTAATCCCTAGATTGTACATGAGTCCACTACAAGTTTAAGAATACATGTTGGGATCTATAGTCAATACTTGGCGATAAAAGGTCAAAGAGTTCTACAGAATCTAAAACAAATGATGCCTTCAACTTAGTCTAGATTTTTCAAGAAGGATCAAAAGGTTTATGCAAATATTTGTGAGGAAACAAGCTAGAGTGAAGTATCTAACATCTCACTGTTCACACAAAGATAAGCAAGTAAATGGACCAAAAATTGAAATGCCAAACTCTAAGGTCAAAGTGTTTCAAATCAATCTAATCTAGGAATTTAAAAGTTGCTAGGTCTTTTAGCCAAATATGGCATCAAAAGCTAGGCTCAAACAAGGCATGTGCTAGGACTCTTGGCCAAAAGGCATCAAAAGCTAGACTTTGAAAATAGATGAAAGTTTTAATCTAATGGATTTGAAACACTTCTAACAAACACTAGGCATTCGATTCTCAGACATGAACTTGGTCAACTAGGTATAAGGTATGAAACAAAAGGCACTTTAGCAATAGTTTATTTTCTCATTAATAATGGTATAAAACTTGATTCTTTTTGTCAAACAAGCTAGACAAAGGTGAACCGTATAACTGTGATTTAAACAAAGGATCAAAAGTACACTTGGATCTATCTAAATATGTAGGAACAAATTTGGAATTCTATGTAAGAGGATCCATGAAATAAAGTTTGAAATGATCTAGGCAACGTAATGATGTTATACCACCCAAAAGGTGTGACAAAAAAGTTTGTTTCAAAAACTCTCAAAGGTAAAGACATTTTTCCATAATTTTGACAGGATAACACTACCCTTATTAACTCAAAATGTTGTGGTTTATAGACTTAAAGTGCAAGTGTTTAGCACAAAATGTTTTAAGTCTATCAAGTGATGATAATGATTATGAGTCTTAAATGGCCTTCAACCTGAATTTGAAATTAAACCTAAGTTCCCTCAAGTTTAGTACAAATGGTGAACTCACTTAACACATCAACCCTATAAACTTTTAAAGGTGTAATTTCAAATTTAAATTATAGGTGAAGGACTTAAACAACTTTGGTAAAGGTATAGACTCAATTGGATAGCATAACTGTGCCAAAGTGGATGATATGACTCTCAAGCTTTTGATGTACTTTTGAACAAGGCAAATGGATGATCTCACACGGGTCGCATAATGCCTCTTTGTTAAAATAAAAATGAGGACCATGTGTTGGGTTTGGATTGTTTGTTTACACCAAATTTTGACTCCAAACAAGACTTTAATATAGGATAAGACCAACTAACTAATCGCCCTTAGATCCTAAACTGACAAGGTTGCTTGGTACTATTGGAATCGATCAATATACATCATTTGAGAGGATTTTAAGTGTTCATCCAAAAGTAAATGTGCATTATATAGTAGGGTTTTTACACCCCCCACCTTCTCTCAGTTGACAATAATGTGACATGGACCTTGAGTTACACCTTGCACCAACAATACTTCCAATGCAAGTGGGGATTTGTCTAAAATCTAACAAGTTTCTGAATGATCTAGGGGAATCAATTGCATAATGACTTTCATGCCAAATAATGCAAAAGAAAAGCATAGATTTTAAGTCTGTATCACTCGACTCATTGCAAAAAGGTCTAGTCTTTTTTTCAACCACTACATCCTGATATTTGTTCATTGTAGTGTGATGTCCAAAGTGCCACTACGTCCTGTGTGCAACTCTAAAAGAGTCAAATGAAGTCAATGCTAGGAAATGAAACCCTAGGTCAAAGCTTCCCTAAATAACTTGTGGGAGGTGATGAAGTCCCCCTCACAAGCCAAGATGCATAAATAAATAAAGCATGAAAATAGAAAGACTTTAGGGTTGTTTTCAAGGTCACCCAAACTTTGACAAGTTTTTGGGGTGTGTTTAAGATGACTTTATTTTTAAGCCTTAGACTAGGCTAATTGCAATAAGAATGGCATTTTTTATTCCAAAGGTTCCCTATAGGGGACAGTGGAAGAGCATACATGCAACATTCCTTTCTTTGCCAAACAAAATCTAATTAAACAAACTATTGCAAGCAAAAATTGACAAGTGTGTTCAATTTTAAACCCAAATAAAGTGTTTGGTGGTGTTCTTTTGACCCCTTATTCTTGGTTACAAACTTTGAAAAACATTCATCAAAAGACACCTAAATTCTTTGTTAAACACCAAAACAAAGTTCCTAATCAAATTTTAAGCATGCAAAAGTGATTAAAACATGTTTAGAGCAAATATCCTACTTGGTCCTACAATAAAATTGTTAGCATGTCTCTTAGCTTTGAAGCCCTTATGAGTTTGAAACAAGAAACTTTGGAAAAGTAAGTCTCATGTCTATGTTTTTGAAAAAACACAGTGACCAATGTCAATCAATACCACTGACGTTGATTATGACCAACTGAGATCTGATCGATGTCGGTTCTATTGACCGATGTCAATTAAGTCAAGTAACTGATGTCAGTATCTCTATCGACATCGGTTGCTGTGTAAAAACTATGGCAACCAAAAATGACAAAATAAAGTTAGAAAATCAATTTGTAAGAGTTTCAAGAACTCAAATAAGTATTTTAAAGTTGCAAATATATCTCCTTCATGTGTATGATGCGTCTAGCCCCACCGGGAATGCCATTATGTGATCCAAAAATTTGACTCAAGAGAGGATGGTTAGTATGGTGTTAGTTATAAAATGAAAATAAGATGAAATAAACACACTAATAGCATAGCATCTCTAAGCCTAGACACTAGGGAAAGCTTAGTTAACAAAAGTAAATGACTAGCACAACTAAAAATCAAGGAATGAAAACATAATAATTCCTTTCACTTTACTTGGATGCTCCAAATGCCTTTGTAATGGTGGCTTGCTCGGCTTTTGCTTCAAGAGGTCTTATTCAATGGACTGTGGATACCTTCATCTCCTCTTGGCACCTTGTGGTTTTGGCTTGGCTTGGCTTGGAATCAATTTAGGATTATAACACGAGTTTCTTGAAGCTTTTTGGAACCAATCCTTCATTATAACTTTGCATAAATTAAGCTTAGAAATGATGTTGTGAGGCCTCCTATTTAAAGATTTTTGGATTTGATCAGAATCAACCTCAACCATCCATCTCAAGATTGAGATGTGTGGTTGAGGATTAATTCAATTTTGTAATTATCCTCATCATGGAATTGGAAGAAGGGGAAATTAAGAGGCATGGAGGGTATCATGGAAGGCATTGATGAGGCATGGAGGGAATGAATCTAGATATTTGTCACATTTATGGCTTAGGAATGTCTTCCCAAGAAATGAGGTCACTTGATGATGCAGATATTCAACATTCATTTTCAAAAAAAATTATTCAACAATTTTCCATGGAATTATTAATTAGACCTTGATTTGGGTTAATTATCTCTTAAGCGTGTTTAAGCACATTGTGCACAAATTACCCAAATTAATCAGAATGCCTTGTTATTAGTCAAAAATTTGACTAGATTGGAATTAGAAGGCACTGTCAGATGCGTTGGAATCGTATTCCCATTTAGGATGTTTCCAACAACAAATAACAAAGGCATGAGTCTTGTGCAAAAGATTTGATAGGAAAGAGCAATCCAAAGCACACGTGTAATTTTGGCATTTTGACTCAAAATGATTTGATCAAAGTTAGCTGGCCCATAAATTGCGTTACCCCATTTAGGCCTATAACTGGCCAAAATTGGCACTTGAATATATCATTTTACATGTTTTAGTGTTTTTAGGCCAAATTATGCCTTTTAAATAAAAACTAGCCAAAAGCCTGATTAGAGGTTATCGACGGCCAATTTTAGGTGTCTACACTCAGGGACACAATGGTCCATGTGGTTTTATATAAATTGTATGGCCACCATTACAAGAACCACATCCGAGAAATATATGAATCTTTCTACCCAATGATCTATATGGCCATCAATGAGGTAGCCATGCCTCAACTCTCTAAATAAATAAGGGATTCCCTCACCTCCATTGGTAGTTACTAGTAATACATGGATGACACTATCATTTGGGTTATCGACCTCCTTAGATCTCCCATTTGCCTAGCCTATCAAGACCCAAATTGGCTAGAAAAGTAATAGATTACACATCAGCTATTTGAAGGCATCTTCAATCACTATGTTAGCCACCATCAAAAGGCATGCCCAACCTTCCCCATCATCATCAAGAATCACATGTACTAGAGTCTACCCTTGTATAAAATAGTAGCAGACATATATTCCTATGCCCTAGGTAGGGCTGAACATAAAAATTAGGACCCGCATGGCATCGTCGGGGCTCATGTGTCTAAATACCAAGCCCATCTCAATATCAATTATGGCCATTATCCCAATGATGAGGATGATTTATACCTTAATTTTGTATATGACACGAGGTCCTCTCTAGACTTGATGCCAAGAAAGAAAAAAAAAGAAAGCAAGTTTAGCATGAGTCATCAGTCTAAGATAGCCCCATTTCCCCTACATTAGCTCAAGTCAGAAGAGATGCTTAGGTGATTCCTCCCCAAATTTTAAGGAGTATATTATAAGGGGTCCCATCCCTTTTTCCTCTATGATATTATCCTCCTTGACCCTTTGCTCTAGCTCTACCACCTCCCGTGACTCAATAACTCAGGTATAGGCAACTCAACCCCTGGTAATTCAATCTCAAGTTGTATAAGCACTAAGAATTGACATCAAAAATATCCTAGAGACAATCCAAAAGCATGAAAAACCACATGAATCTATGGATATCCCTTTCCCTACACCCACCATCCCTCAACAACCTAGTGGAGTACCCCTAGTTGCCCTTTCCAACAACAACCCATTCAAGTGGCACCTCCCCTATTTCCCATTTTACCACCTCGAAAATTTACATAAGTTCTTCTAGATTTTACTATCCATAGCATCTTCACATCCCAATTCCCATCCACCTAAGTCATTCCATTAGTAAGGATCCTTGTGGCTTATCTTAGACCTCCAAGTGCTTCAATTGTCCAACCTTTTACACCCCCATTAATTATCCCATAGGCCCAGCCACCTCTGGGTGTGCCCAATTTAACAAGATCAGCTCGACCCCCATCAATAAGTGCACATGTATGCACAACTCAATCAACCCTAGACACATTAGTGGCACCTACAATTTCCCATCAAACTCCTCAGTCAGTCAATGTTACCTCTACCACTCCAACTCCTTCCATCATAATATCACAAGCTGACCAAGGCAAGAGGCTCAAAAAGAAGTAGAAGGTACCCCATGTTGTTTAATCCCTATTGTTCCTCGTATCACTCCCAAACCTTCATTTTCCATTTTATTAAGCACTCAAGGATTTGGCTTTAACCAACTAATTAATTCCTTCCTATTGAATGCCTCTCTCCCTAGTGTCATTAACCCACGAGTTAACTTGACACAGAGTTAGTGGTAGACCTAGATGTTCCCATGGGCTTCCCATTTCATCATGACTCCTTTTTCCCCTATGCCTCCTCTTCCATTTCTCTCATCCCTCACTCCCTCCATCTCATCCATTTTTCCTTCTCCTATCAGCTCCATCTCTACCACTCCACCAGTATCCCCTTCTACCCTAGGAATAGCTTTGGTGTCACAAGCACTTGAGATGATTGTACAAGGGGTCTCAAAGAAAATTGGAATTTGATAGGACCTTAGGGGACATGAAGAGGATCATAATGCAAAAGCTAGCCTAAGGAGGAGACTAGTGATCTAGTAGACTCATCAAAACCTCTTCTCACTCACCAAAATGATAATATCCATAGGAGAAGAGAGAGAGTGGTTAAGGATCTAGTCTCTATGCTTTGGGACACAAATGATATGTCATGGAAGCTAATGGAGGACATGTAGGACTAGGTCCAGGCACTTGAATAATAGGTAAAGAGTTTCTTCCCTATATAACTAATCGAGCAAGTTAAGGATGCCCTCTTGCAACTATTTTTAACTCTAGGTGAGGTGGTCAAAACTCTAACTAATTGCAGTGCACATCTCTTAAGGGTGCAAGTGTATCTATAATTAATTTATCTCATGGAAAGCAAGTGAAAAAATCTTGTCATGGTCATACACAAGGGCATTTTGCCATAGCTAAAACTCATACCAATCTTGGACCTGAGCCTTTATCATATGTATGCTGGGAGCATGAGAACTTTAATTAAGGAGTGGTTGTTCTTAGCACAAATAGTCATGGAATCTCTAGAATAAAGTAGGAAAAATATGTTGGCCTACTTCAAGGAGGTCAAAATTACTATGTTATTCTACCAAGATGACACCTTTCTTGATAGAGGTGAGTTTGGAGTTTATCTAGGTCACTTTGACTAGGCCATGAAGAGGAAGGTAGTGAAAGCAAATAAAGCAAGAGCCAATACAATGCTTAAACCTTCAAATTAGTCCACTACAAGCATTATCCAAGTCACAAAAGTAAAAGTGTCCTTAGAAGCCCCACTCTAGGAATATCAAAGGCTAATTTCCCATTTACATGTGATCTTTCGGGAGCCACCAATGAATTTGGACAAGCTAGACCGAGAGTTTGACCTAGTGAAAGTTGTATTGGCAACCAAAGAAGCACATCCCAAATAGCTGGGAGTGTTAAGGTGTGGAGCCTAAAAGCTTCACACATGAGAGCATTTAACAGTTTCAGGTCTACACAGTCACCGGCATCGGTTAGGAGCGACCGACGTCGGTCCAGTGCAGTTGAAGAGACGCCGGCATTGGCAGAGGATCGGCCGACGTCGATCACAGGCAAGCAGGCAGGAACCGGCGTCGGTTACCTGTGCGTCCAGAATGCTATTTTCGAGGATAGAAGTGAGTGTTTGCATGATGAGTTTAAGTCTTAGTCTTAAGTTCACGTTTCTATTATTAGCAAGATTGTTTTTAGAGCCCTTGTTTAAGAGGCTTAACTATTGGTTGTAAGTGCATGCTCAAGTTTCCTAATTCTATATGTAGAATTAGATCTTCTTAGCTTTGTGTGATTATTGTAGTAGTTCATTGTATGTGAATGTTGAAGAATAGTACAGAGTTGTATCAATCCAGGTTGTTGGAATTGATTGTACTTGAGAGAGAGAGCTCTTAAGGGATAGAGATCTAGAGAGAGATCTTGTGCATCTGAGAGAGGTGTGGAAGAAAGAAGTTTCTTCAATTGTATTTCTTTTGTAAAGACTTTTAATACAAGTTTTTAGGGTGGTTTCTTGTATCTCTTGTTCTTTGCTATTATCTGATTCTAGTTACTTATCTATCTAATTTAATTTTGTGGTTTATTGCTTGCATAAGTGTAATCATATTGTTGGTTGATCCCCAACAAGTGGTATCAGAGCCTTGGTTGTAGGTTTAGAGTTTGATATCCAATAATTGGTATCAAAGCTCAGGTTCACTAACAGGTGGTTTAGATCTGTGTAGTGTGTATTGATTACAGGTTGCTCACAGGAGTTTCTGTAAGAATTTCTGTTTGAGTGGGAGAAGCAATGGCAGATGAAAGTAAACTGAGAATGGAGAAGTTCAATGGCAAAAACTATCAACATTGGAGAATGCAGATAGAGGACTATCTATATCAGAAGGATCTATACTTACCGTTAGGTGGAATTGCAAAGAAGCCCACAGACATGGAGGATGAAGAATGGAAAGTTCTTGATAGAAAGGCTCTGGGGTCTATAAGACTGAGTCTAGCATCTACTGTGATATCTAATTTATCACAGGCAAAAACAATAGTAGAGTTGATGACTACTCTAGCAAATTTGTACGAAAAACCCTCAGCTTCTAATAAGGTATATCTTATGAAGCAGCTATTTAATTTGCATATGCAGGAAGGTGGATCTGTATCTAATCACCTGAATGATTTCCATGGTATTGTAAATCAATTAAGTTCCGTCAAAATTGTATTTGATGATGAAATAAAAGCTCTTTTAATATTATGTTCTTTGCCTGAAAGCTGGCATAGCTTAGTAATGGCAGTTAGCAATATTGCATCTACATCAAATACTTTAAAAGTAGAGGATGTTGTTAGTGTTATCTTGAATGAGAAAATTTGCAGGAAAAGCACAGAAGAGACATCTGGGAATGCTTTAAGTTTTGAGAGCAGGGGAAGGCAAAAAGAGAAGAGCAAGAAAGAGAGATCAAGATCCAAGTCTAAGGGGAAAGGCAGATCTAAATCCAGAAATGGCAGAAGGCCACAATGCTGGAATTGTGAAAAGATGGGGCACATAAGTAGAGATTACTGGTCAAAGCCTAAGGAGGACAATCAGCACAAAGGAAAAGAAGAAGCAAAGGTTATAGGTATTGCACAAGATGCTTTAATATTCTCTTTGCATAATAATATAGAATCTTGGGTGTTAGATTATGGTGCATCTTTTCATGCTACCCCTAATAGGGAATATTTCTGTGACTATATCCATGGAGATTTTGGAATAGTATATCTAGGGGATGATGAACCCTATAAAATTAATGGCAAAGGTAAAGTGTAGCTGAAAATGTAGAATGGCAACACATGGGTGTTGAGATAAGTTATGCATGTTCTCAGCTTGAAGAGAAATTTGATTTCTATAGGAAAGTTAGGGGATGAGGGTTGTACAGTAACTCTCACAGCAGAATCTTGGAAGGTGACCAAGGGTGCACTTATTATGGCTAGAGGTAAGAGAGTAGGTACTCTCTATTTGTGTAATTGTGTTACTAACAATTCTCCTTCTGTATTATCTACTTCAGATGTGGATGCAAAATTGTGGCACTCAAGGCTTGGCCACATGAGTGAGAAGGGGATGTCAATTCTTAAGTCTAAAGGTAAGCTTTCAGATTTGAAAAGCATGGATCTAGAATTTTGTGAGCACTGCGTATTTGGAAAATAGAAAAGGGTTAGTTTTCTCAAGACTGGGTATACAAAGAAGAAGCATAAGTTGCAGCTTGTTCACACAAACGTGTGGGGACCGGCTCAGGTAGCTTCTATTAGAGGATCACAGTACTACGTTTCGTTCATAGATGATGCTATAAGAAAGGTATGGATCTACTGTATTAAGAAGAAATCTGATGTATTTGAGACTTTTAAAATTTGGAAAGCTATGGTTGAGAATGAAATAGGGAAAAGATTAAAGTGCCTGAGATCAGACAATGGTGGAGAGTTCTGCAGTTATAAGTTCAACTGGTATTGTTACATGCATGGAATCCATAGGCAAAGGACGGTTCTAAGAACACCTCAGCAGAATGGTATTACTGAAAGGATGAATAGAACAATCATGGAGTGTGTAAGATGTATGACATTGCATGTTGGTTTGCCTTTAGAGTTTTGGGCAAAAGCTGTTGACACTGCAGTGTACCTGATTAACAGAGGACCCTCTACAGCTCTAGATGGTGGAATTCTAGAAGAAGCTTGGACAGGTAAAAAGGTAGATCTCTCTTTTCTCAAAGTTTTTAGTTGTGAAGCCTTTGTGCACGTAGATAAGGAAAATAGAAAGAAGCTCGATGCTAAGTCTATGAGGTGCACGTTTATTGGCTATGGCTCAGATGATTTTGGTTTCAAATTTTGGAATCTAGGAACTAACAACGTAATCAAGAGCCGTGACATTGTTTTTAATGAAAAAGTGATGTATAGTGATCAGCTAAAGAAGCTGAATCAATCTGGGTAGAGCAATAGTGAATTGGACGAGGTGATGGTCCAAAATGAGCTCACGAGAAAAAGAAATAATCACTTGCAGGAAAACACAGAGACCGATGTCGACAGGTTAGGAACCGACGTCGGTAGAACAGAAATCGAGGTCGGTCATATAGAGATTGATGTCAGCAGGACAGGCACCGGCGTCGGTCAGGCAGGACCGGCGTCGGCCAGTAATAGGTTTGGAGGTGACCGAGGTCGGTCACTGTCAAAGAATTTGGGTGGACAGCGTGTTGTGAACAAGTCTCAGACACCCATCAGGAGGTCTGAAAGGGTAAGTAAGCCTCCAATTAGATATTTTCTTTCATTATTCTATTTATTGCTAACTGATGGTGGAGAACCAAAGAGTTTTGAAGAAGCAATACAGGTGGAGTCCAAGAGTCAGTGGGAGCGTGGCATGGTTGAGGAGATGGAGTCCTTAAGAGAGAACCAAACATGGGATTTGGTTGAATTGCCAACTGGTAAGAGAACACTGAAGAACAGATGGACCTACAAGTTGAAAGAAGGTGAGAATGGACAGATGAGATATAAGGCCAGATTGGTAGTGAAAGGATTTGCACAAAAGCCAGGAATTGATTTTGGTGAGATTTTTTCTCCTGTTGTTAAAATCACTTCTGTACGGATTGTATTGTCTTTGGTTGTTGTTGAGGATTTGCATCTTGAGCAGCTAGATGTTAAGACAGCGTTTCTTCATGGAGATTTGGATGAGGAAATTTATATGGAACAGCTGGAAGGATTTGAGGTCAAAGGTAAGGAGAAGTTAGTGTGCAGATTGAAGAAAAGCTTGTATGGCCTCAAGCAAGCTCCTAGGCAATGGTATTTGAAATTTGACAGGTTTATGACTGAGCATGGCTACAGTAGGTGTCAATCTAACCATTGTGTGTATTTCAAGAGATTTGATAATGGTAGATATATTATTCTATTGTTGTATGTAGATGATATGTTGGTTGTAGGATCACACATGCAAGATATCTCTGAGCTTAAGGTGAAATTAGCTCAAACGTTTACTATGAAGGATTTGGGAGTAGCAAAGAAAATCCTTGGCATGAGCATTAAGAGAGATAGGAAAAATCACAGGTTGATATTGTCTCAAGAGGATTATGTGGACAAGGTGTTGAAACGGTTCAATATGCAGGATGCTAAACCGGTAAGCACACCTCTGGCTGGACATTTTAAGTTGTGTAAAGAACAATGTCCTAATTCACATGATGAGGTAGAGTACATGAGTAAGGTTCCATATTCTTCTGCAGTAGGGAGTTTGATGTATGCAATGGTGTGTACTAGACTGGATATTGCCCAAGCAGTGGGAGTTGTAAGTAAGTATATGGCCAATCCAGGTAAGGAACATTGGAAAGCAGTTCAGTGGATCCTTAGATATCTGAGAGGAACCAGCAGTAGGCACTTGTGCTATGGAGGTTCAGATACTTCTCTACATGGTTATGTAGATTCAGATATGGCAGGTGATTTGGATGACAGGAGGAGCACTACAGGTTATGTTTTCACTATAGGTGGAACGGTGGTTAGCTGGATATCTAAGTTACAGAAGGTTGTTGCCTTGTCAACTACAGAAACAGAGTATATTGTAGTCACAAAAGCTAGAAAAGAGATGATATGGATGACACGATTCATGGAAGAGCTTAGAAGGGATCATGGGAGCTGCAGATTGTATAGTGACAGTCAGAGTGCAATCCATTTGGCTAAGAACTCAGCCTTTCATTCAAGAACAACAGCTAAGGTACCACTTCATACGGCAGGTATTGGAAGATGGTGATTTGAAGCTGGAGAAGATTCATACAGATAGGAATCCTGCTGATATGTTAACCAAGCCAGTTACAAAGGAAAAGTTGAATCTTCATTCAACTTCTATTGGTCTTCATGATTAAGTTGAATATGGAGGAGCTAGAAGATGTTGCTGTATAGGTACTGGTGTAGCTGTTTATCTCCAAGTGGGAGATTGTTAAGGTGTGGAGCCTAAAAGCTTCACACATGAGAGCATTTAATAGTTTCAGGTCTACAAAGTCACCGGCATCGATCAGGAGCAATCGACGTCGGTCTGGTGCAGTTGAAGAGATGCTGGTGTCGGCAGAGGATCGGTCGATGTCGGTCACAGGCAAGCAGGTAGGAACTGGCGTCGGTTACCTGTGCGTCCAGAATGCTATTTTCAAGGACAGAAGTGAGTGTTTGCATGATGAGTTTAAGTCTTAGTCTTAAATTCGCGTTTCTATTATTAGCAAGATTGTTTTTAGAGCCCTTGTTTAAGAGGCTTAACTGTTGGTTATAAGTGCATGCTCAAGTTTCCTAATTCTATATGTTAAATTAGATCTTCTTAGCTTTGTGTGATTATTGTAGTAGTTCATTGTATGTGAATGTTGAAGAATAGTACAGAGTTGTATCAATCCAGGTTGTTGGAATTGATTATACTTGAGAGAGAGAGCTCTTAAGGGATAGAGATCTAGAGAGAGATCTTGTGCATCTGAGAGAGGTGTGGAAGAAAGAAGTTTCTTCAATTGTATTCTTTTTGTAAAGAGTTTTAATACAAGTTTTCAGGGTGGTTTCTTGTATCTCTTGTTCTTTACTATTATCTGATTCTAGTTACTTATCTATCTGATTTAATTCTGTGGTTTATTGCTTGCATAAGTGTAATCATATTGTTGGTTGATCCCCAATAGGGAGATGGGTCTTCTCCAACTTGTTAATAGATTAATTGAGTGGGTCCTCCAGGGTATCTTTTAGGAAGGTGGATAATCTTTTGGTTATTTTGAATATGTGTAGTTATAACAACTTTGAGATGCCATCATGGCCAAGGAGGGGAATCTCATGCTACTTTGACGTGAGCCCCATCCTCTATATATTTTAAATTACAATCCTTTGTAAAGGTCAACAATTTATGTATAGGAACTCTATTCAAATCAATATAAAGCTTTTATTTATTTTAATCTAGTTCTCTACTCATGAAATGTAGTCCATGGTTTTCTAAGTTTAATCTAATGTTTATGTAATATGAGTGATTTTGTGATTAGGTTACAAAGGTGAATATGGTGTTTAGATTGTGCATATGCTAGTATAACCCCCTAGTATGTTCTTTTCAATCTGTTGTGAATAATTTATGCTTTATGTAATTTCAATTATAGAGTGTTTCAAAATCTTTGTAAGTTAATTATTACAAACTCTGAGTGTTCTCATTATGTGAAGGACCTACAAGTAAAATATTCATGTTGGTGTCCCTTTGAAGCTTTGTCATTGAGTGTCTAAAATTTTGTGTAAACATTGAACTAGGACCATAGTGGTATAACTATGACTTGACATGTTTCATTCTCCAAGCATCAACATTCTTTGAACTAGAAACCCATATTTTTGCCTTACCCTGCTTTCCCCTTTATGTTTATTATGGAATAAAACTCTTCCCCCTATTTTATAAATCAATAAGGTTTGGCTCAGTAGAAATAATAATTAAGGATTTCTCATGTTGGTAATGAATTCTTGTTGGAAATATTGTCATTGATGTCAAAGGTCTAGCATTATTGGTGATAAAGGCCCCATTGCATTTAATGTTGTTTATAATAAATATATCTTGGCTAATGTGAGTTGATATTTATTTAATATTAATGAATATATTTTTGGTTGCATATGAGACAAAAGAAGGGCCCATGGAGAAGTCGAAGAGCCACGGGGTAAAGACAAAAGAAGGATGGGATGCATTTTCTCATGAAGAGTCATCTTGGAGAATACCAAGAGTCACCAAGTGAAGACAAAAGAGTAAGGGCACAATTTCTCATGAAGGGACACTTTGAGGAATACGAAAAGCCACCAAAGATAAGGATAAAAGTGGAAAGGACAATTTTGGTCATGAAGGGTCACCACATGACTTTTCAAAGGCTTGAATATGAAGGGTCATACAAGTTTGGCGCCATTTTCCATGAGGATTGAAGGGTCACAAAGGGGGAAGGCCAAAGGTCATTTGGAAAGCTATAAATAAAGGCTTGAGAAGCCATTTGTAATATGAGAGATAGAGGTTGATTTGAAATTGTAATATCTAGCTTAGAAGAGCAATTGTGAGAGATGAATATGATTTGTATTTGTTATATCTAGCTTAGAAGAGCAAAGGTGAGAGAGAGAGGAAGGAGATGTTGTATTGATCTATCATTTGTTGAGATAGCAACATTGAGTGATAGGTGTGTGGTATACACAAAGGGGTTGGTGCTCCTGTGGGTTGGTGCTCATGAATTGTTGTTGAGTTGGTGCTCGGCAAAGGGGTTGATGCTCTTGTGGGTTGGTGCTCATAAATAGTAGCTGGGTTGGTGCTCGGCAAAGGGGTTTGAAGCTCTTGTGGGTTGGTGCTCACAAATTGTAGTTGAGGTTGGTACTCGGCAAAGGGGTATGGTGCTCCTGTGGTTTTGTTCTCATGAATATACTTGAGATTATTCTCCATGGTTTTTCCCACATTGGGTTTCCATGTTATATCTAGTGTCTCTCTCTATCTTGTGTGATGTTTATTGTTTGAGTTTTATTGCATATCTTGAATGTTTGATTAAGTGGAATTTGATAAAGAGAAAGTTTTATAAGATATATAATATACTGATTCACCCCCCCCTCTCAGTATATTTTGTGCTTAACAATTGATATCAGAGTAGGTTCCATCAGAAAGAGTTTAACAGCTTGAAGGTATATCAAAGAAAAGCATAAGATGGCCAAGCAGCTAAAGAAGGAGAATCAAGAGTTGAAATTTGTGGTTGAGGCTCTTAAGGAAAAGGTGTGTATCTTGGATTCTAAGTTGGCTATAGAAGTAAAAGAAAATAAGATATTTATTTAGGATCTTAAGAATCAGTTAGAGGTTGCAACTTCAATTTTAACATCAAAAAAAGAAGAGTGTAATCATTTGAAGGATCAGTTAGGTTCTTTAAAGGATAATCATGAGAAGCTTATAATCAAGGTTGAGAAAGATCATGAAATATTGGTCCAAGGAAAGAAGGATGCAAATTTTGAAGGCAAATCAAAGAAGTCGATCAGGCAGCCCAATGCTTTTAAGTTTTTAAATTCTTTTCATGGCCGTTGTTTTGTTTGTCATCATGTTGGTCATAGGGCAAGAGACTGTATGACAAGAAGTAATCCGTCAAAGGGAGATCTCAGTCACATTCAAGAAAAAGGTATGAGAAATATTGTTTGCTTTTGTTGTCATGAGGTTGGACATATTGCTAAATTATGTCAAAATAAAGTAAAGAGATATTCAAGGTATGTCAAAGGATATAGAGCCCCTATAAAATATGGGAAAAGACAAATTTAGGTTTGGAGACCTAAAATAGTAAAGGTTGATCAGGTTGAGTTTAAGAGTGAGAATGAATTACTTGCTATAGTTGAAAAAAATTAGATAAGAAGGATTGTGCAGAATCTCTTGTTACATTTGAGCATGAGCTTTGTCAAGATAATATAGTTGCAAAAGTTGAGAAAAAAAAAACATCATAAATGATAAGGTTAGTAAGTCAAAAAGGTTAGACATGCTTATACAGATTCTAAAATAAAAACACAAGAAGATCAAGGAAGAAACAGAGGAGATGTGGGAATCTCCTGAGATTTATTTCTAGAACCCTATTGTGTGGGGTGTCTCTTCTAGGCTTCAAGGAGACACTTTTAAGAAAAATTGAAGCATAGTGGATGCTATTGGGTCTTGGATATTTTGCATGACAAGAAGGTGAGTTGACAGAATAATTTGTATATCTTTTGAGTGAATAGATTTTTGAAGAAAATTTTGCATCAGTGTTAAGGTAAAGGCTATTAGATTGATTCTTGCATATGCAGTGTTTAAAAAGTTTTAAAGTGTTTCAAATGATTATGGTCACAAGAAATTAGAATGTTGAAAAAGAGCTAACAATTTCAGAAAGAAGGAAAAGGATACTCATGCAGATTCATTAAAGGAGATCAGAGTTTCAACGCCCCATTCATTAAGAAGAAGGTTTAGACATGTTCATGGCAGAAGAAACAACTTGAAGATTCTATGTTGGTGCAAATAGCTTTGCATGTAAGAAATAAAGATCAACCATGGTTCATTGATAGCGGATGTTTAAGGCATATGATAGGAGATAAGAGTAAAAGAAGATCAATGGTGGCATAGTGAAATTTGAAGATAAAACCACTGCCAGGATAGCCAAAAAAGGTATTTTAAGTTTGGATATTAGTAAAACCAAAGCTAAGAATGTTTTGTAAGCATAATCTTTTGAGTGTAAGTTAAATATGTATTCAAGGATACACCTTAAATTTTCATGTGGAAGGTTGTGAGATTAGAAGGAAAGATTCAAATGAGTTGATTGCCGATGCTCAAAGGATAGGGAACAATGTATATGTTTTGTTAGATATCTTCTTAAAGGCATGATCAAAGGATACATTCAAAGATCAGCGAGAGGAGTTGGGAGTAATTTCTATTACTTCCTGCCATTGATGTTCAGCATCAAGTGAGGGGGAGCTAAGTGTTAGCTCCAGGTAGGCCCTTTGCCATTGATGTCAAAGGGGGAGAATAACAGGTATAGGTACAAGTGCAGAAAATAGGTACAGGGAACAGATATAGGTTGCTACAATAAGGGGGAGTTACTATATGTTTTCAGATGATGGTATGTGTAGGTGGCAGGATGTTGCAGCTTCAGGATTGAGGTTGCCATCAATGACAAAGGGGAAGATTGTTGGAAATACTGTCATTGATGTCAAAGGTCTAGCATTATTGGTGATAAAGGCCCCATTACATTTAATGTTGTTTGTAATAAATATATCTTGGCTAATGTGAGTTAATATTTATTTAATATTAACGAATATATTTTTGGTTGCATATGAGTCAAAAGAAGGGCCCATGGAGAAGTCGAAGAGCCATAGGGTAAAGACAAAAGAAGGATGGGATGCATTTTCTCATGAAGAGTCATCTTGGGGAATACCAAGAGTCACCAAGTGAAGACAAAAGAGTAAGGGTGCAATTTCTCATGAACGGACACTTTGAGGAATACGAAAAGTCACCAAAGATAAGGACAAAAGTGGGAAGGATGTTTCTGGTCATGAAGGGTCACCACTTGACTTTTCAAAGGCTTGAATATGAAGTGTCATACAAGTTTGGTGCCATTTTCCATGAGGATTAAAGGGTCACAAAGGGGGAAGGCCAAAGGTCATTTGGAAAGCTATAAATAAAGGCTTGAGAAGCCATTTGTAATATGAGAGATAGAGGTTGATTTGATATTGTAATATCTAACTTAGAAGAGAAATTGTGAGAGATGAATATGTTTTGTATTTTTTATATCTAGCTTAGAAGAGCAAAGGTGAGAGAGAGAAGAAGGAGATGTTGTATTGATCTATCATTTGTTGAGATAGCAACATTGAGAGATAGGTGTGTGGTATACACAAAGGGGTTGGTGCTCCCGTGGGTTGGTGCTCACGAATTGTTGCTAGGTTGTTGCTCGACAAAGGGGTTGGTGCTCCTGTGGGTTGGTGCTCATGAATAATAGCTGGGTTGGTGCTCAGCAAAGGGGTTTGAAGCTCTTGTGGGTTGGTGCTCATGAATTGTAGCTGAGGTTGGTACTCAGCAAAGGGGTATGGTGCTCCTGTGGGTTTGTTCTCATGAATATACTTGAGATTCTTCTCCGTGGTTTTTCCCACATTGGGTTTCCACATTATATCTGGTGTCTCTCTCTATCTTGAGTGATGTTTATTGTTTGAATTTTATTGCATATCTTGAATGTTTGATTAAGTGGAATTTGAAAAAGGGAAAGTTTTGTAAGATATATAATATACTGATTCACCCCCCCTCTTAATATATTCCATGCTTAACAATTCTAAGTGTAGCTACACACATCTTGAGCTTTCATTAGTAATAATAGTTGCTCTCTAAGTAAAACAAGGTTAAAGTTTTTGGTCCTTAGACCAACCCAGTATCAATCCTAAAATTAAAAAGGGGTATATTTATCACATGCATTATCCCCGTTTTCCCATATAGAACATGCAAACCCATGATTAACTTTAGACTCAAGGATATTGGGCCTGACAACATATATCATAGTTTTACTTTCTGTTTTTAGCATATCTCAGTATAATAAATTAAGTGTATGTTCTATCTGAGTTTTATAATTAATTGTCCTATTATAAATCTATTTATCACCCTTGTGTTTATTCATTTATATATTCTTAACCCTAGATACCCAAAATCTAGATTTTTAGGGTTAAACACAAATCATAAAAGGATTTGACAACACTCTACATCAAATAATTGGAACCATATCATTGAATGTGAAACTAGGTCCCAAGATTGTACCTACTACCTTCCATGTTATGCCTAATTAGTTACATTACAACTTAATTTTGGGTTGACCATGAATACATGTTATGGAAGGAGTACCTTGACATTATATAGATGTATCAAAGTCATTCATGAAGGCTATTCTTATTCACAACTAATAGATGATGATCCTTTCAAAGATTGTAAGATGACCCAATCTACTAATGACAACCAATCACAATCACAATTTTAAGATCATTTTATTATTCTTTAATCAAAACCTATTCCAATAGCTCAAATGCATACATATGAGGTGGGAAAATCAAGTACTAAAAAGGACAAAGAACCAATCATAAACTAAAAATTAGTTATACAACATGCACCGCACACTAATGCAGAGCAACTGAAGCCTATTCTTGATCCTCCTCTATTAGTAAATTGAGAATGTAAATGTCATATTCATATATTATTATGATAATAATCATGAAGATATCAAATGGAATATATGATAGTTGATGAATGACGCAAGTTAAACATCAATCCTTCAAAGGAATATTTATCTCACACTCTATTCACACATATTGGAGTTAGAGAATATTGAGATGATTTGTATAAAATAAAAAGGGGAGAATCATATTTCTTATATAGGCATAATCATTTTAGGACAAAGGAAAGGAAACAATGGCATATCATGAGTACATTCTAAATGCACACAATAGTTGCAATACTATCTCACATCACGTGCATGCAACACAAAAACCAAACATGATTGTAAGAACCCTCCAATCCAGTACTATAAAAATGTTTCTTTTTTTTATTTTAATTTATTGTCCCACAAGTTTTCTTATCGATTCTCTCCCTTAGAGAACAATTATGCAAACAGTTTTTCCAAGTTCTGATCAAATATGAAAACTACATCAAGAGGAAGCTATAAGCATGGTCAAAATATTGTCATGTACAAAACCAATAATCATTCATGAAATCAATTTCCATTCTTTAGATTTTCATGATTGTAAAATATATTACTTACATGTTTACACATTGAGATCAAATTACATAATGATAAAATAAAAGTATGCATTAGATCATAATTTAATGTATTTTTATCATCAATTGTACAAGAAATAATAGCTTCATAATACAAATTTGCCTTCATATCTATAATTTAAATCAACCTTCTCAATAAGTGACTAAAAATACTTTTTTATTTCATTTCAAATATAAAAATAATAATATCTAAGTATGCAAGTCAACAAACATCTTATGTTAATCCAATAAGTTTATCTTCAAATGGCATACAAACAGAATACAAACATAGCAAAATAAGAGAATAAATTGTTTACAACATCATTAGAATTACATGATTTCTTATTCTCAACTATATAATACTCAGTAAGTATAGTTGTCTATCTAAGATGTGTGAATAAGTCTTCATGATGAAATTCATCAAAGTTATGCAGCTTGTCTTTGTCATTGAAGGCCAAATATAAAATAAAAGAGAGAGAACATCATTGGAGGGTTTTTCCTCTAACCATGGAGCCTTTTGGATCCTCTACAGTCCTCTCATTGACTAAGATTGGCCATACCCTTCCATGAATGTGGCAAATACAAAAAATCAACAAAGCAAAGAGAATACCAAAAGGTAGAACATTTTAGCACATAGCTCCCCATTGTTATGTGGTATAGGATGACATGTGCATTTCAACTCTAGTACTAAGGTATGTTTTATAATTATAAATAATTAATGAACTTACCAAAAAAAAATTAACGCAATTTTTAGGTTAATCAATCTTCTCATAGGCTTCTAAACCATCAATCATAAAGTTATTAGGACCCAAAGCTAATTCCAAAACAAGGGTCTACATGTACTACACATGAAGCATGTCACCAAACCAAAGTGTAACCCAAGAATATAATCAAGAGACTAAAACCATATTTCAATACAAGATGTATGGTTCCTAAATGTATTTTGGCATCTAATGAGTTTAACATCAACAAGATTTCATATAAGTTTATAATCTATTATCTAACACTTTATTATCCCTAGATGGGAGTAATATCCAAAATCAATATTTAGTTTTAATAAAGAATATTCAACCCCAAAACATGATATAGCAATTGATCATGTCCCCACATTACTTATAAATTTATGACCACATGAAGATATCCAAAATGACTTATCTTCTTAAATTTATTAATCAACTAAATATTCATTAGCATTACCTATGATCACAAGTTTAGGACTTTCACAAACATGTTTGTGCAACTAATCTAATCCAAGAACAGTGCATGGATGATAATCACCCTATAAATGTCTCATAACACTGATGATATTTATCATCATAACATATCATAAAAAGATTGATATCAAATCAGATGGACATAAGATCTCATAAAACTTAAGTGCCAAACCTGATCTTAATGTCCACATCTCGAATAATCAAGCAATTGATAATTCACGTCATTTATATTTACACAATTTTCAATCCATGTGAGAATTATGCATTCTTAGATAAACACGATCAAGAGCAATTTTCCTAAATTAAACCCATTATTAGATTTAAATCCAAAACAAGGTTTCATGACTGATACTTGATCAATTTGTTAATTTCTTCATAATAATAAATGAATTAAATTATGATAGTAAACTAAGTTTATTATTTAATTTATTGGCTTGATACCTATGTTTTCTATTCCACACAAAAGGGATCAAAATCAAATTGAGTTATATACTATAAAAAAGATATATCCAACATGACTAATCAAGTTGGGATAGATTCCAAAGTTAAAACACTATCATTAGATTACTATATCTATTCCTTATAGATTACAACTATTTAAATATACATCAGTAGAATATATATCTCAATTAGTGTTTACTAGACATTAAGTTAGTTAGGGTAACCTCATTCTTACCTCATGTATAATTTCATCATCCATGTGTTATATTACCATTCTATAGGTCTTTAGATATGTTATTGTTCTAAAACATTTACCTAAGGCTTGGAAAACAAGTCTTATTTTAGTACTACATAACATTAATATCACCACATAAGTTGTAGATTATTGTTACAATTACCTCAATTCCTAATAGTTTACCATAACTATAGGTTCCAGTAATTTATTACACATTCATAACATGGTTATGAGTATTTCAAGGTAAAGGTAATGTTCATGATAATCCCTATGTTTAGGCTTCAACGTTTCTTTCACTTGGAGTGATGAAGCATGATAAAATATTATCCATGGGAATAAATGGTGCACAAGGTTGAAAATACACCCTTAAATACAATCCATTTTAACTCAAAAAATTTCCATCACCTTAAATTTTATAAATACACCCTCTGGGGTCTTCAAATTGATCATAAAAATCACTTATTATAACCAACACTCTATCATACTATGATCATCAACAACAATATGTTTTTCTCTTCACTAGATCTTTAGTTCAGCTCTTCTTGTTCTCTCCCTCTTGTTTGAAAAATCTCTTAGATCGTATGAGCCTTATCATTTAGAGGTTGAAACTTGAGGAAAAAATAAGACATCCAATTCTTCTTTTGGTTTGACATCCAACATTTTACAAGGCATAGGTTTCAGTTTCTTACTTTGTTTAGATTAGAGTTTATTCATTTTTTTGTGTTTAATGTTTGCAAATAAATTAATATCTATGAAGGTTTACATGTTAAATGTTGTAGTTAATTACCAATCCTATATTGGCTAAATGCTCTATAACATTGATGAATGTTGAAAGGTTTGGGTGAGATTCTTCCATAATATCTACCTCGCACTCTTTACAAATCCCACATAAGTCTATCCTATAATTACACAAAGAGTCTTTATGTTACTTTTTATATATTTTTTCATTCACATTCCCTATTGTAGTCATTTAAAATGTCACTTGAGTGCAATGAGTGTCACTTGAGACCATCCATCCCTATCTTATCCATAGACCTATCTTAGGGCCTCTTTCGACCCTTATCTAACTTTTGTGTAGGCACTACACATCCCTAGACATCCTAAAATTAATCCCAGACCTTCCCCTAGGGATCTAGGCTAATAATGCCTTTGGTTCTACCACCTAGATGCTAGCGTTGTTCATTGGACACTAGCACACCATGCTAGTGACCAAGGGACCACATTAATGTCCCTTGTTTAATTTTAACCCCAACGGATATATTTTTAATTTCTAAAAAACCTAGGGTCGGTCTGGACCTATTTTACACTCCGCACAAGCACCAAATCAGTGTCAACACATGACTGTTAACCCTTTATCCACTAGATGGAAATAAGATGCAAAACACACAAATAAGCTTAGAACAATTAATGCACAATCAAGGTTATTGATCCCTATTCTACCCTAATTTTGCATACAGTCATCTACAACCACCCTAAGCTCAAAATACACAGATTTACAATCTCAATCCTCATTCAAAGCACTCAATTAGACACTCATAATATCATTCACTTTCACTAGCACCATCACTTATATTGTGAGAACTACATCTGTCTTGATCCCCTCTCGAGGTATTGGTATGTAGACAAGTCTTAGCATAATGGGGTATTGAGGACGTCCAACCTACCCAACTAACATCACACTTTTGCTACTTGTGCTTCTTAAATACCCTAGCAACATGGAGATACAAGGTTTGCACACAAAATCAGTCAAAAATAGGTCACAAACAATAAATCAAGTTTCATCTGCATAGGTACAAGCCTATCAGACTCAGACACAGTTGCTCCTAGAAGTTCACATTAGCCCCTACACAAGGACACTAGCACTGAAGAGGACACTAGCATGATGCATTATTTTCCAAGGTACTATGTTACTGTATAAAAGGGTTTCTGACACTTGGAACCTGTTGATGACATCCTAATCATCTTATGTGCCAATTTTTAGCCTCCAGATCATCTATCTTAGTTGATTTCCATTTAAGTACTTGTTTATGCCATTTATTACTATTTTTAGAAATATTAGATTAGATCAATTCTTACACAAATTAGTGGCTATGTTTATTGTATATATCTCCCTTGATTTAATGTACTTATAACTTTTAACAACCTAGGGTCTATTTTCCATAACCACTTAAAATTTAAATCATTTAGTGAACCCAACTTACTTTGAATAGTACAAAAAAATCCTAACCCTAGGGTTTATGTTTCTAGCCTTCTAAGACCCACATTCAAAGCTTAGATCACTGTATTTTTTATTTGTATATCATATAATCATGATAATAATGACAGATGAAGTTTATCACTTATTTATGCAAAGTTTTCTAGTTTCTCGTGTATGCTTATTTCCTTTCATTTGGAATGAATTCAAAAATGACATAAATGCATATGTACACGATGCTTTAAATCAATTCAAATATATGTCATATTTTATTATTTCTTTTACATGTTATATTTCTCTTATGTGGAATTAAATCAAGATACAACTCTCTACACACATAGAGGATGTAATAAATAAGATAATAAAGACACTACCTAAAATTAACAAGTTTCATTTAGATGTTTTTGGCTCTTTGGTTCACTTTGATTCCTTATCTATCACTACTAGACATAAGAAAACATCAGTGGATTCACTTACCCCTCAAAATTCTTGACCCTACACATCTAACTACTATCTTGCCTCTACTACCAGCTCTATGCTCATAGTAAACCTAATGATCCATGCTATGATGTCCACATGTGGTCATGAAGCATGGGAGGTTAGCAAAACCCATGGCTATAGTTTTGTCAACCAAAACAATGATTCTTTAACCACAGGTTCGATTTTAGATCTCCTACAACATTCTAACACATACAAATATATTTTGTATGCATCACTCTATGATACTAAGGTGACTCACATAATAGATCCAACTTATGTTGCTTTTATAATCAATACTATGAAATGGACTGAAGAGCATATTTCATTCATAAAAGATCTCCCACCTCAGCACATCATATATCAACATCGACCTCTCTACATTGTATTATGAATTAATGAGGTGGGTGCCAAATGAGTGTTAGTTGGCAATAGATCAGGGTTGAACATCTATAATATTTTTTTTCTTTACCTTCTTAATATACATGCTAAGGATTTGCATCCTTTTGATATTAACATCTGAGGGTTTGATAATATTCCATGCAAATTTTTGGGTTGAATCACAATAAACCTTACATTAGGACCTAGAATACTACCTACAACATGTCAAGTTATGCCTAATGATCTTAATTACCATATCTTGCTTGGGAGACCTTGGTTTCATTATATGTAGCAGTTCCATCAACTTTACATTCATATTTAAATTTTAGTTACAAAGGTCATATTTACACATGCCCTATGGATCAAGAACCATTCAAATATTGTCAACATATAGAGCCTTCATGCAATTGTATTCCTCGTATGGATTTTGCTATAGTACCTCTCTAATATACTATACAGATTTCACGTATAAGTCCCTCAGACACCTCTAGAGTACATGATAATAGATTCACTTCTCCATTTGCATTAAGATATTTCAAAAAAATGGGTTACACAGGACAAGGCCTCAAAAAACATAAACATGGAATTTTTAGTACTATTGAGGTATATGATCAATAAAGAAGGCAACGACTTGGATAGAAGGATAACATATCTAATGCCAATTCCTCTCACCATGTTTCTTAGCATATAGTTTTTTGTCCACCCATTCCATGGATAGATAGTACAGTAAATCATGTTTTTACACTTTCAATTGTTTGCCCTGATCTTATTCATGATTTTGTTTCTCCATATTTCCTACTTTTGATGAATTTGTTAATGATGAGGTTATATTAGAATTACTAGGGGCATATGAGGATCTCCCTTCCTTCTATCATAAAAATAGGTTTCCTCATTCCATAAATGCCCAGGCATACTTTATTGAGTACTCAAGCACTTCAAATGATATTTTACCCAACATAGATGGTACCATCCCTATAACACCTTACACTATTGATCAATCTACATTAATTAATGAAGAGAGTTGAATTAAAGTATGGCATAGACACTGATCTTCATTACCATGTTGTATAAAGAAGAAGACACAGGTATTTGATATATTTTTTAGGACATCCCTGAATATTTTGCTTGGGCTTATTTTTATATGCCTAGCATTGATCCTTTAATCATAGTACATAGGATTACACTTTATCCAAATGAAAATACAATTTAAATTTTAAAAAAATTCAAAAAATGCATCCCAATGTAGTTATTTTAGTCAAAGATGAGATCTAGCAACTCCTTGATGGCGATTTCATTCGACCCATTGTTCATCCCTAATAGGTACTAACATTGTCCCAGTTGTTAAGCCTAATGGCCAAATCTAACGTTATTGTGATTCTAGAGACTTAAACAAAGCATGTTTTGAGGATGATTTTCCTCTGCCCAACATCGATATGATAGTAGACTCCATAGCAGGCTACGAAATACTTTATTTCATGGATGGTTTTACTAGTTATAATCAAATCTAGATCGTTGAAGAAGACTAGAAAAAAACTTCTTTTACCACACCATGGGGCACTTTTTGCTATATGTGCATGCTTTTTGGATTAAATAATGCAAGAGCAACATACCAATAAACTATGACCCATTTTTTTCATGATCTCATTCATAGGATAGTTGAAGACTATGTCAATGACTTGCTTGTAAAATCAAAAGAGCGACATCACCATGCAGTGGATTTATGATATATTTTCAAAATATTAAGAAAATACAATGTACAACTAAATCCCAAGAAATGCATCTTTGGGGTTTCATCCTGTAATCTTTTGGGATTCATAATATCCCAATGTGGCATCAAGGTTGATCTAAAGAATGTCAATGTTATAATGGATATGCCTCCTCCTAAAAACCTAAAGCAACTTCGATCTCTATAGGATAAAATTCAAGCAATACATCATTTTTTGGCACAATTAGCAAATAAGACTCTCATTTACCAAATTACTTTAGAAGGATACAAAATTTGAATGGGATATCTCATGTCAAGATAGATTTAATGCATTCAAATAATACTTGTTAAACCCACATGTATTTGTACCACCAACACTTGATAGGCTACTTCTCCTCTACCTCTCAGTGAAAGATCATGCACTTGGTGCACTCTTGGCACAACACGATGATCAACATAAGGAGTGAGTTATTTACTACATCAATTGTACACTTATTGATTACGAATGAAATTATCTGGTAATAAAAAAACTATGTTTGGCACTTGTATTTTCTACTCAAAAGCTTCGATACTATATGATTAACAATGAGACACAAGTTATTAAAAAATTAGATCCTTTAAAGTTTCTTATGGTAAAACTACATCTCTCAGGCCATATCATAAAATGGGTCATGTTACTCATAGAATTTGACCTAAATATTATGTTTAAAAAATAAGTAAATGGATAGATAATTTTAGATCAATTGCAAATAACACCACTATTAGACACAAATCCTATCAACGATGATTTTCATGACAACTTCACAACTTACGATACCACTTCTAACACATGGACAATGTTCTTTGACGGTTCTAGATGTGCATCTAACACTGGGGTAGGAATTATTTTCATTAACCCACTTGGACACACAGTGCTACTCGCTTACCAACTCAGTTTTTCATGTACAAATAATATCATAGAATATAAGTCCCTTATCCTTGGCCTTCAAGTAGCTCAGACTCTCCACATAAAATCTATTAATGTCTATGAGGATTAACAATTGGTTATCAATCAAGTTATAGATGTCTATGTGTGAGAAGATAAATTTGAGCAATTGATTTTGATATGCAAATTATATCCAAAACAACCAAATCTACAATTTACCATTAAAATTGGAATCTATTAGAACAAAATGCAATAAAATTAACATTTAAAACAACATTCTAATCTAAAGCCAAATGTTCCCAATCAAGATTCAAACAAAAAAACTAAAGATTATAGATGGAGATTGATTACAAATAGACTCAAAATTTTAGCATGATATTAGCTTGATCAAAAGACTTGGATGATACTTTGATAGATTTAGTTGATAGAAGATTTTAGCATGAAGGATCATGGATTTTTTAGTTGTCTCTTCTCAGGGAGGAGTGGCTAGATTTAAATAGAGGGAAGAGGGAAAATCAATGGACAAAATTGAAAGTTGGGTGTAGGAAGATCAATGGTGGAGAATTATTCAAGGAATTAAAATTTCCTTGGATGATTCTAGACGAGGGAATGTTCTAGAGGTAGAAGCTTCTAGAGTTATTTTGGAAGCCTAATGACAATTAGTAGATGATTAGTCATGTGATTAGGAGGTTCTAGAGAATCTAGGGGAGTAGGATAAGCTACTCATAGTCTAGGGTAGGTGGAAGGAAATTTTAAATTCTTGCATAATGGATAAGTGGGATTAGTTAGTAGATAATGGGGATTAGGTGAAGACTAGGTACTAGGCATGTAGGAGAGCCTAGGGTATAGGTGTGATTTTGTGAAGTTAAAATTCACAAGTGGAAATAAGAGGCATTTAGGTGATAAATGGGATGTTAATAAGAAACAACAAGGGAATTAATAGCGGATGGGAAATATGAAGGTTAATATAGGATAAGAAATATATCTAAAGGGGATGAGATTATTGACTAGGGGGAATAAGCAATGTTAGATGAAATAATGAAGAAATGGATTAATTAATTAATCATTAAGTAGAATTAGTGACACAATTAACAAGCCATAATATGTGAGTGAATTAAGATTCATACACTACCAAATCAAAGAAGAACATCTCATTCCCTACAAGAATATGGTTTAATGTCTATAGGCTCAATTTGAATACTTCTCTATTGAAAACATTCCTCGGAAAGACAATCATCACATTGATACAATGGCCAATGAAACATCATTAATCCCCATTAACATCAATAATGACTAGGATATCTTCACTATCAAATGATTAAAATCACCATCGATATCCCATGCTAACCTCATAACTCTAATAGTTTTAGCCACCATACACAGTATAACAACATCTGAATGGTTTTCAAATGTATACAATTTTTTACACAAATCTATTATGCTAGGTACTTTCATCAGGAATGATAAGCATGAATTGTAGATAAATTCCCTCTACTACATCATCATCGATGGGGACATTCAAATGATCTTTTGTGGGACACTTACTCTGATGATTGATAATCGAGTAAGCTAAGCTAGCCATGAGCCATGTGCATGACAATGAATGTGGTGGCCATTTTAATGATAATGCAATGTCATACAAATTACTTTGATAGGGATATTATTGGCCAAAAATATAACAAGAATGTCAAGAATATGCTAAGTTATGCAACAAATGTCAAGGCCATGGTAACCTACACCATGACCCTTCACAGCAGTTACAACCCATTGCATCCCCATGGTCGTTCATGCTATAGGGATTTGATTTAGTTGGTAAGATAAATTCAAAATTTGTAGGAGGTCACAAATTCATTATTACAGCTACAGAATACTTTACAAAGTGGGTGGAGGTCATTCCATTATAATCCATAAAAGGAGAATATATATGCCATTTTCTCATGACCAACATTATTTCCCATTTTGGCCTCCTAGTATCCATCATTACAGATAATGGAACTTCTTTCAAGAACAAAATAATGAATAAATTTTGTGTTAAATATAAGATCCAACACACATTCTCTACTCCATACTACCCATAGGGTAATGGCCAAGCAGAAACTATAAATAAGATAATTACCAATATCCTTAGTAAAATAGTTATCAAATTTGGTGATGATTGGCACAATCAACTCATCTATGCACTATGGGCCTACCACACCAGTATTCATACACCAATAGGAGTTACTCCTTATTCACTAGTATATGGCACAAAAGTAGTTATCCCACTAGAATTAGAAATCCCATCCTTATCGATATCCCTCAAAGGGATTATTATAGATGATCAATATAGAGAAAGGCATCTCCATGAATTAGAACAGTTGAATCACACATGCATCCAAACCACAGAACATCTCAAAGCATAATAAAAAAGAATTCAGTAGGCCTACAATAGTTGTGTTCATAGTAGAGAATTCAAAGTTACTGATCTCATCCTCAAAGATAATCTTAGAAATGGCGATGCCAAAGAAGAAATAAAAGATAAGTTCAAACTAAATTGGCTTGGCCCCTACATAATAATCAAAAAGCTTAGCCCAAAGGTCTACTATCTAGCTTCACTCAATGGTAAGGTTATCAAAAACCCATTGAACATCATGCATCTATGGAGATTTTATATATATATAAATCACATTAAGTTTGTATTTGGTTTCATTGTTATGATTAATTGTACATAACATATACTTAGAAAATACAAAAATATTATAACATATTAAAAAATACAAAAACTTTCAAATATTTACTCAAAAAATACAAATTTAGATTTTATGCATTTCCATGTTAATATTATTTATACTTTCCAGGTACTACATATGATAGTTATCTTAGTATAGTCAATTTTATCATACATACATGCTTCACTTGTTTTCTTAGAGTGTTCACAGATTCTTACAGGACTCAGTTCCATCGCACAGACCAAATTTTCTACTTTCTACCCACTGGGGGCACATACATAGATACACATATTCAACATTGATACATTTGCCCATTGGGGGCATAATACACAACTTCACCTTTACCTAATTATATTATTTTATACTACACTAATTTTATAGACTAATACTACTATAGACTTAGTTTATGTATATTTTTTCTCTTATACAGATTTGTATCACATGTTCATGCATACTTTCATTTCTAGCTTTCCTAGTTTAGATTTGATTGTCTCTTTACTTATACATATATTCGAGGGCATTTGAATATGTCATTATTTTATGGATTTATGCCACTTCCTTTCATTGTATTGATGTTTTGGACATGTGCCTATGTCCTTGAGTGTGCCTTCTTGATTGTTTATGTCGACATTTGAACATGTCCTTCCATGTGGCTCTATGTCAACCTACTTGTTTGCATATGTGGACATTTGAATATGTCCTGTATGTATTACTTTCATAGATTTAGTGACATGTGCCCATGTCCCTTGTATTGTGGCCCCTTAGCCTAATCTACATGTCTCATGTGTGTTTGTATGTATGCTTTCATGTCTGCATCATGGCCATGAGACTTGTCTCTTGCTTGTTACACTTACACTCAGTTTTTGATGCCATGAGTTCCCTCATGCATCTCCCGTCCCTCCTTGGGTGCCTTGATGGACATTATGCCCCATCCCCCTAGGTAGTTTACACAAATTATTCTCAGATTATGTAGTTCATACACATGCTTACATTGTTATATCTATCTTAATAGCTTTGTGAATGTTATAACTAACATACATCATAATTACCAACATATGTTCATATTATCTTACATATTGATGTCATGTATATACATTATCTTTGTTTATTACATGGATATCATATATATTTTGAGCCTAACACACATCATGCAGAGCTTTTCTTCTGAGTAAAATTATTTCATAGATACAACAACTCCCCACAAAAGAGGGGCATTCACAAGGGTTTGTCATAGAGATTAGACCATTTGAATGCACTCAAAGTATAATTTTCCTCACCTAGACATATAATTATAGAGCTTAGAATCAAGAAAACATAGTGAAAAATAGTCAAACAGAGAACAAAATCAGTTTGGCAAAAAAATAACATAGAGGACACTAGCACGATGTGCTACTATCCAAGGAACCGCGCTACTATCTAGTATCCCTATAAACAGGAAAATCTAGATTTGTCAAAAGAACATAATAGTTACAGCCTAGATTTACACAATTTTAGTCATAGGTTATCAAATTTGATCAGTTTATGTTCATATATACATAGACATAGATTCCTACAACTCAGTCCATAATCTATATGCAAATATATCATAATTAGGGGCATCTGTGTAGCACATTATTTCCACATGATCATTTTTACACTAGCTCATCTCAGATGGAATGACAAATCCATGTCATTATCCATGTTGTATACTTCATACACCATTTACACCAAGGTTCACACTAGATTGATGCCTTATTCTATTTACGATGGTTGACATTTATGTGTAGTCCCTGAGCTACATTTTCAAGTGCCCGAGAGGCAACTTGGTCATTTTACATTTTAGAGTTTCTGAGTGGCCCCAGAGTCATCCTACATGGTTTTAGTTACATCAAATAGTTTTAGTCACAAATACATCTACTACACATGGGAGGTAATGATGGAGTCATAGCCTACTTGCGTTCTTGAGCCACCTATATAGGAGGGTTGAACAAGCAATCAATCCAATCCAAGTTATTCACATTGTATGATCCACTAAGCAAGGGTGGGCAATGATGGATTCATAACTAGATTGAGTTCTTGATCCAACCACACATGGGGATTGAGAAATCCATCAACTCATTCCAAGATATTCATTGATTTGATCGCTAGTTACACATACAGGATGTCAACAGGTTTTTGCATTGGTTCACATACCTAGTGAAGTGTATTTGTTCTTTTCCTCTTTTCTTTTATCTCTTTAATTAATTTTGTCTTTGCTTTTAATGTTCATTATGTAAGGACTGATTCATCCATGTTTCATTTATAAGATACGCAATGGATCACACTTCGCACACTCAGACCTAAATTCACGGGCTTTGCCTCACAGGTAAGTTTAGGTACACTTATTTTTCGTTTATCCTAGTTATTTCACTTTGTTGCATTTATAGAATAAAGAAAGGGAGAGATGTAGTCATATCAAATGTCACTTTAGTGAAATGAGTGTTACTTGAGACCATCCATCCCTAACTTAGCCTTAGACCTATCTTAGGGCCTCTTTTGACCCTTATCCATCTTTCATGTAGGTATTACACTCACTAGACATCCCAAAATTAGTCTCAAAACTTCCCTTAGGGATCCAGGCCCCTAGTGCCTTAGGTTATGCCACCTAGACACTAACGTTGTTGTTTGGACACTAGCATATTACATTAGTGACCAAGGGACTGCACTAGTGTCCCTTGCCTAATTTCAACCCCAACATATATATTTTTAATTTCTAAGACACCTAGGGTCAGCCTAGACCTATTTCACACTCCACACAAACACCATATCAGTATATATACATGAATTTTCACCCCTTATCCACTAGATGGAAATCATATGCAAAATAGAAAAATAAGCTCAAAACAAGTAGTACACAATCAAGGTTATTGATCCCTATTCTACCCTACTTCCCGATGTAGTCATCTACAACTACCCTAAGCTCAAAATACCTAGATTTACATTCTCAATCCTCATTCAAAGCACTCAAGTTGACACTCATACTAACATTCACTTCTACTTGTACCATCACTTAGATTGGGATAACTACATTGGGTTTGATCCCCTCTCAAGTATTGGTATATAGGTAACTCTCAACACAATGGGGTGTTGAGGACATCTAGCCTACCCAATTAACATCACACTTTTACTACTTGTGCTTCTCAAATACCTTAACAACATGGAGATCTAGGGTTTACATAAAAAATTAGTCCAAAACGGGCCACAAATAAAAAAGTAGGTTTTGTCCACACAGGAACATGCCTATTAGACTCAGACATAGATGTTCCTAGAAGTTCACATCAGTCCCTTCACAAGGAGATTATCACTTAAGAGGAAGACACTAGCATAGTGCACTATTGTCCAAGGTACCACACTACTATCTAGGAGGGTTTCTAACACCTGGACCCTATCAATGACATCTTGATCAACTTATGTGCCATTTTTTAGCCTCTGAATCATCCATCTCAATGAGTTTTTAGTTAAGTACTTGTTTGTGTTATTTATTACTATTTTTAGAAATATTAGATTAGGTCAATTCTTGCACAAATCAATGGTTGCCTTTATTGTATATCTCTCCCCTGATTTATTGTACTCAGACCCTTTAACAACCTAAGGTTTACATTGTTGGGTGAATATTTTGTCGTTAACTAACTGATGACAAAATGGGTATATCAACCACAGCATAGGGATATTTACACCACAAAAAGTATGGGTTTACCAGATCTTTACGAAGTAAATCTCTCCTCTCATCAAGGGGAGGTTCCCTATAAATATTCACATGCTAAATGCATATATATAATTAAGCAAAAAATAACACATGGGGTGGTATAACAACATCTACCTCTCTTTTTTCAGAGGTAATGTACAAAGAACAAAAGCAGGATATCCTGGTCTGTAGCTAACAACACTCCTCTTCTTTCAGGAATGGTATCAAATAGAGAGCAGAAGATCACCTAAGGTAACAAAGTCCACAAGAACACTCACGTAAGCACAAAGTCTTTCGTAGCTTCTTTCACCGATTCGAAACAAACGTAACCGTAGAATAAAACAAAGCACAAAGTCTCTGCCTGAAACTACAAAAGATAACTGAATCTGAAAGATAAAAATAGCTCAAAGTCTATCTTCTACCCTTTAGAAGTGCCCTTAGATAATATAAACACACCCACTTTGCTTATTAAATCAGATAAATAAGATATTACTAAGAAAAATGACATAAGAACTATTTCCTAAATAACACAGACAATCTCAACACAAAGTCTGAAATAACCTACTTCTCATTCATTCAACAAAATATGATTTAAAAATTTGAGCACAAAGTCTCAAAAGTTGCTTCAATTTCAGCAGAGTGTTTACTATTAATTTTTCCAAGATCATTTACAAATGAGGTCTCCACTATATATAGGGAGAAAATCCTCAAAAACTAGAAAATAATAAAATATAAAAATATCTCAGTCAAAGATGACTCATCTTTGACTTTGAGATATTTTTCTGAAATATTTACATGTAATTACACATTACAAAATTGCATGTGAAAATGTCCCAAAATAATTAAAAAGTGCATTTTGAATAAAGCACGGAAGAATAGCTTCAATCTTTATTTTCAGTCTTCTTCATGGTCTTCAACTTCTTCAGAGAAACTTTAGTGATCTGGAAGAACTTTTGCTAAAAAGACGTCAATGAAGAGGGATCCTTCACAAAAATTGCAGCAAGAATCATGATTATGCAATCAGGGGAAGAAAGTAGCAAGCTGGGAGAACTACACATATGATGGTTACGATCAAGGAAATGTGCTTAAAAGGGATGAGACGTGAGCAGGTCAAAAAGTAGAAGAAAAGGGGAGCAGGTATGGTAGATGAAAAGAATGAAGATTTCTTTAGAGTTGGAGAAATGTGAGAAATAGATGCAGGGGTGGCAAAAATTACCGCTCTTGCATGTTCCAGATGCAAGGGCAGCAAAAATTGCCACTCCTACATCTTTCAGATGCAAGGGCAGCAAAAATTGCCACTCTTGCATCTTCCAGATGTAGGGGCAGAAAAATTTGCCGCTCCTGCATCTTTCAAATGTAAGGGCGGCAAAAATTGCTGCTCTTGCATCTTCCAGATGCAAGGGTGGCAAAAATTGCCTCTCCTGCATCTTCCAGATGCAAGGGCGGCAAAAATTGCCACTCCTGCATCTTCCAAATGTAAGGGCGGCAAAAATTGTTGCTCCTCTGCAAAAAAATTGCCGCTCCTGCATGTGGAAAGGGAAAATGCACTGATGACAAAAATTGCCACTCGTGCATGAGAATAGAAGAAAAACACTAACTCTAAAAAAGCCAAATTTTGGTCTCCTATTCGCATCAAGACCATAACAACTTTCACGTTTTGGGGAAAATGTAACGAAAAAGACGTCATGAACTCCAAATCATGTCAGTTGAGCAAGTATAGGAATGAGAAAAACCCATCTCAAAAATAGGCTTAGAGAGACGAAAGACGAAACGAACAAGTTTCGTAGGGGGTTGTTTCAAAATGAGTGCAGCTAGTTTTGGGAACAACAGCTGGCTCCTATTGGGGAATTGCCTTCTATTGCAAAAAGAGATTGAAGGGAGAAGAATCTAGAATCTCCAGTGCCTTGAAGTGTGCCATTGGGCCACGGAGTCATGCTACTCAAAAAGAAAGGTGACAAAAACAAAAACAAAAAGCACAAAACAAAACCAAGGCTTTACAAATATACAAAAGTACAGGTGAATTTATTTGGTACTTCAAGAATTGAAGTACTTTAAATGCTGCCCCTCAAGAGGCAGTGACAATGGTGTTCTGTCCTGATAAACCAGCAAGAGGCCATTTTCTCCCCAGAATTGATGATGTGTGAATGGAAACCTCCACCAAAAAACTAATTTCCTGTGCCTTCCCTTTTGTTTTCTCCTCTTGCCCCATAGCAAGATTTGTCTTTTGACCCAAAAACCATGAATCTTTATTTTCTTGACGAAGAGTTCTTTTTTCTGATCATGACGTGCAGCAGCATGGTCAGCTACCATAATTGGTTGCTCTTCTGGTTCTATCCAGCACCTGATTTGATTGTCCTCATTTGACACCCACCACTAATTAGCACTATCAGGCCCACTTGTCATTATTTTAGTTGAACCAATTTTTTGGTTGGCATTCTTAAGGGCTTTAACAAGCTCTTCATGAACCTCTTCTGTGGTCAAAAAATAATTACCCCTGCCTGAGGACTCAAACAAAATTTGAGCTATAAGGGCTGACATTTGGGTGACCACGTACTTTGCCTCTCCCTCAGGAAGCAACCTTTGTATCACGCCTTTCACAAGGATTCTTGCTTGGGACAAATCCATGCTCAATTCTCCTCCGACATCCTTGCAAAAAGTCCGCCCAAGCAGGATGCCGTAAGATGCTGGAACATCGGCCACTAAAATCGTCATTTTTATCAGCTTTTCTAGAAAAGCCGCGAAGGCATATTGAGCATCTTTTATTTGGCCAAGGAGAGGGAATTGCTTATTTTCCATGGAGAAACACCTCTCAAAAGTTTTGGTCAAAGTCAGGCCAAGAGAATCTGCCACTTTTGCGGGCATGACATTATTTGAGGCTCCAGAATCTATAATACAATTACTCAGTTTATAACCATTTATAAGTAGAGAAACATAAAAAGGTTCTATTTTCCCAGGAGTAATAGGAGGAGTCACCACAAGATTATTCTGGGCAGATACATTCTTTGGGGGATCATGAGTTACCCTCAAAATTTTTTGTCTTGCAGGGATGACTGTACCTTTCACACATTCCACCAACCTGTCCAATTGTTCATCAGACATTTGAATTTTAGTCTTTCTAACATGCTCAATTATGTCAAATGTCAAAATTGGACTAGGCACAGAGGATGGGAGTTCACTCTTTTGGTTTTTGGGAGGGGGAGGGCTGGTTTGCGAAGTTGAAGTAGAGGATGCAGAGATACTTGGGGTACGTACCTTTTCAATAGTCATTGGGTCCTTTGGTTGGAAGGGCAGAGTGGTTTCCCACTTGGCAATTGAAACTACCAGCTGAGGTTGCTCCTCTATCTTCTCTTTATCAGTTTGTCGAGCTGACTGATTTTGGGACCGAGTGAATACGTCATATGATCCCTCAGCTACATTCCCCTCACTTTTGGATTCATCCTGATAATTCAGGTAACCAATGACAGAGTCGCCAGCTAATTCTTCTTCCTGCTCTTCAAAGAGATTAGCATCATATTTGTTAAGGTGTGGAGCCTAAAAGCTTCACCAAGGAGCGGATTACAGAGTTGCAACAGTTACACAGTCACCGGCATGGATCAGGAGCGATCGATGTCGATCAGGTACAGTTGAAGAGACGCCGGCGTCGATAGGGGATCGGCTGATGTTGGTCATAGGCAAGTAGGCAGGAATCGGCGTCGGTTACCTATGCGTCCAGAGAGCTATTTCCGAGGACAGAACCGAGTGTTTGCATGATGGGATTAAGTCATAGTCTTAAGTCCGCGTCTCTATTATTAGTAAGACTATTTTAGAGCCCTTGTTTAAGTGGCATAACTGTTGGTTGTAAATGCATGCTCAAGTTTCCTAATTCTATATGTAGAATTAGATATTATTAGCTTATTGTATTGGTATGTTGAGAGAACAGTACAAAATTGTATAGGTGAATCAATCCAGGTTGTTGGAGTTGATTGTACTTGAGAGAGAGAGCTCTTGAGGGAAAGAGATCTAAAGAGAGATATGTACATCTGAGAGAGGTGTGGAAGAAAGAAGTTTCTTCAATTGTAAAGAGTTTAATACAAGTTTTTAGGGTGGTTTCTTGTATCTCTTGTTCTTGCTATTTATCATTCTAGTTACTTATCTATCTAATTTAATTCCGTGGTTTATTGCTTTCATAAGTGTAATCAAATTGTTGGTTGATCCCCAACAATATTATTGGTCCAACTTAGGTTGGAAAAGGGAAGCGTGTTCTGTTTTCAGATATCCAACCACTGAGTTGGTTGGAGGGGCTTCAAGGGCGAGGTTCCTCTGTGGGGGAGGAAGACAATTTGGCTACCCTTGATTCCTAGCAGCATTGCCTTGGTATGCTTGATTTTGAAATGTCCTCCTTGGCATATCTTGATTAGGAGAGCAGACATAACTTGGGCCATCTATCTTCTGAGAGTTAGCATTTCATTTGCTAACTTTTATACCATAGGATCTGTAGTAGCTGTAGAAGAGCTTTCAGCAGATGAAGAGAATCTATTTTTACTTGGGTCTTTTATGATCTTACTTGCCAGGATAAGATCATCCTCAATCTCAGTAGCCAAACTTTGAGCCAAGGCTAGATCCATAGGGCCAGCTCGCCTCAATAGGAAACTTACTTCGGGAAGCTGCGAGTTGATAAAAAAGCACTTGAGATTCTCTGGCGTGGGCTGAGCGACAGTTGGAATCCGATTCCTTAACTTGTTGAATTTAGCTATGAAATCCCTCATGGGTTCCTGGGATTCCTTTTTCATCTATGTTAGCTGCGCTAACAAAGCGTGTGCATCTTCAGCAGGTTTAAACCTAGCTTCAAATATGGACTTTAGTGTGTCCCAGTCAGTTACTGACCCAACCTGCAGGTGGTAGAACCAGTCTGCAGCAGCACCTTGTAGAGTTTCTACAAACAGCCTGACTACTATCTCTTCAAATTCCACACCGATTACGCCACATGCTATAGAGAAGGCAGCAATGTGTTCATCAGGGTGAACTTTCCCATCACCAAAGAATTTGGGGAAGTTTTTTCTTGAGCTGCGTGGAAGCTCATGTAGAGGTGGAGTAAGGTTGAGTGGTCCAAATGAGTTACCCCAGGGGCCTTGAGCCATTATGTTAGGCTGATTAAATGGTGGGATAACAAACATTGGTGGGGTATTTATCGGTAGGGCACTATTAACAGCAAGAAAAGAAGTTATACCTTGTGTCGGTGACCTGATAAGGTTAGAAGGGAAACTCTTACAACGTTGGATGAAAGGCGACGAAGGAAAGAGATAAAAATTGCTCTGTTGCGCCAATTCAAACACGGGGTCAAAAACACCCTTGGCTCTCTAGCTTCTAGTGTAGCGTGGACTTGCCAGATTTAAAATGAAAAAGGGACTAAAACTGCTTCAAGTTGAAGCTTGAGGCTTCAAAATGTATGTTCTTCCTAGCGGCTCTGGTTTTGCAGACCAGATAATGTAATGAAGATGGAGGGAGATGGTAAGGCTATAATGATAATGGGTAAGACATGGAACGGAGTCGCCAGACTATGTAGTGGATAAGGGTAGGGACTGCTTCAATCTGAAACTTGAGGTTTCAGACTGCACATTCGATTCTCCAACGGAGTCGCCAAAAAACTGTTGGGTGAATATTTTGTTATCAACTAACTGATGACAAAATGGGTATATCAACCACAGCATAGGGAGATTTACACCACGAAAAGTATGGGTTTACCATATCTTTACGAAGTAAATCTCTCCTCTCATCAAGGGGAGGTTCCCTATAAATATTCATGCGTTATATGCATATATATAATTAAGCAAAAAATAATACATGGGGTGGTATAACAGCATCTACCTCTCTTTTTTCAGAGGTAATGTACAAAGAATGAAAGCAGGATATCCTAGTCTGTAGCTAACAACACTCCTCTTCTTTCAGGAATGGTATCAAACGGAGAGCAGGAGATCACCTAAGGTAACAAGGTCCACAAGAACACTCACTTAAGCACAAAGTCATTCAACAAAATATGATTTACAAATTTGAGTACAAAGTTTCAAAAGTTGTTTCAATTTCAGCAGAGTGTTTGCTATTAATTTTTCCAAGATCATTTACAAATGAGGTCTCCACTATATATAAGGAGAAAATCCTCAAAAACTAAAAAATAATAAAATATAAAAATATCTCAGTCAAAGATGACTCATCTTTGACTTTGAGATATTTTTTTGAAATATTTACATGTAATTACACATTACAAAATTGCATGTGAAAATGTCCCAAAATAATTACAAAGTGCATTTTGAATAAAGCACGGAAGAACAGCTTCAATCTTTATTTTCAGTCTTCTTCATGGTCTTCGACTTCTTCAGAGAAACTTCAGTGATCTGGAAGAACTTTTGCTGAAAAGACGTCAATGAAGAGGGATCTTTCACAAAAATTGTAGCAGGAATCATGATTATGCAATCAGGGGAAAAAAGTAGCAAGCTGGGAGAACTGCACATATGATGGTTACGATCAAGGAAATGCGCTTAAAAGGGATGAGACGTGAGCAGGTTAGAAAGTAGAAGAAAAGGGGAGTAGGTACGGTAGATGAAAAGAATGAAGATTTCTTTAGAGTTGGAGAAATGTGAGAAATAGATGTAGGGGTGGCAAAAATTACCGCTCTTGCATGTTCCAGATGCAAGGGCGGCAAAAATTGTCACTCCTGCATCTTTCAGATGCAAGGGCAGCAAAAATTGCCGCTCCTGCATCTTCTAGATGTAGGGGCAGAAAAAATCGCCGCTCCTGCATCTTCCAGATGTAAGGGCGGCAAAAATTGCCGCTCCTGCATCTTCCAGATGCAAGGGCAGCAAAAATTGCCTCTCTTGCATCTTCTAGATGCAAGGGCGGCAAAAATTGTCGCTCCTACATCTTCTAGATGCATGTTCCAGATACAGGTTCCAGATGCATGTTCCAGATGCAGAGGCAAAAAAAATTGCCACTCCTGCATGTGGAAAGGGAAAATGCACTGATGACAAAAATTGCCACCCGTGCATGAGAATAGAAGAAAAACACTAACTCTAAAAAAGCCAAATTTTGGTCTCCTGTTCGCATTGAGACCGTAACAACTTTCACGTTTTGGTAAAAACGTAACGAAAAAGACGTCATGAACTCCAAATCATGTCAGTTGAGCAAGTACAGGAATGAGAAAAACCCATCTCAAAAATGGGCTTAGAGAGATGAAAGACGAAACGGACAAGTTTCGTAGGGGGTTGTTTCAAAATGAGCGCAGCTAGTTTTAGGAACAACATACATTTCATAGCCCCTTAAAACTTAAATCACCTATTAAATGTTATTTCAATTGAAACAAATGTACATCATTATTTTCCCATTGAATTACTAAAAATTATAATCTATATTGGTTTGCCTTGTTGTTTTCAATCAACAATTTCAGTCTTTCAATTGGTGAATTATGAGTTATCCATTCATCTACAAGGGTTTTCCATTGTTGTCAATATCTAGCTTCTTGTTGTGTAGACTCAAAATTACCTTCTTGGAATAGTGGTTTACTCCATTGTGTGTAATCATTTGTTTAGTTTTAGCTTATTTTGTTTCAGTAGTCTCATATGCCATACAAAATACAAAGAGATAATTAGTTAAATTTATTCAAATTACAAATAGATTAAAGTTTAAATAATTCTTTCTTTCGATGCAAATAATAAATTAATGTCAATAATTATTAAAAATCATTTATTTGCATCCTAGTTAGTGTGCTTTCCACTTCTAGTTAATTCTATTTACTTTGCTTTCATGTTTTGCTTACCTAAAGCCTATGTTATTTTAGTTTTAGCTTTCTTACCTATTTATTTGTTTATTTGTCTTGTATTGTGCACCTTCATCCTTTGATGATGTTACTGAGCCAAACTCAAAGTCATAAACATGTCTCTTTCCCCATGTTTTTGCTTCTGCTCTGGAAACTCTCATCCATAATGACATTGATTTTGGGCTTTGAAAAATCATCTTGAGTTCCATTCCTCTTCCACATTTGATTATTAATGAAATCATTATTTTAGATGCATAATTTGAGGTAGATGATGCATATTGGTCTGAGCAAGCTCGACGCTTAGCCCATCAAGCCAATCATTGATTTATATTTTTCCTCGTAAAGTCTAGCCTCATCTTTCTCATTCACTCTATATATGACATTATTAGGAAAGACTTAGCCCACTCAAATTAGTCAAATCCCCAAAGTTATTCAACCTAATTAATTTCCATTTTAAGATATCAATATCGATCAAGAGTTGAGATACTTGTTAATCTTAAATTTTGGTTATCAATTGGCTCTTATTGCTTCTCAACTTATTATGTTTAACGTGCATTATGAAGTGGCCTAGGAGTATTGGCTACGAAGAGAAAATTCTCCAATACACCTAATCCACACACCTATTCAACTAGCCCAACCAATTCAACCAACGCAACCCATCCAACCCATTCAACAAAATAAATAACTATGATCCAATCCATCATTCTCCTGGTTGTCTCGGCCCGACCTTGAGAAGTTGAGTACTAAGCTAGGTATGTTGATTTATATTTGTGAATTTTCCAAGATAATCCTTAAGGGGAGGATGAGGGACATATTTTTGGCATTCCCCATTGAATTTTTTTAGGGCGTTTTGAAATTCGCAAGGGTTGACTTTGCATTTACATGAATTTATTAGCACTAAATGTTTGCACATGGGTCATTCAATCTAAGACTTGCATGATCATTTGAGTTGCACTCATTAAAGTATTTTGCATAGATTGATTGACTTGAGTGCCTTGAATAATGTTACTAAATATAGGGGTACTAGTGAAAGCTCCATTATGGCTATAGATATGGTTGGGATTATGGAGGAGGAAGGGATAGAGTACACCATGGCTTGAATTTCCCTAATGTATAACAAAAAATTGAATCTAAGAAGAGTCTCAAAGAAATCAAGAACCAAAAGAGCTTTAATTTTGTCATGTGACTTTCCCTTGTGCTCGGGACTGTTACTAGAAAATTTTATGTTTTGGGAGCAAGCACAACAAAGTCATATTGCTCTCCTTCTTGGTATGATTCCTCGTAAGGTAACAATCACTTTTATTGTTGTTTGGTTGGTCTTCGATCTTGTATTGACCATGGAGTTGGGAAAGATTATTTATTTTGGCATTAGTAAGAACCATGTTACAATCTTTATTGTGAAGGAAGGGGATCCCTTGAGAGGCTCCTGTATATGCACAATATTTTTAAACTTTATCATTTACTAATGCTATCTCTTTTATAAGAACTTGTTGAGTTTTGATCTCTCTAAGTACACACCTTAAAGGGATCATCGAGAAAGGGGTGGGCAAACCATTAGTGCTTCGCAATATTATTGGTCAGCGCTATCATTATCTAAACCCATTACAAATCTTGGTTATCCATCTCCCCAATCAATCCAAACCTCATTTATAATTTCCCTAAGCATTTATACTTTCAAATAGCCCCTAAGTAAATACCTTCTTTTTCTACTAAGTCAACTATGTCGATCTTGTTGGAAAGGATGAAGCACATGTTATGGAACTAAGTTGACCTGGTCAACTTAGTTTGAGGCCTAACAATAACTTTTTTCAAATAATTGGACTAATAATACATTCTCCTTCAGGACCAAATCTGTCATCTTTGCTCCCTCAAAGGGGTGGATACTAGGGAACACTTCATTTTTAGATGCCCCATTTACTATGAGATCTAGGGAAGATATCACTACCTCTACAAGGACTCACTCAACATTCTATTTTTTTATATTTAGATATCCAAACCAATAGTGTCTGGATCTTTATCTTCGTGACATCGTTCTCATCTAACACATATCCCTACAAGAAGATCCTAAAGGCTTAAGAGTCCCCATGTTAATCACCTCTTTCTTATAGCCCATATAGGCATTTAGGAAGCACTAAGTGCCCTTTGAACACCAGTACATCGCACATCAGCATTGATACATCAGTTGGGTATCACTTCTCTTAGCATATCACTACCACTCAAATTACTTAGATCCCCCAACCTACTTTCGCTCAGCATTGTGGCTCTGATTCTTCCCATTACCATGGCTTTTGCCCCTTTCTAACAACATGGATCTACTACTTATCAACCACCCTCTAAACCATAGGGAAGACACACATTATGAGTTTATTTTGTATTACAAAAATTGCATTGCCTTGAATGTTAGAGAAGATTCTAAAATAATTGCTTTCCTTCTCCCTAGAATCTCCCAACCTAACCCTTCGACATTGGGTACTCCCCGATGAGCACTATCATATCTTCTCACAATGATTGATGATGGGTCAGAAGGCTCAAGTGGCACAAATAGAGATATCTGATGAGATCTTCCACTCTTCATCGGCACATGCTTTGGGGACTCTTTTTCACCCTTCATTACTATTTTTATTAGTTCCACTCCACCTTTGTTAGTGGTACATCACTTTATTTTGTCGTATAATTGTATTCCTTTTTTTTAACTTTTTGAATTCTCTTTTCCTTAAACTTTCTATTTTTAACTATTGTATCCTTGAATCCTATTGACCTACTTTTCATTATCTATATAACGAAATATAATTTCTTTCTTTCTATGTTCCTATAATTCACACATCCCCACCTCACATTTGAAACTCTACTCCACCATCTTTGTCAATCCCCCTCTCATTCACATCACCTACTTCACACACAACTACTCCTACAATTATTTCATTTAGGGATTGCCACAAACTTAACAACATTTATTCATAAAATTGTGTGTGTTGCCATATTTTCAAAGCCCAAAAAGAGTATTACATGCAATGTTGCACCTCTACCTATGCAATTACTTAAATATGTCTATAATTTTGGCGTTGAAACAATAAGATGGAAATTGGGGGAAGTTAGTGTCAACAACATTGTTCTTCCTTGGATATGTAACGAACTGGTTTTGTTTGATTAAGGTTTGAAGCCGCAAACTAGTTATCAAGTATAGTCCATGTTTATAGGACTAAAATACCAGCATGTTAGAAATTAAAAAAGATAAAAATAAAAATCAAGGACACTAATGTTGTAAGCGTACATCATTTTGACCATGTTAAAAAAAAGTTTTACAAACGTTGATCCAACTCATGTTGAGCTCGCTGAAAACAATGACAATATCTATCAAAAGAAGATAGTGAATGGCATAAACAATAAAATAACCTCCAACTCATACACTATTCACCAAAGTTTCCATTCTCCTACATCATATAAATAAAAGATAGACCCAAAAAAATCAACAAAACAAATACAAACAAAAATAAGTGTCGTGGAGTGGCCTGAGTACCTGACGGCTGAAGGTGGGAGGGATGTTGTAGTTGACATTAGAAAACCATTGACTATAAGCAGTAGCAACATGAAATTCATGAAAAATTCAAGCATTTTACCTGGCATGATATAGTAAATGACTATAAGGAGGAGCAATAGAAAATTCATGGAAAATTCAAGCATTGTACTTGGAATAGAAAGTCATTTAAATTTTGCATTTGACATAATATTGACCATTTGCATCCAGCACCCACTCTGTTGGGTGAAATAACCCTTTCTTGAATAGGGAAGGGCAATGTTATCACCCAATTCTCGATCTCTTTCCTTCCATCCACTTTGTTCTCCTCCTTCACTGGAAACATTTGTCGCCACATGTAATAACTACACTCACCATTGGCCAGGTCACCTTCTTGGGCGAAGAGATCCAGAGTGAAGGATTCACTTTGGTGGTCTTTTACAGTTCTGAATTCTATCTCTGTAGAAACAAAGATTATGTTCACACGGTTCTGGCTATCCTCCTGAAAGGACAGTCTTTTAATTTTGGACAGGTAAAATAACTTCTGGATGAATGTTACTCAGATGCTCTTTCATAGCTTCAACCTTATCGCCATGCAGAGGAAGAATTAGAACCGTACTAGGAAGCTCACCTTGGGAGTGCCCACAGTATATATTGAGGAGATCTTCAACATTTGGCTTGTCATCAATCCACTCAGGAACAGTATAGCCTAATTTGGTGTCTTCTAGAGGATTTCATTAAATGTTATTTTATATCCATTGCTGAAGATATATGGCTGGGCCGTTGCCAAGAAAATGTTGTTAAAAACAATACCTGAAATTTACAAACCATTGACACTATGAAGTTGACAAAGCAATAATATGTCTTCAGAAATAAACAGATCTTTAACCACAACTCTCCTAAGCAACAAGCAACTTAATGAAAAGAAGTGCTACCTTTCTCTCTGATATAACCTCCCCATCTTTTGCCTTTTTTGATAGATCGTCTAACACTGCATAGAGATTCAATGTTTTTGGAGATGAAGCCCATTTCGTTTTTAAATACCAGCATAGTTGCAGGAGCACCCCCTCCAGTGATGTCTCTTTTCGTAATAACAAATTCTAACGATGGGTCCATATTCGACGAATATTTGTTGTCTTGGGTATTCTGTCATATCAAAAACATTCCTAATTATCGATTGAAATGAAAAAATAAAACAGGCGAGATAACGGATTTCCCTGTATAATAAATATTAAGAAAGAAAAAACACAGAGTTTCCATTATACAAGAAAACCAACTGACCGAAATGCAGAAGAGGGAAACAACTGACCTGAATGAGCTCCATGAGAAAATGAACGTCCTTGGCGTAAAGTTCTGCAGATAACTGTTGGACTGCATTATGAAGTTCTTCAGTAAGTGGATTATCTTCTTTGTCGATTGAAAACTTAAATTTCCATATCCGCTCAATATGCTCCCTCTGTGTCACCATTTGAAACTGAATCACACTGCTCTACGCCAACTTTCTTCAACATAAACAATGTGAACAAAATATACCCCAGTTTGCATTTGTGCTTCGAAGCATATACCAAAACTATGCATTGTGTTTCTTTATTTTTCCCGTTGTTCTGTAAACCCTTGTTTGCTCTTACTACAGACCAAAAATGAAAAACAAACCAACATCAAACATATCCTGGCCAAAATGACATAAATAAAGGCCAAACGCACTCGCTGCCACAAACCTGCAGGAGAGAGTTCCCTCTGCCAATGCCCAACATGTGCCGGCTATCTCCATCCTCCATAATTGCCTGCCTTCTTTCCACGTTTGTCTAAGCAAAACAGGGAACATATTAAAAACACAAATGCCATCCCCTTGGATCCAACAATAGCAACTATTACACAGTTATTGTTAAGAGGGAAAATAATATTTTATTACCCCAGCATCAGCAGACTTAGGGAAATCAAAACAAAATAAACAAATATCCTCTTACGATTGGTAGTTGCCGGGAAGTAGCTCGAAAATAAACGCCTTCGTGAAAATCAATAGTACCCGCCAGTAATAAAAAAAACCTTCAAGTTTTTCGTAAGAGTATTTTTATTTTGAAAAATAATGTTGGAAATAATAAAATTTATGTGAAATCAACTTTTTTTAAATCAATTAAAGTCTTTAAAAACTATAAAATAATTATATAAAAATAAGGACCACGCAATGGTTAGTTCATGTTTCAATATTAATTATTGTTTATGGTTCAGTATTTATCTATAAGTATAAAAATTGTAACGTGGTCAGTTTTGTTAATAATTTTTTTAATTGAATTGTATAGAATTGAATTAATTTAATTCAGATTGTGGATATGTATTGGTGGTATCTCTCTTAATTAAACTGTGCAATTATGTAATTTAAGGTTAATAATATTTATTCATAACCAATAAATGAATCGTAGTAACTATCTTATCTGGACCGTGTAATTAAATTGCCTAACATTCACAATATTTATTCGTAACTGAATATCAAATTAATGTGTTAGTATATGATTAGAGACCTTAGTATTTATAATAATATAAAACTATAAATATAGACCACACTAACTACGATGTTGATAATGGTGGTTTAGATGGTTGGTTTATAATTCAATGTACATTTATAAAAAGAATCTTGATTCATTATTCATACATATATTTTTTACTGGTGATGGAATACGGGTGGTAATCTAAAACACATTGATCAACATTTTTTTGATATAATTTATCCAAAAAATCATTTTATTAAGCTATATATTACACTGAAATAATTCACATATATATTGTACTGCAATAATATGATTTAATATGTGATGTGCCATAAATATAGATAGAGAGAATGATATCATTTTACATTTGAAAAAAATAATTTTAATATTAATAATATACATAAATTAGTATATATAAATATAGTAATTTCTACAACTTTTATTGATAAAAAAATTTGTTAGATGTCAAAATTTAAGTAACAAGACATCATTGATTTATACCAATATCATGTATTTAGTATTGGTTAATAATAAAAAGGATTTGTGAGTAATTTTAAATGCACTGTAAGTTGGCTTTGATATAAATGAAAAATAATAAGTACTTAATGTTTTATATCACATGACTTGTTGACGGAAGGGTTTCTTGCACAAGTACTATAATCCAAAAGTGAGAGAAAGGAACTAATGGCAGTTACAAGTCAAAGAGTCCAATGTCTCATCGTATAATGGATCAATTCATATGTCATTAATGCAATAAATAGTGTCTATGTTAATGACAACATGTAACTTAGGGATGCATACCATGTTACCATAAACTGAGACTCCACTAAATTTATCGCATTTTAAATGTCAAAAAATGGGAAAAAATAATGATGTGTTGCAATGCAAACCCCACTTATTACTAAACAACTAAATTTAGAGAAAAACACAAGAGTTAAGTGTCATAAGTGAATTCTCTCTTACCTACAAAAAGTAGCTGGCCATTAGGGGTAGGCTTAAACATAACCTTCCTTAATTGCTATGTGAATAAAAATATAGGGACAATGAACAAGCTTGTGTGGATTCTTTTCATTGGCTTCATCCCTAAACCCTAGAGAAAATTTAAGAGCAAAATAAAATCATTACCCTTATTTCCATAGATTGTATAAGCTACGAGCTTCATGGCTAATTTTGTCGGGAAATGGATGAATACGTACACAATAATAATATAATAATCATGTTGTAAATCTATAAAAGTTGAAAATATTTTTCTTACTATTTCATGAATGCTATTAATTAATGCATGTACACATTTTTATTTTTTAAAGATTTTATTTTAAAAATTAAAAAAATTATGTTAAGAGAATATAAAAAAATTGTCATGTCAATTCTATCCAGCTAATAAAATAGTTAAAAAATAGTTTTAAGAATTTTTTTGAGTCCAAAAATTATAAAAATTGAATAAAAACTTTAGAAACCTTAAAAAATCTTGGAGTTCATTGATTTATTGCTTAAGAATGATTGTTTCAAGTGATTTTTATAGTTACATTCCATGGCATAAACCAATAATCTTAGATGGCAAAACTATAAAGATTAATATAATAATAAATTGAGATGGTTAAATCTAATAAGGCACTCCTTAATAACCTTTACATTCAATCTAAATAAATTTAATAATATTTATAATTTAATGGTGAAGAATGTTATAGTTACGTGAGAGGTGACTTCATGGAGAATAACTAACCTTAGATTCATCTCTCAAATGCATATTCCATTTTGGGGCTTCTCAATGAATTGTCTAGTGTAGTGTTAGGAACCTCATTCCTAAAAACTAAATAAATGACAACAAATTGCTCATATATTGATTACACACAATTCTTTTTATGGAAGGAATAATTCTGATTGCAGGGTACTTTGAGGGGGCTACCTCATTTGAGCAAGGCTCAATTACAAATAACTTCTTGGATGATTTATAATAGCCTATGCCCCTTTATTTATACTAGTTATCATCTACCCAACTCCTCATTCTTATGCATGTGGTATTAAACTACTATTCATTATTCTACTAGTTATGCTACTATTCTACCCCTCTCTAGGTATATTACTTTCCATCCCCCTTAAAAATATTTTGGCCTCGAAACATGATAAGAATTACATAATAAAATTGGATGCTGACCAAATGGAGGCCCGACAATGCATGCATTTAAGGTTTTGTTTCTTTCTATGGAACTCAAATACTATAACATGAGGGTGAAGTGCATACAGATCTGTGGATGGAATAACCTCAGATTGAAACATGAGGTTAGAGTCAAACACTGAAAGTTGGAGCTAGACAATCAACACCTCAAAGTTAGAACAAGGGTGCATAAAATACACTACTTGGTGAGCCAACTAAGGATACATGCCATCCCCTTAACATTGATCTCTGAGGGATTTGAAGCCTTGATTCCCTACCTGGGCTTTGTGATTATAGGCTTGAGCTCATCATGGTGGTTTCCTAAATGAGCTTGTTGAAGGATTGATCAGGCACTTCGATTGATCTGTAAATGCCTTCTTGGGCTCATCTGGAACCTACCAAGGTGCATCCAAAAGGGAATCAATGTCTGGTTTGTTGATGGCCTGAAGAGGTGGTGTTGTGCAGAGATGCAAGACCAAAAACAAAGGTGTCTCACCATGATCATAGCAGATGCGGTATTCTGCAAGCTTAGCTAAGCCCGATACTTCCATCATGGATTGAGGTTGCCACATTTGAACATATGCTTAAATCTCATCTTGAAGTCCATTGGCGAAACAATGTTAGAAGAATTTAGCATATAGGCCTACAATTTGATTAGCAAGGTGTTCAAATGTTGTTTGATATTCTTGGACGGGGCTAGTTCGACGACGCCAAGTCAATGCACTAATGAGATGACTTCTAGAGAGAATAGGAAACCCCATGAGAACTAAAAGTTAAATACATTAATAGAAGAGGACGTTGGCTTCAACTAAAAATGTATCTTTTATAAGATAACTAATATTTTAATTTTTGACACTGACACATAAACATATATAAAAAGACCACTTATAATTATTAAAAACCATATATGACCAAACAATTACAAAATACCATTAATATGACTAAACAATTATGAAATCTATAAAATAAAACAATCAAACTTAAATAAATACAAAACACATGAACATTATTTAACAGAAAATCATTTACAACTAAAAACATTAATAACTCAATTATAAAATAACGTAAAATAACCTTAAAATATTACTAGGAATTGACTTGAAACTAATAATGTCATAATAACTTGACATTGGTTTGAAACCAATAACATCAAAATAACTTGACATTATCACTATCACACTTAATAATTTTACATCAAAACCAAAAAAAGAAAAACATAGACTTTCATGGAAAGTAAATAACAAAGACTTGAAAAAAAAAAACAAATCCAACCCTAAACTTAAATTGCTAACTACTCAAAAAAAACATAATACCATGGGCGTAGTGGAGAAAACCGGCGGTTTGAGAAGGCAGTTTGGATTAGCATGCAGTCGTGGGAAACCTATGATACACATTGTAGAGACTATTGAAAAGAAAGGAAGCTGAATCAATGGAAATGTTGATGAGGATAGGGAACATCGATGCAAAAGCTGGCTTCATAAGCTGAATCAATGCAGATCCCTGTGTGGTGTAGAAGATCGTGGTAGCAATTTTGGTGAACACAGTCGGCAAAGCCAACGCACCAAGGAGAAGACTCAGATGAAGCTCGGTGCATGGAACAGAGTGCAAAAAAGACCAAATCCGTAGTCGATCCGGATCCAAATGATGTAGAGTTCGATGTAGATGCTGTGGAGTGATATGAGATCTGAGCACACCGAGGTAGATGTGGAGCCCAGGTGAGATGTAGGTGCGTCGACTGCATAAGTATTTAGTTGTGTGATTTCGTGTAGCCATGAATTTTGGCGAGACGATAGACTTCGATCTAGATTAGGGCCGTGATGGGATGTGAGGAAATCGGGAGAAGCAGACCAAGCTGTATCAAAAGGTGTGGCCGCTAAGTACGTGCGAGTGGACCGCTGAATAGAAGCGATGCTGAGTCAGAATAACATTTGACTAGGGAATACATTCATCTCTGATCATTTTATAGAGATGTAAGATGTGTTATTTGGTGCCAACAAACTCACACATGTTATATGCAAATGGGAAACCAAATGTCTGATGTAGAGATCCAATCCCTCCAATGCAAAAATCCAAACCACGGTAGATGAATCTCGTCGATGCAGCTCTAAGTTGAGACCAGTGTCACGAACCTGTTATATTAACTAAACAACAATGGACAATGGAGCTACCAATATTCTTCTTCACGAGCCACTGGAGTCATCGAGATGCTCAAGGGAGCTGAGGAGAACAACACAGTGAGCGAGAGAAACCCGAGCCGAGGAACGGTAGATCTGATCTGTCGAGCAAGGAGCAGAGGTGGTCTGTGGGAGCATTCAAACTAAAGACTATAGAAAAGAGCATGTACGGCCAGATCCAGGAGTATGCACACAAAACTATGTTATTGACAAGTGATTAAGGTAGATACAACGCTTCCGAAGACTCACAATCCATGGTGGAAAACCTTGCACAGTGATACTAGATTCAATGCACAGATCTTGGAATACAATGACGTAGTGATTGGAATACACATCAGAAAATGCCACACAGCACAATGATGATATAGATGTATTTGTACCCAAAAACTAAATGATTGCAAACTATAAGGCAATACTATAGAGACCAAAGTGGGTTAAATCTTCACACTAACAATACTGCCAACTAGAATATTGCAAATGGCTGCATTCCTCACAATAACTTAATCGGAAAGAAAACTAAAAAAACTCTCTCTCGAACCACAAGTTATATTATAACTGAAACAAATTGGCCCTCGGAAGCATTCTGATACCAAAGGTTAGGAACCTCATTCTTGAAAATTAATTAAATGATAATA